>VXBT01004357.1:68324-256503 GCA_013400235.1 Oriolus oriolus | reverse complement strand
CTCCTCTCCTCTCCTCTCTTCTCTTCTCTTCTCGCTTCTTTCTGTTACTCCAAAAGCATTGTAGATTTTGAGAGAGAGTTTTATAAATGCCAATATTCCTGTTTATAAATCCCAGCTTTTTAACTTGAAATGTAAAACTGATCTGATAGGCTCAGGTGTAGATACTCACAAATAAGTCTTCACTTAGTGTCACAATATCCACAGATGTAGTCATTTGACAGACAAGCGACCCATCATCTGAATGAAAATTTCTTTCAACAAGGGTAGAATCCATCAGCTGCTGATGTCTTTAAAGTCTGGTTGAAAAGTTGCAACATGATTGAAATTTTTGGTTTGGTTTGCTTTGGTTTGAGTGGGGTTTTTTTGTAGCTTTTGTTGGTTTGACTGTGTGTGTAAGTTTTTTTTTTGCTTTGTTTTGGCTTTTCTTTTTACCTTGAGGAGCATTGGGTTTTCTTCGATAACACCAAATTGATTATAAAATTTTTACTGAAAGAAAATATTAGATGATTATTTTTGAAAACTGGGAGTTAGGCTGTAGGAGTAACAGCATATTATATAGATCAGAAGGTTAAACTTGACATTTACTTGCCTTTCTCCCCATAATGTAATAGGAGGAATGTGTACAGAGGAAAGATGGGATAATTTTCTGAGCATGAGCCACAGTTCAATTCTATGATACTGGGAGAGAACAAGTCTGGATTAATTTTCTTTGCTGTTGTTTCATCTTCTGCTAACTACCTGCGTATTTCTTCATAATGTGAAGGAAAAAAAAGATGCATAAGTGGCAATTACCACTTTCAAATCTCCTTCCTATCTGATATCCAATGAGTCCTGGATTTTTGGATGCCACTAGGCTTTAGTATAAATACCTTAGGAATTTTGCAAATGGCTGACAGAGGCCATTTCTTCTTTAGCATTGGAAGTAAGAATCGGTAAAGAATTCAAAAGTAGTCCTATGTGTTTTACTTCTCTCCTTTGTTTTTGTTTGATATAAAAAAAGCAATTGATCATATGCTTTTAATACCTAGAATTTATGTGGCATGAGATCTGAAGAATGTAAAAATTTTACAGACTGGAGTGAATTCCCAAATATTTGGAAATAAGATTTTTTATATCTTCCTAATATTAACTTATTGGGCACTGAATAAATAGGAGATTCTGATGTTTAGATTAAATAAATAGCAATATATATGTGAGATGCTGTACTTGCGCTATGCATTTCTTCCTTATATTTCTAATTGTTTTTCACTTATGCACCGTGAATCTGCCCAAATGAGGCCTCCTGAGTGTTTTGGAAGGAAGAGTTTCTGAGTTTCTTCTTTTCACTTTTTAATTCAAGGAAATTTTGTGACATAGTTGTACATTAGCAACCAAGGCATACCTTTTGAAAGGTGTGCATGCCATGGTAACCATCTCTTCCTGTGTTCCAAAGTGTCTGATTCTTTTGTAGCATATCTGCAGTGAGTTGCTAGGAAATGTGGCTGAGCAGGAATACATGTTGCAGACAAAGCTAAAGGAAAGACATGTAAAGCAAATTTAGATTATTTTAATTTAATTTAATTTTATTTTATTTATTATTTTATAATTATTCCTCCTGCTGCAAATCAAATTATAAAAAAATAGTTGTAGAAAGTGTTATTCTTGCAGAACATTTCTGTCTGTCATATAATCTTTCTGGTAACATCAAAACCAAAGCCTATAGCTACAAGTTAATCATCTAAGGACACAAATAAAGACAATATATATGTAGGATCAATGGGTGTATGGAACAGAGCAGACAAATTTTTTTGTCACACAAACCCTTTTTATGGCTTCCCATTTGTCTGCATTTTTCTGGTGTGCTGAAATAATTCTCAGTTCCTTGACCCATTTACAAAAATACAGTATAGATCCCATTTCAAATGATTTTGTCTTCATTGTTTCCTTCAAGTGGAGAATCAATTTCATCACTTCAGCACTTTAAACATTAAAGCTTTGTGTGACACAAATCTTATGTCTTTCAGTAGAGTAATATTATATACATTTATCTTTATTCAAAACTGTGAGTAGCTGTAATGCAGTAACGAAAGTACAGGTGAATATTATACTCCATTTTACTGAGAACTCTCATTAAGTAATATTTTATCTTGACTTTCAAAGCAAGTGGAGTGTACATGAAAGCATGGTGCAGATGTCTATGTCTTTCCTTCTAGTGTTTGAAGCTATTTGATAGCCTCAACCAATTTAGCCTTTTTAAAAGACATATTTACAGGTAAAGATATCCTATTAACATTAAGAGGTGGTTTGACTATTTAATCCTTATCAATTCACCAGAAAATCCACACGAAGGAGAACTGTGAACCCACCCAGCAAAGGTTCAGATGGAACTTGACTCTACTTAGAAGCCAGGTAAAGAACTCCATGGGACTTTTTTTTCATGTACAGAAAGAGCTTCTTGTTAACAGCAGTCATTAATTTGAAGCAGGGTTTCGGTACACTGTTTTTGTTTTAATGTTAATGAATGTTCTGCATAAAGAAGATATTCAGGATTAACAGTGCTATGTTTGTACATTCTGTGGTAGGCAGTATAAAGTGAACTAATGTTCTAAAAATAATCAGTGATAGCTTAAAGAAAACAAATAATATATCAGCTGTGACATCCAAGAAAGTAAATTCCAGTAATTTATGACTGTATTTCACAGGTTTATTTCTATTTGCAATTCTTAAATGGGTAAATGGATCACTTGACTCAGAACGTAAAGGAAAAGAGATGGAAATACAGAAAATAGCAATGAAATATTAAAAGTATTTTGTTCATTAATACCATTTGGCACTACTTCAACTGGTTATCAATCCATCTGACTTAAAGTGAGAGGATTCCCAGCAAAAGTTTTAAAGTCTCAATGACTCTGTCACAGCCATTTTTGTTGCAAAAAAATGAGAAATGTTGCACATTTATGACAGTAGGGAGTTTAATGTCTTCTGGTGATGTTTTGACTATTAGCCTCTCAATTTGAACTTCAGGTAGTACATTCCAGTTTTCCAAGTAGTGTATTCATTTAGTTTATTGAATTGTGATTATATTTAAGCTGTTCCTCAGTAGTTAAGCAAAAAAAAGGCAATTTATTTTCATGATGAGACCACTACTGCTAAAAAATTAAAATAGTTCAGCACAACAAAAAACGTGTTGCAGCTCCAAATGTGAATAATTTTATGTCAAACACATTAATATTTTTACTATGAGGGTTCTGGTACACATTGGTTAAAAATGCAGAGGCACATGGGGATATCTTGCATTAAAGGCCACTTCTTAGCTGTCCTTGATTTGCTTCCTGGTTGGAAACAGTCCATCCATGGAAAGCCTGTGAAACACAGGGTTCACAGTGAGCTGCAGAGCCTGACTGCCCAGGGTGTTCCCTCTTTAAGGAGTGGTGGGACAGAGAATGGAATAGGCTTAGTAAGGTGCAGCCAGGCTCCCTGTTTCGCAAATGGAGACATGCAGCAGAGAAATGGGTCCTCCTGTGCCACTGTTAGGAAAGTAACAGAGCATGTTAATCTAAAATTATCTGCTGCTAAGGCTGGAGGATGTGCGTCTTACGTTATTGCTGTGAACTATCTCTAGTATATTCGGAGACAAATCCTTAGGACTGCTTTATAGGGGATTTAGTGAAAGAAGTGAGCTTTGGTTAGGAATCCTAGGGGAAAATGGGGGAAAGGGCTATATTCACAGAGTGCAAGGAATAAACTGACTGACAAACCTTGTCCTGTCGTGCTTGTTTATTTGTTTGGGTAACACACTGGGACTTGTAAACACCAGTGCTCCAGGTGAGAAGTCATTACTTCCTCACAGCTATCATAGCTGTAAGACACTTGACAAGGACTGTCAGTTGTCTCACTTTTCCACACACACAGAGAGAAAAGGAACATATATTTCACACTGTGAGTAGTGTAAAATAAGAATCAAAGCCAGGACATATCAAACCCTGCCAGAAGAGTTTATAAATGTATATGTATACATATATCATGCAAATAGGACCTAGGAGAACAAATCGAGCTCTTATCAGTTTCCCTATATGTGACACATTTACAAGAAAAGATGTGTGAAAGCACAGCTTTTTTTCTTAGTTACAACTTGTGTAGTGTATAACCTTGTCAAGAGGAAGAGCTCTTAGTAGTTTGAGTTGCTCTTGTAGAGTCCTTCACTTTGTTTTATGCACAACATATATGAAACCTAAAGCAAAGGAAGTGCCCAACAGTTTGTGCCTTTGCTACAGAAGAGGTGCTACATTTTCATTTTGCTGCAATGCTTCTGCAGGCAGAGTGGAAGTGCAAAGAGGCCCACCCAAAGGCAGAGGTACGGGGAGCTTTGCCCAGCTCAGAGACCTGTGTGCATGCTGAGAGTCCAGCTCTGCACAGTGCAGTGCAGGTTTGGGACACAAACACTGCTCTCTGCGGGGTCGTGTGCACAACACTTGCTGATCTATAGTACTTACAGTCAGCTTTCATATTTTCATCATTTAGAATACATTTGGAGAATGAAATTTGTTTATTGACCATCTATGCTCACACCTTATTGTAGGTTATTTTATCTATTTTTGTTGGGTTTTTTACATTCCAATTAAAATATTTGTATCGTTTGTAAAATAAGAAAAATAAACAACAAAAGCAGCTTATCTGCCTTCTGAAAAAATTACAAGAAATAAGGCACATGAAAGAAAAAGATTTGTTAGTAGTTTTTACGCTTTTAAACAGATACACATGCTCCATTTTTTAATTGTTAATTTCAGGAATACGCAAAGAAGTTCTTTAAACCATGAGTTGAGGAAGAAGAAATAGCATAGCTAGTTGAATGGACTCTTTTTTCTTAAAAATCAAGGCATGAATTTGTGTGATATTTCTGCTGGTGTCTGTTCTAGGGCAGGATGTTGCAAATAAAATACACTTTAAAAGCTCTTTTGTGGTTGGATTAACAGCTTCCAAAAGATAGCACATCTGAAACTAGAGAGTGGAAATTTCAATTTGGTATTACTCAGATGGAAATATCAGGAAGTAGGAAGAGAGCCAAGCAATGTGGTAAATAATAAACTAAACCATCTGAAATCTGTCAGTATTAGAATCAGGGAAATATTTTCAAGTTTGTGAGTCAGTAATATGTAGAGAGTCTGTAAAACTTTGGATCGCATGGAGATCAGTTCTATAGATATGGTAATCAAGAAGCATATAGTGATAAAAAGGCGATATAGAAGTAGGAAGCATGGAACTATATACATAAAAGATAGAAAAAGTAATTGCAGAAATAACTAGCTTAAGCTATGTGGTAAAACACCTGGGCGAATAATGAAGTAAAGCAGCAGGATGACTGCAAGATAGATGACCAACACAGATAAAGATATTAGGCTTAAAAACGAAAGGAAAAAAAATGTCTTCTCAGTCACAACTGAACAAGAAGAGGCAAGTAGAGACCTGCAGAAAAGATACAACCTCATTTCATACAAGCAGTGGCTTCAGGAAGCTGATATGGTGGAAGTCTATCTCCAGTGAGTGTCAGGGGTATTGGGAATGATTACTCACTACTTAACTTGCAACACATGAAGGATATGAGGCTCAGCCAACACAAGTAGGAAGCAGAACTTTTCGGGAGAGCAAAGGGAAATATTGTTTTCACAGAAGCCATTATTACATTGTGGACCTCCTTACCTCAGAGTAACAGGAAAGCCAAAGGTCTAAATGGCTTAAAAATATAATAGATCATTTTTTGGAACAAAACCCTGGAGTTTGACTGCTAAAACTGACCTACTGATTCATGGGAGCTTTTATGAGATGGAAGAGCATTCTCCACTTGCCCTGTTTCTTACTTTTTTTCCCCTAAATATCTACTATTAGCTGCTGTGGGATTTTGAGCTAGACTGTTCTTTGGCTGGATCCCTCATGAAAATGGTGAGCAAGGAAGCATTTTAGGCAAGAAAAAAGATGTTGGTAAATTGAATTCACCATTGCTGTCTTTTCTTTCCAGGATACATATGCTCTCTAAAGTATAATTTTAACTGGATTAAAAGAGTTTCTTGTTTCTAAACATGATTTTAGGAACTTGTTATCAATTCATCAGTGTTTGAGTAACAAGAGAAAGGTTGTTGCGTTACATTTAAACTATTTTATTACCTAGCAGAAAAAAACCAGAAAAGTCAAGCTTAGTAAGCTGAAGTGTGGGAGTGAGACAACTCTGGTTTCCCTCTGCTGAGGTGGGTATCAGCAATATACAGCAATGTGGACATTCTGCAACAGCATGATAAAGGGATAATGAGCCTTGCTCATGTAAAAGTGGTATTTGAGCACATAAAAAGGCTTCAGACTCAACAATGATATAAATCACTGTAAAGTTTTGGACATTCTTCTCTAAAGTGAAAATACATTCAAATCATGAAGCAATAATGCAGTTTTTCTAAATAAATTACAATAACAAAACCCCAAGCAGTACTGTCTTCTGAAATGAAAAATAATGCTTATGCTCCAGGTTTAATTCTAACCAAATATTTGAACTTAATCTCTAAACAAATAAACAGTTCTATAAGGAAATTCAATTTTACCTATTCAGACAGCCAAATGACTAATGGAACAAAATAACTCATTATTTTCAAGAAAAAATAGCCTTCTAGATTTGTGTAATAAGAATACGGGTTGATTTCTACGTGTTTGACCTATATACCTGTGACCTGTTTACTCTTCTTATTAAGCAAAAATAACTGGATATTTACATCACTGCATAAATGTTTGCAAAATAAGCTTAATTTTGGTCATTCATGTCATTAATATACTTGTTTAGTGAAACCTGAGTCCAGAAGGCAAGTAATTTAGTTTTAGATTGTATTTTATTTAACACTAAGGAGTCAAAACCAACAACAAATCAAGCTTCAAACACTTGAGTCATTGAAAATAACCATCACAAGCACCACCAAACTTTTATGATGATTCTAGGATGGATAGCGTTCCATTCCTTATGGACACTGACAGTGAATACTTTTTATGAGCACACATTTCTATATTCAGGTTATTTCCATATGTTTATCTGCTGTCCTCAAGGCCCTCTTAAAAGTCAGATGTTGCATCTTATGAGGATACCATGGGAGCACAACTTACAGTGCAATAAGTACTTGCCATCACATTTAGTCATGTAATGTGAAAGATATTAGTTTGCCTGCACTGTGTGTCTAAGTCAATAGCAAGCTTATATAGCTTAGACTGAATCTCCTCTTGGGCTTTTAGTTTGTTTCCAATTAATGACTCTTGGCATACCAATAAAGATAAATAATGTGATAGATAAGTAATTTTCAGAGTCCAGCATTTCCCAACATTTCTAATCAAAGCTGTTTTACACAAAGATATGTCTGCTGTGCTACAGCCCCTGAACACTAGCAAAGTTTACTTAAACAGATGCCAAATAATTTTTTTAAAAGTAACCTGTGTAGTGGTCTCACATAGATATTTTTTCTATCCCTGGTATCCACTGAGGTTATAAAAAGCCCTACTAGGATGATGTATATTATGTTTCTTGTTTTCCTTGTAATTTCATAAGTTTGCATTTGTGTGTACATGTGCATATCTCTGTGCATGTATTTGCCCCAAATGTACACATATATATATATGTATACATATGTACCACTGAAAGCAGTTGTTCAATTGCAGTTCACTGCTTAATTCTGCAAAAAACCCACCCTTTCCGGTCATCTTGGTATTTATTCACTGCGGACTACCAGACTGATCAAAAGGGTAGAGAGAGAAACCCTCTCATAACCCTGCAAGGTAACTCATGTAAATCTTGGCCAAGACACATTGGGGGAAAGTTTACACTGTGCACTGCAATTTCCCATTTTGTGTTTGTTCTGTGAATAGACTCCAACTCCAGGACCATTAGACCAAAGTATTTCATGAACTAAATCCAAATTAGCAGCAGGGAATGGCAGCTTTATTGGTGATGGCTGTTACGACCTGATTATTAAAATTTTTAGAGAGATGCCTCTGCCTGAATGAAGGTGCAAACAAGACCATATGCCAAAGTCAAAAGCATGGATTTTATTTAGCAGTAAATGTATGTGTGTGAGAGAGAGAGTGAGAGAGAGAGAGAGAAACAGGAAAAGGGTTGGTGGGAGAGAAAGAGAGTGATAGAGAGATTAAGTAGAAAATATCACCACTCCATGGGTCCCAACAGCATCCTGTTAACCCTCTTCTGATCTTCTTGGTGGTGGAGGTCTTGAAAAGCATAGAGTTCAATGGATTAATATACATTTGGTCCAGGTGGGAACACCCAGGTACCTCCCATGGGGGAAATTTGACACTATTTATTGCAGCAGACTCTGCATCCATTGCATCACTTTGCATCACATGCGGTCGTCTGGTGCAAGGCCTCAGGAGTGAGTCTGGGAGGCACTTTGGGGGTCTTTGGTGGTTTATGACACCTCCTCAGCTGCCCTCATGAGAACATCCTGTATGGGTGTGGCCTTCCTGGGGCTGGGTGTGTATGAGCCAGTTTGTGTGAGGGAGGATGGGTGTTCACTCTCTCTGACCAGAAGTTATGCCACAACCCCAGAAACTCTCCTCCCTTTTTTAGTTGGCAGGGAGAGCATACAAACCTGGCCTCAGCTGATGAGCCTGTGGGCTGTGGCCTCCCCACCCCAAACCCAGCCAGAAATAATTTTCAGGACAACTGCTGGCTTTGGCTTTCTTCTGGACACGTTCTTCTCTCTCTGCCTTGTTTACTTCTCCCTAGACCTGAGAGAAATGGAAAATACTGTCACCTTTAACTTATCTCAAGCTCCCTTAGGCAGGTTAACTCACAGTTGAAAGCTCCCCTCAGGAGACATATTCAGGGAGGGGCGGGCTTCGGTGGTTGCAGCTTCTTTACACAGTTTTGCTGTAATGGGCAGAAAGTCCTTCTTAACAATGTTTAAGCCATTAACCATAACATTTCAGTCTCTCACAATAGTGAAATAACTTCATTTTCTAACAGTATAATTTAAAATAAGCCTCACTTGTTTCTCATGATCATGGCTTTCAGGCACCGCATGGATGTATATTTTTTATATTTTTTGTCACTTTGGGATATGCCATGGTTTAACACCAGTAGGCACCTAAGCACCAGATAGCTGCTCAGTGGATTCCCTCAAGGAGGAATGGGGCAGGGAATCAGAAGTGTAAAGGTGAAAGAACTCGTGGACTGACGTAAAGATAGTTGAACAGGTAAAGTAAAAGCTGAAGACTCAAGCAAAGCAAGACAGGGAATTATTCACCACTTCCCTGGGGCAGGCAGGTGTTCAGCCATTTCCAAGAAAACAGAGCTCCATCACTGGTAATGGTGACTGTGGAAGAGAAACACCAGTACTCCAAAGGTCTCTCCTTCCTTCTTCTTCTCCCAGATTTTATTGCTGAGCACATCAATGTCATCTGTGATATTCCTTTGGTCCCTTGGGGTCAGCTGTCCTGGCTGTGTCCCTCGCAAAACTCTTGACAAGCCCCAGCCTCCTTGCTGGTTGGGCAGTATGAGGAGGAAAGGAGGAAAGACTTTGGCTCTGTGTAAGCTCTGCTCAGCAATAGCTAAAAATATCTCTGCGTTATCCACATGGTTTTGGTCACAAATCCAAAACATAACCCTACACCAGCTGCTATGAAGAAAATTAACTCTATCCCAGCCAAAACCAGTACAGGTACTTTCACATATTTGGGTAAAATAAATTCTACAATATTTCCCAAAGAATCTGAAACTTTTTCATCCTCTCTCCAATAAATATCAGGACAGGTTAGGACCTCAACAAAATTCTTTCTGAGTTTCACTTCTACTTGTATGTCCTCACCATTGCAAAAAGTTTGCATGAACTTTTGCATAGCTCAGTGTTGCAAAAAAGACTCAACTCTTTCTCTCAGATTATCTATTCATTAGTGTGTTCTATTTATCATTTCATAGGAGATTCTACTGCTGAGATTTACAGATGTGGAAAATCTGTTGCAGTGATATCAAAATATAGTGTTTTGGTAACTATTTTAGGTCTTTTGTCCTGTTTCTCCTTCTTCTTTTGTTCCTGAATTTTTAGTATTATAGAATACATATGCAGCACCTAATCTGTAAAGAATTTCTGTTTCATTTCCCACTGCACATGTGAATTCGTTTTCATCATTTATTTTAGATGCAAGCTAAATTTGCAGTTGACTGCTGATCTACTGTATTTTTTAAAACCAGGTTAAATATTTCTTTTATGAATATTTCATTGGAAAGAATTTTGTTGTTATTTATAGATAACTTGACACAACTTCTTAAAAGAGGATTCTAAAAAATTAAAACCAGTGTCCCTGTTACAAGCAATTGTTTCTTTTTAACTTCAGAAATCTTTGTCCCTTTTCTGTGTTCCAGCTGCTAAGCATGGTAGATAGTTTGTCATGGAATAAGTATCAAGGTAGCCCTTGATGTCTGTAGGCTAAGACCACTAGGATCAAAGGAAAACTGAGTCTCTGGAACAAACATAAGTGTTCTAGTCTAATGTTTGGCTTTCAAGTATAAACAAAGTTATACAGTTTTATGCTGTATTGGCCAATACAAAAAATCCAAAACCCACATATGCCGGAAAGACACAGCTGCATGTTTATGTTTACTAATTCACCTGATTAAGATTCACTGCTACACACTGGGGAACAATCTACTCCCATGTGAACTAAAACATATCTGTGAATTCAAATAAGAATAAAATTTGTCTTGATTCACTATTTCTCTTTTATTCCCTAATTGTTTGCTCTTGCTTTGCGACAAAACAGTCAGGGATTTTTGTGTGTTTGTGGTTTTTTGGTTGTGGTTTTGGTTTTTTGGGTTTGTTTGTGCTATAATTTCTGAGGTATTGTATACTCACATCTGTTTTAGTTAGCAGTGTTAAGAGCTAACATAGTGAACATGCTTAGTATTGCATAAGAACTGACCACTACTATGAAATGTGAATGAATAAATTTAGCAAAGTTTATATCTCCAGTTTAAAGCAGGTCTATGAGTTTCCTAAACTCTTCTTGCACAGAGATCTCTACTTCTGCAATTAATTGGGAGTCAATTGCAACACTACTCAAGCTGAATATTGTCTATCTTCAAGTCTTTAGTTTTTAAAGCTCTAATTTGAATTTTCATTGCAAAGTTTTTGTTAAATACCATGAGAATCTTGCAGTTATTTTTTTACATAATCCTTTATTTCCAGTCTGTCTTGAGCTAATTTAGATGAAGATTTAGAAAAATAGAAACTGAAAATGCTTTGATGATGAAGATGATGTTTCCACATGCTAGCATGCTGGTTATGCAAAATGAATATTAATAATGCACATGGTCTTATAGAAGTCATAAACCTTTGGAAGACTAGGTTCTGGTATCAAGAGATGTTTTTGTGCAACAGAATAGCAGAACCAGGAATTTATCTAAAACAATGAATCAGGAATCCTTAATTGAGGTTGAGAAGCTTAGAACTATTTTTTTTACAAAATTGCCTGCATATATGAAAATTAAACACCATCATTATGATTTATAGAAAAAAAAGTCAGCTCTAGTATTTTGAATCTGTAGAAAAATAATTATTTGTTCGAACACATTATCACACAGAGAATAAGGTAAAATGATAAATATTTCAAAAGGCAATAAATTAAACCAGGACAAATTCCAGCAATGTCATGCTGTTCCCAGAGTCCTGAATCATATATTTTTGAGCCTACGCAAAACAACAAAAAAGATATATTTTGTTGAAAATACAATCTAGGATGTATTTTCTGGAAATATTTTGATAAACAGGAGATTAGCGTCTCTTTATTTCAAAATGTGTGGAGAATCTCTAAATCCAGTGTAGTTATCACATTTCTCCGATAAAGGCTTGTCATTTAAGTCCTGAGAACTTCTAAGATTCTGTCCTTATACTGAAAAGGAAAAGAAAAGCAGCTTAAAGAGCTTAAAATCCTGATAACTGTATCAGAACAGAAATTCACAGAATAATTGGTCCTAAATTTAATTAAATGGACTATGCAGGGTGAAGAAGATCACTGCAAAAAAAGAATGAGTATGGGAGTTAAGCTAAGGTCACAGGACAAACTGCAACTGCACAGTGAGGGAAAAATGGCATGAAAATGTGTCTGCAGAATATAAATGTTGGGATAATTGTCTTGGCCTCCACAAAATCTTGAAGACATGATACGAAAAATGGCAAAGGTATTTGCTGAGGCTCAGGTATCAATTTTATATCAGCATTTTATAATTGAACTTATCAAAACAGATCACAGGTCTTGCTGATGCTGGTGCTTACAGTTTCAACCAGAATCTGAAGAGAATAAACGCCATTTCCTGGCAGTATAGCTGGGTGAAGAGAGATTTAAAAAATCAGGCATTCCAAACCTAATAACCACAAGTACTCTAGATTTCTGTTGACAAAATAGAGAAAATGCAGAACGATGCTTAATTATAAGGTACATTAAGAAGCTACAGCACAATGCTGTAGTCATTTTTCCATCTCCCATCTAAATAATTCACTTGGATTTCTTGAAGAACAAGAGGGTTTTACATACTCTGGCAGTTTTCAGAAAATTGGGAAATGGTGAATATTAGAATAGATGAATATCATATAATAGACTTTAAATGGAGCAAAGCAGCGGAAAACTGCAGCAAAAGAGCCAGTATTGAAGATAAATGTACTAAAGTGTGAAGAAAACTCCTTGAATATCTGGCAAGGGCTGAGATAACGCCAGGTCTGCAAAGGAAAGACATTAGCATTACAGTTCAACTTTGGTTTAAGCTTCAAATAACAGCCTGAACTGATCAGTCTTAATGAAGGCTATGAAGTAACTGCAAATGCCTTTAGCCATGGCAGAGAATATGAACCACAGTGGTTTACAGAGTTGAATGCATTTTGCCTCATTTCTGCAAAGGACTCTATTTAAATGCAAAGGCAATTTCTGCAGCCCAGCTGACAAGGGGTGAAACGCTGTCACAGGAATGCACTGCACTGCCTTCACCATTACTGATACATTCTCTTGTTATTATGCTGAAAAACTTCTTAGCTGCCTTTGCAACTAATTACTGTTATTTTCTACTTCCATATTGTGAGACCTCTCCCATGCTGCATATATAGAAGTGCAGGTAATAGCTCAGTATTGGTGCAGACATGTTACAAGAAGTTATTGAAGGGAACTATTTTCTGCCTTGAAAAAAAGTGTTCAAAATACATTCTTTATAAAATGGCACAATTAAACATTATTAGAAAATAGAACGGAATAACCATTTTGAAAGCATATATAGTGCTTCTAGTTCGAAATCAAAGGTTAATCTGTGAATTAAGGCTGGGACTGGAGCTCAAGAGGCTTCAGCCCTTGTTTTTGTCAGGGCAGAGCCCTCGATGTGATTTTTGACAGGTGCCCCTTCCTCTACCATTTCCCATATGTAAGTCATTCATACCCTAAATATCTGTAACTTTAATTCCTTCACCCTTTCTAATTTGCAAGGAGTTCATTAGCGAGGGTGAGCACCATACAATCATACAAAAAATAACGTTTAATATAATCTTGTTATTTTGGAACCGAAAACGGATAGTGTGAAATAATGCTACAAAGTAAGATTTATGGGAAGAACAATCATGAGAGATTTTGGGCACTGCTTGCCTATGTACAGATAAGCAATTCCCATTTCACTGGTATCACTGAAGTGGCATGCAAATATACAAACACTAGAACAGAGTCTAGCTTTTTATTTAAGCCAAGGGTTTTCTGTGCTACTAGAAATGTCGTGGAACAACTAAGGTTAATCATTCAGAGAAACACCAGACTAGGCCTGCAGCACGTGAATAACTGAAAGAATGAAGATTATATTTTTCTCACACACACAAATGCACATACAGATTCTCACTGTAGTCAGTGGCAAAATTCTCTTGGGCTAGAAATGGGTCAAGCTAGATGGTCTTAAAGCTTATCTACATAATACTTCTGTTCTTGGCTCTTTGGTTTTCTGGCAGGGATCAGTATCAGGAAAATTTTTACTGATGCTCATTTGGAGCCAGTGTTCAAATTGCGTGTGGGGAGCTAATCCCTCCTGCTGACCCATTCGCTAGGAGAGCAAAGACAGAGGGTGGCATGCTTCATGTTTTATTTCAACTTAGAATCTCGTCTTCCTTTTTCTTGGATCCAAGCATTAATAACAAACTGCTTCATTACATCACCTCACACTCTATTTCCTCTGAAGCTGATGATTGCTATTATAATTATAAACTCCAGTTTAAATTAATGCACATGCATTTTGAAATGCAGATGTTAAAAAATATCTTAAATATCAATAATAATATGAAATTTAGGGGATGATTCACCTCTCCCATGTTTTCTGGGGTTATTTTCAAGGTTTCTTTTCAAAAGTGCTTCAATGAAAAATACTGAAAATATTTTCTTAAAGATTTTTTCTCTGCTTTTTAAAAGAGAAAGTGTGAAAGAAGCAACATGATGCCTTTTTCATTGTCACAGAGCTTGCACATTTTGCAGGATCAATGATTCAACACAACATCAGAAAGCCATTAATATGTGGCTGCCAAAATGGGCTTTGAAGCACAACCACCAACTCAGAAAGACAGAAAAGGCCCACATACAGTGTTAGGAAAACCATATTGGTGTAAAAATCTCTTAATGTAGGCTAACCAATTGACAGTCTCCGCAGGTACAGAGATGTTTTCATCTTTGTGGTCTTTTGTATTTTTACTAATGATACAACCTGTATATAGTGTAAACATGAAGCCATGAGTACACCTATACTTCGTCTCATGCATTCTGAGTAGACTAGACAAATCAATAGATGGTCATATTGTGTCAAAATAAACCTGTTTTGTAAATCTTTGCAGTAGAAGTGTATGCACTAATCAGGCTTTGAGTTGTAACTCTTTTTCTATTAACAGCATTGATGTTGAAATATATTTTGTAGAAATCCAGGTTGATTAATTTCAGTGTATATCAGCTAGAAGAACAGGCCCAACTTGCATCTTAAAAATAATAAATAGTAAGCCACCTAGACTTTAGAGAATTAAAAGGTTATCTAGACTATATTTCTCAGGCTTCTTAATGACTGCTAATGAAAAATTACATATTTCACACTTCTACATCATGAACTGGAAGGATTAAAGAAAAATTTTAAATGGTAAGGTCCTGCATTCTCCTTTTTTTTTTCTATGACTGCTTTGTTGTGTACAATGATAATTTCAAAAGTGATCTCTGCAATTCTTATCTGTCATGGAAACAAATTCATTTGCTGGGCGGCTGAGCAACATGAGATGAAATAAATTTCTCAGAAGTCTATCCCTGGAAGGCTGCTATCCATTACTGTTACAAGTTTTCAATGGAAATGGCTTTACTGCTATGCAGAGAGTATGATAAAATTTAAGGCCCTGTGAAAGATGCATTAGAACAATAAATATAATTCAAATAATGTATTAGTGACAAAATATTGCTGAATGTGATATGTTTATTTATTCTGACAATTTTTTGAGTTTATCAAAGTAAATGTAGAACTCCTTAAATCTGGAGGTTAGCCTAAAGAGTAATAAAAGTGAAAAATTATACATAAATTGATGTATTCACATAGCATGGGGATTAGCATTTTTTCATTTTGTCTATATATAGTACCTAGAGTGCCAGACTCTCTGGCAGATATGATCATCATAAATCAAAGATTCATCATAGTCAGCTAGCTGATTCCATCTTAACTCTTCCAGATGTTCTCTGTCTATACTTTAAAAGCACATTATGGATAATTTTCATCTTTTCAATGAGGAACATCAAAGCCTGTATCTACTACAACTACAATTAAAGCCTGATCAAACAAGGCACTGAGTAACCTCAGCACATAGCCTTATTTACAGCAAAGCACTTATTTATATCTCTGAAGATGGGTGTTAGAATACTATTGCTTTAAGTCAGACTTCAGGCCAAGCTTAGATGCGGTCATTGGCTTTAAACCTGTAATGAGCTGTGGGTTGATGGCAGTTATATTGCAGGTCTGTTGTTCTTGCAGATAATTCCAGCTTTATAATATTTGCCACTGACATATTATATTCAAACACTTTGATTGAATACCTGTCAGAGACTGAAAATAGTTCATGCCTCAAACACTGATACAAAGTTTTGCTCATTACAATGATGCTACAATCAAAGAAGCCTCCCTGAAGACTGGGACTTTGAACTGGAAGTCAAACTGCTGATTAGATAAAGGGAAACCCATTGTTCAATCATCCCTGACTGAGTTTGGGGTCAGGGTAGAGCACAGCTCACAGAAGCCAGTTTCACACAGACTCCCCCCAACTGAGGGGAGCAGGAGGAGGTTTCGGGTGTGTGGCGTAACCTCTGGGCAGGGGCACTGAACACCCATCCTCTGTTACACAAACTGGCCCAGCTGTGGCACCCCCAGCCCCACAGGCCACATCCACGGGACTCTCACGTGAGAGGCCTGGCACCACAGGACTGCACACGATGCCACAGACCCAGAGTCTGCTGTGAGAGACTGCCCCCTTCCCCCGGGGGACATGCCTGGACATTGCCATTTTACCTGGCTGGAGGGTATATTAACCCTTGGGATTCTATGCTTTTTGGGGGAGACCTTCACCACCAAGAAGACCAGCTGGAGAGGAACAATGGCACATCATTAGGATCCACGGAGTGGTGATATTTTCCTTATTCTGTCCCAGTCACTCTCTTTCTGTCCCCCCCCCCACCTATTTTCTATTTATTTCTTTCTCTCTCTCCCTCTCTCATATTTACCATCAAATAAAACCCTTGCTATTGACTGGCATATGGTCTCATTTGCACCTTAATTCGGGCAGAGGAATTTCCAAAGAACCTTAATAACAATTGGATCCAAACAATACCAAATGGATAGTACAATAAATACTCTAGTGAAGCAACAACTTACCCTTTGAAAGTTTTGCTAGGTTCCTTAAATTTCAATTCACCACTGATTTTTAAATATGAAAAGAAAGGTGTCACTTGTCTGAATAAGTAAGTATAATAATATTTCATCCATAAAAAAGCCTTTAGTCTTTCTTATTTTTCAGCAGAAGAAAATAGGTGAAGATATTTAGATAAACACTTAACCTTAAATAAAATTCTCCCTGAGAAGACGTTCTTGCAAGGTAACTTCTGTGAATATCAGTCTGTGTCTGAGCAGCAGACTGGAACCATTACGCAGCCTTTGGCTTTAGAGTTTTGCATTGATTTGTTCCCACTTGACAAGGCCTCTCCCTGCATGACCCATGTTTCTTTGGCAGGAAGCCAGGTGCTAGGTATAACTTGTTGCTAACATAACATGCTCCACACCATCTTCTTTTAAGCTCCAGGGTGTGTTCCTGTTGTTCAGCCCTGGTGGTGACTACTTTGTATATGCACACTGTCATCCCACTGCTTTATGTCTTGAGTTCAATGCCTGAAACTTGACTGCCACGGTCACTTCCCCATTATGCTTCAGACAAGCCTGTTGGTGATCTGATCCTCTGATTTAAACTCCCTAGTGAGTATGTTCCAGGGTGAAGGGAAGGATGTTGGGGTGGGGAAATATGCCTAGCAAAGAGTGTTCTTACAACACGCACTTTATGGCATTATAACCTCAGAAGCCATGAATTCACTATCAAATGTCAGGCCTTCTGTGATGTATTCCCTGTCCATTCTGGTTTCACCTTTTGTAAATTGGAAGTATCTCAACACGTCAGGCTGGAAAGCTCGTCCTGTCCTCATTCCTCCTGCAAGATATGGCTATTCTGATGTCTTCTATGCATATTTGCACCTCTCATGCTAGCAATATACGTTCAAAATTGGTTCCCACTTTTTTATCCCTTTCTTTTGTGTGGCAAGTTTGCCCTTTTCTCTGCAAAGTGTCTTTGACCCAATAATTCACTGTTTCATGGAAATACACAAGCACTTGAAAGATAAACAGCCAATTGTCCCTGACTGTAGCATTGACCATTTCTCAACAATAGTTTTTATTTAAGTTTTAAACAATTTTATTGGTCAGAATAGCTGTCTGAAGTGCAATTCAATAATGTCCAATGCAAGTTAGGTGTTAGCAAAAAACACAGAATGAAGTTCCTACTACAGATGTAGCTTGCGATTTTTAAAATGGCCATTAGTCCTGTTTAACATTACAGGGTATCAAGAGTATAAATTGTGAGGAAGAACAGATAGCTCTGATTCTTTTTTTTATGCACTTGGTAGTGAAACAGTGCAATAAGCTGAGCCTGTACTTGGCAAAGCCAGTGAAATACAGTTTCCTTGACTTCAGTGAGCTCTGCGTGCATCATACTCTTCAGCTTAACTGTGTGAGCTTCAGAATAAAATATGTAGTTACACTGATGTTTATAAAGTTAGAATATTATTTTCTACCTGGCCTATGCTTGTGTTACTGGGAGAATGGTAGGGAATTACCTGTTTGCAGGGAACTTCCTCCTTTCTGAAATAACACAGCTCCTGCAGGGTAACTTTCGCAAAGTTACCACCTGCTCTGAGTTATGGCTATAGAGGTAAGGATTTCAGCAGAACCAAATACTTTACAGGTAATAGGATGGAATCACAGTTGTGCTAACTCTCTGCTAAGGAATACAGTTCTTTATGATCATATTTGATTTTTCTAGCCTGCCTGACCTCTCTTACACTTCCATTTGAGTCAATTGAATATTTTACCCTAACCTACCCTTTGGCTCCAATAAAAGAAAAATGAAACAATATTGGCATACATTGATCTTCTCTCTTTCCATAATCCCTTTGTCAATGTCAAAAGGAATAAAAAGTTGCAGTAGCCTTTTTGTAGGGTACAGGCATATCTCAGGTGAATGAGAGATTAAATAACTAAAAGTTTCCATGACAAATGAAAAGTAGACAGTGAGTACTTGCTAATGATTAATTTTTAGGTATTATCTAAATCCAGTTTATCTAATCCACCTTACAGGATTTCATCATGTTTGCATTTAATTAGAAGAGAAAACCCCTTCTGCTATTAAACACTGCAGAACTCTTTCAACTATTCTCATTTCAACTGTTTTTTTCTCCTTGTTTATTAAACAAAAATGTCCAACTTATGCTCATCAACTAATTTTGGCATTACAAGTGGCACGAAACCTTTCCAAGATGTACAAAAATGAGAACTTGCTCTTTCCTCTATAATACCTAAATATTTTTACCAAGAGGTCTGGAATTTACATAACCATGGTTTAGCAACGTGTCAGAATATCATGGTCACGTTAGAACTAATGAATGAATCCATGTCCAATTTAAAAGTGGGTGGTGGTTGTAAAGGTCATTTTGGAATATAATTACAGCTGAATGTAGTAGCAACTCAATCATACCTTTTTGCATAATTTTCCTGAAAATTTTTCAATGCAGTTTGAAAAGAGCAGTGAGGGAGTGATGTATGTATAGAATTTTCCTCCCAGCAGGATACAAAAACATAATGAGCAGAGACATAAGAAGCGGTAACCTGCATGTCTTAAAAGTACTTGCTTTAAGATGATCTATTTTATAGGATATTAGTATCTAAATACCTCTGGTGATGGACCCATCATTTATTTGACTGGTAAATTCTTCCACTTTAATGTAAATCTTTTTATCCTAATATATGAATGATAGTGCAAAGTGCCAAGCTTTTTTATTTTCAATTTGTTTCATAATATAAACTGAAATCCTTCCTGCAGGATGTTTGACTTGATGCTATAACTGAAAATGGTGTCTGGATGAGTACCATAGGCAGCCTAAGCACAATCAGCTGGAGGATCAACATCTTGTTGATGCATTCATGGATCCTTGAGTTTGGTGTAAAAGGAATAAAGCATAATCAAGAGTCAGAAGTTGAATAAACCCAAGTCTCATTCCATTACCTTACAAGGATAATATGGAGATTTTAAAGCTTATTACCTGTGTCTAAAATAATCTCTCTTGTGAAATATGCTGGTAAGAAAGAAAGTGCTCTAAAAAACCACTGAGAACCATATCAAAACTAAGTCTGACAAACACCACAGAATTGCACTGCTTCTACTGAGATAGACTTGTAATATATTAGAAATATGTAGAGTCCCCCTCCAATGTAATTTCTATGCCCATTTTCCCTTATAATGTATTATTGCTCTCTCAATAACTTTTATTCAAAGCTCTGAGCTATAAACTCTGACACAATTTGTCAGGCATCTTTAAAAAATGAGAAAGTCAAACCTTTTATGGATTCTGGATCAGAAGAATGCAAAGACTTCTTTAAAAAACTGTTGTCATCTTTGTCTTCGTTCATCTCAGTAATGAATTATCGGTAGAAATAGCACTTCTTTCTTTCAAATATCAACGAAAAATGTTTCAACAATGTGATGAAACAATCAAAGTGTAGTAAATTCCCACATGTCATCTGAACCATGCAAATCTGAGCTAATGTGTGTTTTCATCAAGATCTGTCACTGATTTGCCCTACATTACCTTTGCTCTGTACTAAAAATGCCTGTCTGGTCAGCCAAAAGTGATCAGCTCATGGCAGCTGGACTGTTAAATTTGTCTCACCCTTTAGGTACTGACCACAAGAAACAAGGTAAATTGTAGATAGGTTATTAATTCTAATTGCTGCCTGTGATTCTGGAATCCAGTCATCCTTTTTTTTTTTTAAAGAGTGTGATTCCCTTTTTAGCTCCATAAAGTCTGTTCACTAGCAGGGGAAAATACGAAAGCCTAATTCCTGATAGGAATTAGGAAAATATTAATGTAAACCACACAGAGACATCTCTTCCTCTAACTTCATGTATCTGTGCAACATGATAGTCACAGTCTATTTTGACATTCTTTATGAGTGTTTGAGTTAAAGACTGGTGTTTGTAGATGCAGCTCTCCATTAGCCCAGGAAGACTTAAGGACTATCACTTGTTCCTTACAGTTTTTTTACCGTTGGTCTTCTAGGGACAGCTGCCTTTCTTCAGGGTGGCATTTAAATTTTTTTGACCCATATGGAGGTAGAGAGTACACAAATTCTGGCATGCATTTTAGAAATTTCATACAAATATCATATGAAGAAAGGTCATATTGACACATATATCAGCTTGAGCCTGTGGACACTAATGGATGTTTAAGGAGGCTGTCAACTCTTGAAGCTTCTCTGTTGCAGAAAGGCACTTGACTAAGATTGGGCTCCTGGTAATTGTACAACTGTTTAACTCTCCCTAGTAAATTGCCCATCCTAAATCTACCCCACAGCTTTAAACACTCTCCTACACTTCTTCAGTCATCAGAATCTAATCTGTACCACTTTTCAGGTGTATTTCCCACTCTTGTCCTAGATGAAAATATTTTGCCAGCGGTAATCATCATTTGCTGCATATTTCTAGGAAATTTAAACACAGTAAGACCCTCATAGGTCAAGTACTGTCTCATGAAATATTAAATAACACTATTGGCAATTTGAGAATGTTAATTTTAATCAAAACTTTGTCTGAGGTAAAAGATAAGCCTTACTCAGAAAAATACAGAATAAAAAGGCCACAGAGACCTTGTTTTCACTTCTTCTTGCCTTCATTTTAGATAAACTGCACTCAAATGGTTCTCCATTAATTTTGATGAATGTTCTTGAAGTGTAACTCTCCTAGGTCAGACTGCCAATTGACATATATATCTGTGGCTTTAAATAATTCAGAAAGATTCTTCACCCTTTGTGGTCTGGTTTTCTTCAGTACGATAAGGGTTGGCAAAGGCCTGTAAGTTGCTCTCAAATATACCAATTTCAATATTTCCCCAGCCTACATACACGTTGTCTAGCCAATCACTCATTCACCATAACAGACACCGATCTTTGCAAATGGACTAGAATGCCTAGATATTTGGTCTGTGTCTACTGATTCTCACATATTATGAGGTCTCTGAAAATTGCACCTGGACAAGAAGTATTTCCCACAAAGGAATGTTTCAACTCAAGGACTGACTGAGATTAAGGAGTCAAAGACTTCTTTCTCTCCAGCAACTACTCTTATTCCTGGCATAGCACTAGGAACAGTGGTCACACTGTTGGACACCCTCAGGGACAACACACCAACACCACAATGGTAAATACTAACTCCACAGCTGTCACTGCCACCCTGTCACTTGCTAATTATCCCCATCTTATTCATCCCCATTCTTTCCATCTCTCCTGCCAGTGTAGACACACAGTAAGGTTTAGGACTATTTCAAAGTGCTTTACATTTCCCATAAAAAATCTTTATATCTGGGGCTAGAAGGCTTCAACAGTCACTTCAGGAGCAGTCTTTTGGGGGAGGCTTTAGAGTGTTCCCTTTGTTTAAAGATTGATTTACTTGTTGCGAATTAAGTTCCTCACAGGTGGATAGTGTCTCTGATAAAATTCAAAATCTTCACAAAAAAATCTTTGTGATGGGATTGAATGTACGCTCATCAAGTTTGCAGATCGTGCCATGCTGGAAGGAAAGGTTGATACTACAGAATGAAGAACTGCCTTATGAACAGAAGTCAGAAGGTTGAAAGGTTGTGTCAACAAGAATTACACAAAGTTTAACAAAAAGATGTTTGAAGTATTGTACCTGTGAGTAGCAGGATGCTCTGCCTGGAATGGGGAAAACAACTTGAACAATGTCCTGTCTGCAAAGCTATCAGTGTAAAAGAAGAAGTTCTACTGAAGAAGGCCTAGGAGTACTGGTGGACAGAAAAAACAAATGTAAGCACATGAAACACACAGTGTGCTGAGAAGGGTCTGCAAGAGCATGCCCAGCAGATCAAGAGAAGCGATTATTTTAACCTAGCACAGAGCACCTTCGTCAGTGGCTCCAACCCAGGGGTCAGTCAGCCCTTGGGATTGGCTGTTCTCCCTGAGTCCAATCCTACCAGTCAAGAGCAAAGCCAGCACGGGATTTCTGTTTCTCAAGCGTTTGCCTTCAGAGTACAGCAGCAAGTAGAAGAGGCTGCTGAATAGGCTGAGCACCTCTAGGGGTAAAATGAGAGCTTTGCTGTCGCACGCGGACACGAAAGAACACACAGAGGCTAGTATCAGGTCAAAGAGAAAATGAGCAAAAGCCCCCCGGGCCAAATGGCCCACTTCTTTATTTTATACACTTTTAGAAAACCTCATGGATTGGAGAGTGAAATTACCACCCCTCAACCACATAGGTCAAAGGAAAAATCCATCAAACTTCTCCGCCTTAGGAGAAAGAATGAAAACATCCAGGCACAGTTAGCATAACATGGCTTATGTTTACAGAAAGTGCATGAGAACTCTATTTACAGAATTAAAAACATTGAAGAATTGTGAAAATCACAGCAACACTTTGCCATCCTGTTCAGAAGCCTGAGTTAACACTGAGAGCTGGATGCAGGAGTCTGCCTTATGTTGAACAAGTGGTTGCTTGCAAGGCCTGCAGGTTACCAAAGCTCACCCATGAGAACAAAAGATGAGCAGCTCCCAGCTGCTGCTCTAACTGGTCACAACAAGGAATGAAATGAAACTATTCTGGCAGAAGGAGACTTGACTGAGTAAAACACCCAAGATAGATGAATCTTATCCTGCACTTTTTTGCTGCATGGAAGTACTACCTGTCTTTGCAGGTGGAGGGAGGAGGTGAGTAGAAGTGTTTTGAAGCAAAACATCATTATTGTTTGTGGAAGACTCAGTGCATTGCAGCGATCCTTTAGGAAGTCGCTGGGAAAAAATAACTAATGCTGAATTTGGAATAAAGCTTGAATGTGTTCCTCGAAATGAGATATTGTATCCTGAATGGAAAAGGAGAGGGAAAAAATAAGTAGCAGTCCATTCAGTAAGGGCACTGAAAACGGAATACTTCCAAGGGAAATATGGTAGGGTAGGACATGATAGATTTTTTTTGTGCTTATTTACTGAAAAGGAATAAATCTTTATTTTTTCAATATGAAGCTTTTGTAAAATTCAAAATACATTTCACTGGGATATAAGTGATCTAGACTTTGGGAAATAATTTTTAAGAGTTGTGAGGTCCTTGATACATCTTTCACATTCAAATATATTCTACTATGGAGGCAGAAAAAGACAACAGCTCTTATTGTAGTTTATGTGCAGGTTTTCATTTCTCCCCATGCATGTCCTGACTCTAGAGAAGTTATGAGAATTCATTAGCTGTGTAGGCTGAATTGCTATTTACTTATAAATCAGTTTGCGGTCTAAAACACAGCTAACAAGGCATTCTTAAATAAAAAAGAAAGATAAATATTTCATATTCACTGAAATTATAACACAAAAATAAAGAATACATCTGTGTCCTAATAATGTAAATACATTTTGGGAAGCAGGAGATTTTTAGTCCCTCCTGCCCTTGGGGAGGGCTTCCTTACTGAAAGAGTACTTTGACTGTCAAACCTGAGCTCTGGTTTGAATGAAAATGAGAAGAATGTAGCAATAATGTAGCTAAAGTAAGAAGCTACCAAAAGGCTTCTGGGTAGTTTTTCTAAATATCTAAAGGGAAACTTCACATGTCTCCAGGACCTTTTTTCTTAACCTATTGATTATTATAAAATCCAGACTCTTTCCAGGAGATTCAGCACACCACTCATAAGCAGAGTTGTGGAGTTGTGGCCAAACCAAAGGTGTGTGAAGCTCAGTGGCCTGTCTTCAACAGCAATTAGAAATGCATGGTTAATGTAGAGGAGATGTATTGTGGTATATCCCTTAAACATTGTGTCAGCCTCCAGCAATTTGCAATACAGGGGCTTTATGTTCTGGAGGTGATTTCTGCATGTTTAGTAAGCCTCAGCACATGGTTTTGTGTTGAACCATCCAAATTCCTCTTTCATTTATGGAAACTTTTGTCATCCAGAACGTTGTATGGCAAGTAGTGCTATAGCACCATGCACCATGTAAACAGTCACTTCTTTTTGCTTTCATTGAATCCAGGTCAACCATTTCTTGGGTGGGTTCTGTCATGGGAAAGAGCTGCCCATTCTCTTTAAATCTGCAAAGAGAAAGTTGTCATAGCGTTGTGAGCATTTACTAGGCAAGCCCTCAGATACCAGCCCAACCACAGAGCGCTCCCCCACTGCAGTAAAGTATATGCTGGAGGAAGGTTCAGCTTCTTTTCAGGCTGATCAGGGAGATTCAGCTGGTCAAAGTTTAGGTAATGTAAAGCCTGTATAAGGTTACCAACTCTGTAGCTATACCAAGAACTCAGCTTTTAATTTACAGCCCATGGGATGCTTCACAAGGATATTCTACTCTTAAACTGAGGTCCTGGTGTCCAGGAAGGCTTCTGCAAACCCTGAAGTTCTATTGAATAGAGTTTTCTTTTCCAAAACAGAAAATCTCTCTGAGGACTGAAAGATTCTGACAGTGTCTATTTATAAAAAATACTATGACATACATGTCAAAGTGGTGATGGAATTTGTTAAAAGTTTGTGTGAGAATTGAGAAGTTTTGTCATTTACAGTAACCTCCATTTTAGTGTAGCCTTTCTGATGGCAAAGGATTGTGTCTAGCCTTCTGTTCCTCTGGCTGGTACCCAGCTTATTGAGGAAGCTTTAATAATAGCATTTAGCTTTGATAGCACTTTTTATCTGAAGCTTTAAAGTTCTTTACAGGAGTGGGTACTATTATCACAATTTTTATAGACAGAAGAACAGATTGGGTTACACAGTAAATATACAGATGAATTATGAGCTGTACTTGGGTTTCTTGCTCTTTAAGCAAGTCTGCTAATCACCAGCCAAAATTATCTTTTAAGAGAGCAGTGGGAGATGGGAGGATCTAAAAAAGTGAGGACATAATTTTTGAAGTTATCTTTACAGTGGCAGAAGTCCTCCTGTTGCGATGCAAAGATGAACTATAGGCAAATAATAACTGATCTTTTTTTTTAGCAAAGATCAGTGCAAATGAAAGTTCAGCATGGTGCATTGAATGCTTCCTGCCCTAATGAGGAGTTCTACACCACTGTTCCTAACGATGAGCAAGACGGAGGCTTAGTGAGCATTGAAAGGGTTGGTTACCCTTTCCAGTTACAGTAGCGAGATGAGCTTCAAAAAGCATAAAGCAGAACTTGAACAAAGCAAGAACAGCATTCTTGAACTGAAATTAGTTCAGCATTTGCAGAATTCAGTGGCGCAGAAAGCTTTTACTGTTAGATTAAGTCAGAGTATATGCTTATATCCAGTAGGTGGAAGAAGAGCAATGAACTCCTCAAGTGAAGATTCCTGCACAGGATCATGGGTGATGAAAACCTACCAGGTTTGCCATGTGATATTCACAAATGAAATTATATTGTGTTATAATTGATTACAACTGCTTGGTCTTGACACAAACAAAAACAAGCTCTGCTTTTATAAGTAAAAATGAGACAGAAAAAATTAATTCTTAGTGTATTTATTTCTTTGCACAGTATTTTTCCGTATCTTTTTGTATCCCTGGTCTACTATCTGACTTCCACTTACTGTTTGATTATCTATCTTTAAAATCACTTAGTTTCACACAAAGGCATTTCCTTTCAAATCAGTGGATAGCATGAAACGGGAGGCACTTTCCATCACATGTATTTTCCTAAAGAAGTCATCAACAGCCACAATAGAAAACTGTAAAATCTGTGGCTTAGAGTAGGGATTCTGTCCCCACTAAAGAAACATAGAAATTATAGGGGAAATTGAAAAAGCACAGTTTGTTTCAGATCCAAGAGGAATGTGCTATTCTTGGATTAAAAACAAGTTAAACAAAAAGTCAAAATATTCTGGTCCATCTGCAGGAGTAGCAGCATTGTACTAAGATGATATTTTTATTATATTGTATATGTGTACATGGCAGCATTTATGTGACAAAGTGAATAAAATAGGAAAGAATGCAAATTGTAGCAACTTAAAATCATAATAAACCATACAGGAATATTTTTAAATACATTTTGCCAAAGATGTTAAAGCTAAGCATAAGGCTCTTTGAGCACAACAGACACAGAAGCAAGGTGGAGAGTATGCAGGGCTCATGGCTAACAGGGATGTTACTGAGGAAGCACACACAGAAGATAAAAGTCCACTCACCACAGTGTATTTACTAGACTTTCCCACAGTAGTGTATTTCTTTTCTCTGGAAAAGTTGGAGGAACTGTGTCAGATAGAAGTGTCAGAACAAAACATTTCTAAGGAAATTAATAAAATGGATAAAAACTGTTTTACTGTTTTTATCTGAAACCAGGTTGCAGCAATGCCTGAAACCAAATGGTATTTGCACAGGATTTCTGAAGGAACTCAGATAGAGGATTACCAAATATTAGCTGAGATATGTAATATATTGCTTAATTTGCGAAAGGAATAGAAAGCAATAAATGTTACTATATCTTTTCCTGAAGTGTCTGCTTCTGGCAGTTTTCAGAGATAAGATATTGGGCTATGCAGCTCTTTAGTTTCAGATGTAATAGATATTCATGTGTTAATATACAACACTAGTTATTTAGGAATCAGGAAATGAAACTAAAAACATAGAAATGTCTATCTTCTGTTCTTTAAACATAACTTTCAAATATCAATGGCTATAAATGTGTTCATCTTCCTCTTAATAAAGGCTGGAAATTTAGGATCTAGAAGAAAAGTCCCAGTGGCAAAATGATTAAATTAAAGTACTGGCATGCTTATAGTCACTGAACCAAAGATTCAGATAGCCAGTTACCTTTACTTCACTTTTCACATTCCTGCTATCACAAACATTTCTCTTTAAAGTCCTTCTGCAATGCTACATTGTTGAGGAACTATGGATATTTTCTCAAACTAAAGATGATTTTTGAACTGAGAAGTATAGATTAATGTTGTGAATTGGTTTAATTTGTGTTACTCAGGAGAAATTTTAAATGTTACTTGATTACATATATTTTGGAGCTTAAGAATTAAAAGAAAACAAATACTTAGCAGGATTAATTTAAAATGTTCCGATTTAACAGTAAAAACAAGGCAAAATTTTCCAGAAGATAATTAAATGGAATTGCAGGACATCCGTTCTCAGGGTAGATTTGTGAGACTGAAATTTAAATCAATAACACTATATTGCAAGAATTCCTGGACTTGTGCAGGTACAGAGTTTGTATGTATCTGACCAGCTGTAACTCTTTATATTTGGTCAAGTTAATCTTGTCCTGCAAACAGCAATTTCTTTCCATTAATTGTAAGGAATTAATTTTTGCAGCACAATGATCTTTATTCCAGAAACACGCCACATAGCATACAACATTTTCTGTGGCTAGACACATCTGTTTCCCTGACTTAAGGTGAGAACAAGCCTCTAGCATTTTAACACTCTAAGCCTTGCACTGAAAAAGGTTAGGTTCATATTAAATTTGAAAGTAATGAGAGCCTGAAATTAAGGTAAAGATATCCAGTGGGTTTTCCTTCTGTTTTCAATCAAAGTAAACAGGTTTTGGGGAGTCTATCCAAGGATAAGTTATGGATGGCGTGATAGGAATTTTGAGAACAATCATGCGATGATGTGGTTCACAGTGTTTGCACCTAGCTCATTCATGACATGTAGTGATATGGAATGCAGTGTTCTTCCCTCCATCTTTTCAAGCAGTAAGTAGTCTGATGTTAAGTGATATAGAAAATGCACAAACAAACTGCTGGCTCTGTTTTAGATTGATTTGCATGCTAATATCAGAAAATGCAGAAATTGCATCTGGTGTTCTAAATCCTGTTGTTCATAAAGACTGTTATTACAGCATAATTAAAATCTGGAATACACTGGGCTGGCAGTAAAAAAAGTCTGTCTGCTAGAGCTTGTTGCATCCAGCCTGCAGGCTGAACATAAGAAAGAAGTAAATTACAATTGTTAACCTATTTGAGAGGGTCTTTCTGTCTTCATTTGCGCCAAATATATATGTTAAATTTTGACTAATTAGAAAGTCTGGCATTTAGATTATGAGAGATATTGTAGCAGGCTTAGCAAGAATTCAGAGGTGCAGCAGCATGTGAGTCCAGTGAGAGAATGAATTATTTATTAATTTTACAACATCATTTATATCCTAGCTCCAAAAGACAATTGGACAGTGTCCACACCTGTCCTGAGGTCATAGGCTGAAGCACGAGATGCCCATTTAAAAATATTATTTTACTGTACCAAAAACATAAGTGGAAAAACAGCAGGTGTGAGAATTATTTACAACAACCTATCTTATTGTTTACATAGCTTGCATAGCAAAGGAAAATTCCCACAGAATTAGTGCGAGGAGATGGAAAATTTCTCCGCTTAGCAGCTTTTCAGCATCCACAAGATATTATGTACAAAGCAAAGGGATAATTGAGAAAACTGTGGAGGAACTTCAGAGTTGCTCTAAAATATACAGGTCATCAGTAGATAAAAAAATTGACTGCAATCAGAGATTAAGAAAATTGATTCTTGATGAGTTACAGTGTTACAATCACAGTGTGCTACTGGCCAACAAGTCAGTCATGTTTGATCAATTCTGAATGGTCTAGGTCCTTATTCCAGATGTTTGAAAAGCTGAATATCAAGCTTAGAGAGTGAGAATAGCACAGGACATATATTGATAAAACCATGGCAGAGTAAGTAGAGGTAGTATGGCTTTCCATAATTTCTTCTCATGCATTCTTTTCCAACATGCCCTAATATTTTGGAATGACCAAATATTGTGTCATACCAGATTATGACAACAGTAAATTTTTTACCAGCAATTTTCTAACTAGTGTTTCTGGAACACAATAGAGGAAAATAAGATAAATTTCAAGTAGTTTAGGTCCCTTACTAAATAAAAATCCTGAATTCATAGGGGGAAAAAAGTGAACTTTGTTTTTTGTTATTGTCAGAAATATTCTGATTTTTCTCACAGTATTCTTGTTGTTCTTTGGGATTGCTAAAATACTTTAGAAGCTTAATCTCTATTAAGAAAAACTGCATCACCGCACATTTCAGCTCCCATTTACCTATCTTTTTTTTAGTTCTGTTTTTTATCTGATAATTTCAGCAACCTTTTCAACATTATGTAATTTATATTTCCATTTCTTTTCATTCTGTGTCTTAGAATACATTGAATAATTACATTATAAATAAATAAATAAATGCATTATAAATAAATAAATACATTAATGCATTATAAATTTCGTCTAAGTAAAACAGGTTGCTAAATGTTACTTTAAGTACTGTATTTGTGTGTTCAGGTTAATATTTCTACTTTGCAAAAACATAAAAATGTGAAGTTGAACTAATCCAATGATAATGTGGAGAGCACATTTTCTATTATATGCTGGAGTGCCATCTATATTTATGAGTTGTAGAGAACAAGAGCTTTTGACTTGATTGGCAATTTGTAGTGATATACAAGCCAAATTTTCTCGAACCACTGTTACAGGATCATCATCCTATCACAAACTCTAAATATGCAAGCTTACAAAATAATGTTGAGAACTCAATAAGCTGTGATGTTAACAGAGAAATTAAAGTAGATCCATTCATGAGAATTGTACGAGTCAAAACACATGAAGTATTAATCTCTAGATTTTTAATTATTATTCAGTTTTTCATTGTTCTTGTTGCACCAAGGTGATTTATAAGTGGAGTCTTAAAATGAAGAGTTTTGTGGACATTTCAGAAGCTAAATTTCTAGTTAGTCCTGTTTCTTGGCCTTCTGAAATAAGCTGACTGTAGACTGAGTAGATTTTCAACATTCCTTAGCTTTTTTCATTGCAGCTACACACAGGAAACTGAGATGTAAAAAGAAATCCCTGATCCCATTTCTTTGTAGAACTTGTAGGTATGATGTAGAAAGCTCATTCTGGTTGGGAGGGGAAAAAAATAAAAGTGTTCTTACTGTCTTTCTCCTTTTGAATTTGGGGCTTCTCTAAAAGCCTATGCAGTACAATGCCCCTCTTTCAGCTCTGCTCTGACCTCTTTCCTGTACTGGGTCTTGCAAAAGGATTACAAACCACAGTGACAAGATACTGTGCTTTTGTAATTCTCACCTTGCTCTGCAATTGAAGCTCTCTACTACCAGGTGGAGGAAAGAAACATTCTGAAGTTGTTCCAGCCATGAGGAGGAGTTAAAATAATTGATTCTGATGGTAGATACAGGACTGAAATAATAAGTATGAAATATTTTGCCAGTAATGCTTGAACATAAGTACTATTGTGACAAAGAGAGAGCTGTGAATAGACTTTCTTTTGTCCTGATAGGTTAAGACAAATAATCAGGGAAACTGCTCAAATTTTTTCATCAGCACTATAGTCAGTCATAAAAGATTTCTGCATAAATGTTTATAAGTATTCATGGAATACTTATAAACATTTATGCAGAAATCTTTTATGACTGACTATAGTCTGAATTTCCTCATTATAATCAATGAACATGTCATTGCTTTACACAGAGATAATTCCATTTGGTAATAAGCTTTCCATACTTAGTTGGTATGGAAAAATTCTGGTAGCTAAATTGCCAAACTGATCTTTTTTTCTCTCTGGTCATCTCTGCTCCTCTTGCCTTCCCTCTCTCTGCTGCTCCTGGAGGTTACAGTTTTCAAGCATATGTTTTAAAGTAAGGCTCCTGGGAGCCAGGCGTAGTAGGAGAAAACTGCACAGTGAGTAAAATCAAATGAATCATAAAAGATGTGTGTGTCTTTGCTTGTCTGTGTAATTAAGCTTTTCTCTAGCTGCTCAGCCATGGAGAAAGCAGGAGATCTGGCCTTGTTGCTCTTTACCGTGTTTGTGTAGTCCCAGACTTGATTATCACAACTCAGCCTTCATCGGAAGCCAGCTGTGACTTATAAAGGAGTGGTTGCACTTAAACAATGTCAGTTCTTTGGAGCCATGCATTTCTTTAGGTAAGAAGTACATTTGGATTGGATTGGATTTTGTGACAGAGGGTATCTGTTTTATTTGGTTTTTTAGTTTGCACATCTCCTCCCTGGATCAGCTGGATCATGTGGGGGCCTCCTTTGCTTGTGAAATGGACACAGTCTAAGGGAAAGGTTCCAGACATATGAGGTAGAAAAGGCAGGCAGAAAGTGAGAGCAAGAGCAATGACATGAGATCCTGTAGATCAGCCTTACCCTGTGAGACTGTGAAGAGGAGCAGGGAATAGAGAACCTGGCCTTGCAAGGCAGAAGATACCTTTGCAGGAACTGAAAGTAGTGTACACTGTTAGTGGTGACTCAGAGAGCCACTGGACTGTTACCAAGCATCTTCCTGCAAGGAGAGAGGATGCTGAAGGAGAGGTATTCATGTCCTCGGTGTCACTCTTTTTTACCTAATTGCTTTGAGATTTTTCTGCTTGAAATATTAAATATGCCAGTTTGTATTCTAATACAACTTTGCTCTGTTGACTTTTAAATCCCCCTGACCTTTTGAAATATGTTCTTAGAAGACAAAAGTCTAGGCACATCGGTTTCAAAACTCTGGCCACCAGGGATCTTGCTTCAGTGCATAACTCATAATTCAGTTAGATATTTAGGCAGTGTATCAGTATGAAACTAATGTGTAGTTGTCTGTTAGCTTTATGCATCCATGCTCTAACACCTGTGCAAACAGGGAGCTGCCATTCTAGAGCTGTGGGCTAGATTTCCTGGACAGCCAGTGGAGAGGCTATTGTCACAGATAGTATGTCACAGTGAAATGTTCAGAGTGGTATGAATGTCAGGACACTGAATGACACACTGAACAATCTGTCATTCTGTCAGAATAGCAATATGAATGGCAGAAGGGCTGTAAGAATGGCAGGTGGTGCTGGCATCCAGATAACAGGTTATGAAGATCACAACAAATCTGCTCAGTGCTTTTCGGAGTCTCCAAAACTAAAAGGCATCCTAAAACCTGGAATTCTCTTTGACCACCTTGGTATACACATTTTTGTGTCTGAGTTCCTGGTGCTTGTGAGTATGTGACATTATAGTGGGAATGCGGGACATTGATTTTGTTTCAAATACAAATACCTTCTCCTCTTTCTTATTCCCTTTTTTGCTACACTTTTATTACCATTGTTATGAGAAATACCTTCTTGTTAGGTTTCTCAGAACTTTTATGCTTCTTTATGCCAAAAGGATAAGAATGCTTGTTCTGAATGCTCTGGTCCCGAGTGAGCAAGGACCTTACAGAAACGTTCACAGCTATTAATTTTTTGGTTTTTTTCTCTGAATGACTGTGTCACTTGAAACATTGCAAATATTATGGAAAAATTCTCCTATGACAAGACATGAAAATACAGTACTGTTTCAAGGATACTGCCACAGAAAATGTTTTAAAAGACAGTTACCTCCTTTAAGGAAAAAATGGTCAGTACTTATGGGCAAAGGGAATAAGATGTATAGCAAAAATTAATATAGCAGTCATTCGTCATCAAGAGCCTGAATTGGTGTTCGATCTGTTTTTGAAATACGTGTCTGTGTGTGCTATATACATGCCTAACTACCTGTATACACACATGTAATGTATAGCTATATAAAAATCTGAATTATTTTCTAAAACCGGAATTACTTGGAACTCAGAGGAAATATTTTCAGTTTCTTAATTCTGAAAAGGCAGTCTCTTGCTTCAGTTTTGTCTGGGCTTTTTTTTCTCTTTAAAATTCTTAACTTGGGAAGGAAAATTCTTAAATTAATTTACCATATTATTTGTTTTCTTCAATGCACCATTCCCATTTTGGAACTTTCTGTTCTGTAACATAGTTTTGACTGTTATGGAAAATAATATTTTCAGGTTTTTAAAGTAAAAGGTGAGTTAGGCCCTTTGCAGTATCCTTGAGTTGAATTCAGACTGAGATTTAGAAGAATAGGCACAAGTCAGATGAATCTATATCAGAAAAATTATAAACACTGTCTTTTGCTACATGGTCAGTTAGAATTTGTATCCTGTTAGAAGTCCAATCTTTTTTTTTTATTGCTGCACATGAGTAAGTCTCCCTGTAAAAGTATGAAAAAGATATCCTGGACTTCAATTTCAAGTCTGGTTTTTGCCTCAAAAATGCAAGCAGAGTGCAGATAAGTTTCATATGGAAGTTTGAAGGACTGCAGTTCTTGACACTAACTCCAACATTGAAGTGTGGCAATACTAATGTTAGCTAACAAAGTAGAGAATTTTAAGTAGCCCAAATATTGCTCAAATTCTTGATGTCAAAGGTACACTATCTGGTCAGTAATGTCTTAACTGTTTTCAGAAGTTTTGCTGAAAGCATAAGTTGAAACAATTACCTTTATATGCCTCTCCATTGGTTGTTTCTTTGATCATCAGCTTTTCATGTTTTCCTGGGAGGTAAAATGTGCCTCAAATTTTGCCCTATAAGTTCATTCTTATTTTATTCTTGAAAAATTTAATTTGACTAGTCTTCAGGCTGTGATAGGAACGCTACCCAGAACCGTGATATGAATTAACCTCCAACAGTAGGTTATTTTCCATATTTTCTAAGATTTTTTTTACATATTCCATCAACTCTGAAAAAAAATGATATAAAATACTTTAAAGCTGGAAATTAACTTTGAGGGGAAGGAATGCAAAGTCAGGTTAGTACAGATTTTTTTTAAGTCCTTTTAATTAACTGAAGATGCTGAAGGCATAAGTAAATGTACCGTCCTGCAGGAGTTGCATATCCATTTTTGAGATGTCACATCTTAATCAGCTTGCTGTCCATCTATTCTAGTATCCTATTTGAGTTGGTGACCAGTTCCAGAGATATTTGCCAAAGATGCAAAAAAGAGCCCAAAGAACTGGATGGGATAATTTGGGCACTGGAGAAATAAATAAATGAGCAATGGTTAGACATGAACTGTTAACATTAAAAAAATACCTGAAATACAGGGGGTGTGCTTGATTTATGCTGCAGTGTAGCATGGCTTGGTTACGCTCTTTATGACAGTCCTTTCTTCTCTCTTTGTGTTATTCCCTCCTTAAAGACTGCACCTGTTAAGAATTTGTTCTTAAGACTTAGTGGGAAAAAAGGAGAAGACAACACACAGAAGATACATGTGCTGTCATACAAAATCCATGGTTCCCCCTCCCCCTGAGTACAATATTTAGTTCCGGATCCTCAGTCTCAAAGGAGATATAAGAGAACTGCAAGCAGTTCGAAGTGGGCAATGTTGCTGATGAGAAATATGCAGAGGGACTCTTGTGCCTGAAAACATAAGACTTAATGGGGTCTGATAATTCGCTGTTCTTTCTAAAATAGGAAGCAGGACCTTTAGGATCCTACTAAAAAAATTAGGGACTTTTTCATACCATTAGCATAAATTCTGTGAAACTCCTTTTTAAAGGATGTTGCCAATACTTAGAGTATATTTGTGTTCAAGGGCAGATCTGACAAGCACTTGGAAAAGGCATCTTTAGGGAGCTAGTAAATGGACAGGAAGACACTCAGGAAACATGAGCTGAAAACAGTAAAAACCTAGGAAAATTGATACTTAAGTGTTTAGGTTCTCTCTGGTTTTCTTCTTCCCTTGGGTCCACTTGAAGCCACTGTTGGAGACAGAATAATGAACTAGACAGGCCCTTGATTTGAATTCATGTGGTCTTTCACGTGTTTTTATCTACTCCCAGTTACACCTTACAAATCAGATATTTATCTGCTGTTTGATATCTTTATTTCTGGTCCAGACGAAGAATACGTCTACATACAAGAACACAGCATTTCACATGTCTGAAGAGAAACTGAACCTTTAATTAAAACAGTACAGATGTATTCCTGTTCTAGTAGAGCAGGAGCCAAGTCTCAAAAGTCAAATAAAGTATTCCACACACCTTACTCTTAAAACTCCAGACAATAATAGACGTATTGTCAGGGAAAGTATCCAATCTAACATTTATCAAGGAAGAAAAAAGCTGAGAAGAAAAAAGGGAGCAGAAGTAGATCCTGGGCAATAAAAGGCAGACGGAATAATGAAGCATGCCATTGCCAAGGCAGTTTTCAACACTACATGCCAGAATATTATTGCACTAAATTCTGATGTTGCACTCTGAATGGGGAGACAACCAGGTGGATGAACTACTAGGGTGACAGGGCTTAGAGCATAGTGATTAATGTGGTATTGTCTATTCAGGGGCAAGTAATATCTTCATCAATGATGTAGAGGAGAATAAGATATGTACTGTCATGCAGTTTACAGATGACAACAAATTGGGGGAGCCAGTTGATACATTTGACAACAGGCTGGAGGAATACACAAAAGGAATATAATGAAACTGAACAAAGGAAAATATGAAGTCCTGCATCTGGGGTGGACTAAAAGCTTCTACTGTACAAGCTAAAAACTAACTGTTTGGGGAGCAGGTCTGAGGTAAATGGCATGAGGTTCCTGGCAGACAGCAAGCTGAGCATGTCTGGCCATGCAGCTCATGCATTCTAAAAATGTTGTGTGGTGACAAATTCTGATGTCCTGAACTGCACTGGGAACCTGGAAACAGGTGATCTAGAAGTGAGGACTGAGGGATATTTTTCAGCAGGAGCCCATTTTTACAACAATATATGTGTCAGATAGGTAGAGATTGTCGTGACTGGAACAATTAGAAGACCTATAAAATTGACTCAGTTTAAATTTAAAAACTAAATTCTGCTACATTAATTTACTTATGACACACTGCATTCTCATTGCTAGTTGTTATGCAATATGATTGCATCATATCTACCTATATAGAACAGTTAGTTTTTAAGAGTTATAGCCTGAATTAAGTAAGGAGCGGATGTCATGCAGTTATCACTGAAGGTTGCTGTCCTTGATAGGCTTAGTCAGGATGATAACTGTGACAGCTTTGCCTGTATCCCAAAATGTGAGTCTACTCTCTTCCCGATACTATTAATACTGCTTTTGCTATTTGATATTTGGGGATTTTTTGACTGGGTTTTTCTGGGGCTTTTTTGGATCTTGTCAGTAATCCTTGCGCATTCAGCAGGATGTCTTACCTATACAGAGTCAGTTTTGCTTATGTGATTATCTTGCTTCTGGCCTGGTAACTTTCTCTTACTTGAGTGTCACCTCATAACCAGTTTGCTCTTTTGGTGGTCACACTGAGCGCATACTTCAGTAAAATAATACGATCTAAGCATATATTGCATTTTGCTATTATATCACAGTGCTAATAAATTCTTTTGTGCTGTGGTTGATTTCACAGTTTTTTAAATGCCTATGTTTAGGTTCAAAGCAAGAAAATAATATTTCTATTCTCAGTAGTGCACTTGTAATTTATAGGTGTCATAGGCCTCTGCACTGGCTTTACTGCTATGTTACAGATTTATTTCTGTACTTAGGCAATCTGCTTTTAGATTTAGATTTTACATATAAGAGATCTAGATTTTATATAGATCCAAAAGACTAGCACAATAATTGAAGTTTTAATTAAATGAATTTAACCTAACCCCTCTGTCTGGTAATTATTACTGCTGGTAGTAGGAGCACGTAAGGACTAGGACAACAGAACTGTATTTGACACCAGCTGCTGTTTAAAGAAACTTAATCCAGCTTTATGGGTCCCTGTGTTCTTGCCAGAGATTTCTTGCACAGAGGGCTCCCTGTGTTTATAGTAGCAATTTGGGTGTTTGTATCTATCTGGTTAGTTTTCTGTGAGTGCTTCTCACATGAAAAACTGGGAGTGTGCCACTCAGACTGGGAACCTAAAATAGATATTTCTTTTTTCTTTTACCCTCTTCTCTTCTCCTTACCACATTAGAGATATTTTCAACCATTCACAAAAAGGAAGATTAAATTTATTTTCGTTTACACACACATTGTGAGTTGATGTTTCAAATATATGAATAATTATTGAGAGCATGAGTATTCTTGAAGAGAAAATTGCACGGCAAAATCATCAGTGTTTTTCATGTCCCTAACATTATCATATGTTGTACTCCAAGAAGTAAGTCTATAAACATGTCTTGATGTGAAAGTGTCCCTTCTTTTCTTGCCTTTCCCTTTCCTTTCTACATTTTGTTGTATATTTTCTTTCTCTCTTTCTTCCTGTCCTCATTCAGTACATTCAGAAAATGCTGAATTAACTTTCTCCTACAATTTTTCGGCTCCCTCCCCCATGACTTTTCTATTTCTTTCCAAATTAATTTGCCTTGCCACCTGGTCTCCTTGGAATTTAGCAATTATTCAGTATATAAAGCCTGGCTCGTAACAGATGGGGCTTCCAAAATACACACATCAACAATGTACATCCTAGGGCCAGAGATTGTGAGTTAGCTGCAGTTTCATTATGACTTCAATTTTCTAATGCTTGTGAACATTGTTAAAGAACATTAACGTTGTTTGTGATACCATGTCTTCTAAATTGTGGAGTTCAGACCAAGACCTGTTTCTTTGATTTAGAACATAAGTTTGTTTTCCAATTTCATGATCCTGATGGTGTGTGTTTTATAGCTACAGGGATGGGAACCAAAATATAATAATTACCTACTCTTGTTTTCACCTGTGCTTTGCAGTAGGAATTTTAGTGTTTGCATCCAATTACCTAGATCAGCATTTGTCATTTTCTAAGACTTTCTATATTTTCATAGTTAACCTCATCATTCATATTTCCATATTTTAAAATATAAGAGAGAGTTCTGTGTGGTGTTTTTTGGTTATATCAGGCTATATAAGGACAATTGCAAGAAACTTCTGAGATGGAAATTGTTTTAAATGCCCAAAATTCCCATGAGCTACATTTGCACAGATCAGAAACTTTTGGGGCAGCTATACAATTTGGGGAGAAAAAAGAAAATGGACTAGGGATAAGGGGGGAATAATATTCTAATATTCAGGGTGAGAGAGGGGGGAAATACAAAATATCCAGTATTTTTCAAGTGTTCCTGTTTGAGCTGTTCCATTTTGTATAATTAATTGTGGTCATGAGAATTGTTTCCTCTTGTCCTGGGTGTGGGCAGTAACCACAAGATTATATCCAGTATTTGTTGCTTTCTTGATTTCTCCAGCTTAAATTGTTCTATTTTGTATAAATAACAGATAATACTGTGGGAGCGGATGCTAATTCTGCATCCAGAGGCATTTTTAGAGAATGTAGGTATGTGAGATGGTGAAGGAGTGATTTGAAACTGGGCATTCTATGTATCACAGGGCATGATGATAAGTACTGTAAGGGCCAAACTTTTCTGGGATCTGGAGTTTTGGGCTGGAATTCAATCAGAGATTTGTCCAGAAAAACCTCTGTGCTTCTATTCTTGGAATCCCATCTCTTGCGCGCAGTCCATATCCCATAGAGATGACCATAGTTATAGAAGCCAAAGCACCAACTACAGCAACAGTTATGCAGCCAGCTGTTAACTTGCAGAACACATCAGCTCCTTCCCAAAACCCTTCTCAGACACCTGTACAATTGAGAAGGGCAGCATTTGGTCTCTCATGTCTTCTGCCTTTGGCCACAGAAATCTGCAGTCCCTTGTTGACTTTGTTCCATGCCTCTGTTTGTGGTGTCATTGGTGTTTACATCCATGAACAGTGAGAGTGAGCTGTTTGGGATGTAGAAGCCTCTCTGCAATGCCCTTGATCTGGGCTGCCAGCAAGTGATAAGAATCCCATGATAGCAACTCTGATCAACACCTTCCTGCCCTGCAGATGGGAACCTCCATTGTCTGGCCTGTCTTCTTGGTGTTAATGAGTGTTCCAGGCTCAGATGACTTTGAATTGTCCCCAGGGAACTAGTTCCCCTTCCTTGGCTATTAGGGCATTGTACTGATTCTGCAAATTCACATCTGAGGGCAGAGAAGGACCCTTATTCCCAGTGCTATCCAGTCTGCTCGTCTCCTCCCACAGCTCCCGTACCTGGTCACTTAGTGCCTCAGCCACAGCACAGTGCCTGCAGGTGAGACCACCTGCAGCTTCATCCCCAGGGAGCAGCACCAGGCACTCCCTCTGGCCCCAGTCCTGCATGGCAGCCTCCCTCCTTTGTAGTGGGCTGGGGCCAAAGACACTGACTCCCTGGGGAAGGTTCTTCCAGCCAGTCAGGCAGACAGAGCCTTGTTGCTTGTAACCACCACAGTCATACAGTCCCATGCTGTAAAGAACAGAGTTTCTGGGTCTCTTTCACGTTCCCAGCTGAGCTAACTGCCCTCCTAACCACAATAGTACCTTTTAGCTGCCTCTGCTCTCTGCCTGCTTGCCAGCTAAATAGGTGTTGTCTGCTGCAGATGAGCAGCAGATTATTCTTTAATTGGCAGATGGCTGCTGAACGTACTCCAGACAGCTTTGATGATAAATGCTTTTTTGCTGCTGTATGGTGTGAATTGCCTTTTTGCATCATATGTGTATTGTAAAAGCTTGTTTATATTCCCATGATACCTTTTTAACAATCACTCTGAACAGGAGAACTGTCTGCCAAGACTTTGTGCTAATTGCCCTACATAGCCAAGAAGAGATAAAAACGAACTAATGTTCTTTTTGTGATCCAAAGCAATCCTAAAAGATCAATTTTTAAAAGTATTATCAAGCATTTAACTAAGCAAAAGGCTAAAATACAACAAAGAAATTCATTCCAGGAAATAACTTCTTTCAATGGATGAATGTTATCAACTCTGGGAATTAGAGCACCAGCATATTTGGATGTGATCTATGGGGAAGATGGGCTGCTTAAAGCTCACCTCTGTTACAAAGGTATTGTAATCAAACTAGTGATTTAAACCCTATTGTAATTCCACCTTTTTCAAATTGTGCATTTCTCTTTGTGGAAAGGAATGAATTGTTAATGGAAACAAAGGCAGTGGGAGAAGTATAGTTGAATTATCAAGCCTGCACATTTATGGTATCAGAACACTTTTAAATTTCATATTAACATGAGTAGTGTGTGAGTTTACAATAAAGAAACTTCAGCTATCACATATGCATGGTCACTGTAGTGGATACGTAACCAGAAGCAAAGGTTGACAGCACAGTCAGTTCTCCTGCCTGACAATGGAAGTCTGTACACTTTCAGCAGGAGCTTTGGGGAAAAGATAAAAAAATTTAAGACAGTAGCTGTGCTAAACTGGAACTTTTATTTCAGGGTGGACATCATGGAGTCGTTGATCAGGTCACAGTTGTAAACCTCTGATTGCGAAATACTCTATTCAGTTTCTGATATCTCAAGTGATAAATAACAAACCTGTAAGAATGTGAATGCTACTGGCCACGTGTTCACATTTATAATTTCCCTGTGATGTACATGAGGCTAAAATGTCACTGACAAAATGTGTTTGACTTTTGACTTTATATTGAAAATAAGAAATTACTGTAAGGATATGCTTTTCAATTTTTTATTATGTCATTCTACAGCCTTCCTTGAACACTGTCCAATAGCCACTAAAACAATTCGGTCACTTTTTTCTCTGTTTTTCTACTGGAAGCTGTTTCCCTTGGGGAGAAACAGAATGTGAATCTGGGTATTGCTTTATACAGTCCTCCTTATTTTCAAAACTATGCAAATTCATTTGTGGACATAAAAAACGTTTGATACCCCAGCACTCCTATTTTAACTGTTACCACTCAGCCTAAAGTTTCCCCATGTTTAAAAACAGTGATCAGAATTTTTCTGTAATATTTTTAACCATCCTCAAACAAACAGAACCTCATCAAAAGAGTGTTAACTAAACTTTTTTACCTTTCCAGGGCTGCTGATGGACTTGTTTGTATTCAGGGAATGGTTCTCATGTTTTCAGGCATTTCTTCCCAAAAGCAGAACAATCACACTTCTGAAGGGTGGAAACAACTGGTATGCCCATCTTTGGTAAAGCAGTAAAAATGCAAAATTTTATAAATTGGTAATATGCATAATTAAAAGGTTAAAAATCTGATTCTACTGATAAGCAAAAATAGCTCAGAAAAAGACAGCTGGAATTCATTTATTTGAGAAAATTACTAGCCACACATTAAAAGTTTTGATATTAAGTAGCATTAACAAAAAAGAATGCAAAGATTGTCATTGTGACTCTGCAAACTGTAATTAGAAACTGCGTTAGTAAGACAGGTTTCCAGCTCAATTGTTCAGTTTTCCTGAAAGTATGAAAAGAAATCTTCACCAGCCAAATATCTTGGTTAGGTTTTTTTGGTTTTGCTTTTTTCTTCCCTAAGAGAAAGGCTCCTCTCTACAGTTTATGTGTCCATCCTAAATACAAAAAAACTAGGCACCATATTTCTTATGCATGTGGCAAATGAAGTATTTGTGCTGTTCCATTAGACCTCCATCTTCCTTCTGTGGAATTAGACTGGGAATTCCATTTCAAAAGAACCACCTCCAATACAAACTGCTCTGTTGTTTCTCTATTGCACTAAAAGCCCTATATGTTACATGGCAGGAGAAAGGGCTTAGAATTTCACGTGGAAGATTTTGTCATATATTTTATTTATGATCTTTAAGTGTTTGAATGATTCAGGCTTTATTTTCCAAAAACACACGCTAAGAAAGGGACTCATTTAGGTCTAGAGAAAGCTAAAAAGGGCCCACGTTCTCCAAAAGAACATGATGTCTATGGGATCAAATTTATTAATAGAAGCAGTTCTGTTAATGCTAGATGGCAAGCTTTCTTTTGAATAAATTTTTTTATATTTTGTACTTCTGCTTTGACTCTGAGTCCAAATTAAGGAATGATAGGGGTTTGTTTTCTCGTACATTCCAAAAGAATGTATTTGTTTCTCTCATCCCTCTATGATTTTTGTATAAATAAACATCACTTTAGGTTACTTTTCAGATTATTTAAGCAACAAGCACATCACCAGGACTGTGCTGAGATAATCAGGTTACTGGATTGCGAGTACAAATTGTGCTACACACTGCAATTACTTGAGTGCTCAATCACAGGTAGTGTTTACTGTGACATGATCACACTCCTTGAATATGTTATTTCCCTCTTGACTGCCACCTGCTATTTCATTACTGAAGGTAGCAAAGAAGAGTCAAAGAGAAACTTTGATTAACTGATTATTTAAACTTGTCAGACTATCCAATATCCACATGGGCTTTGCTCTCCTCATCAATGACAAGGCCATAGTGAGAGATCCAGACAGGTACTTAGTTGTTGCAAAGCAGAGCATTTCTACAGTTCAGTATCAGGTACATGATCATAAGTGGAGTCTGAAATGCAGTGTTACATGTCTAGGAACCTCATCAGGGAATAGAGAGGCATGCTGGAGTGGGCTTTGAAGTAACAGTAAGCTGGAGCTATTTAACTGAGTCTGAAAATGCATTATTATTTTGGCTAAGAAGGAAAAGTATATATATCTGGATAGTTAGCAAGTCTTGGGTTCATGTCTCCTCTGAGACAGTTCCATGCTTTTACACTTCTGCAGGGAGTTGAGAAATGTGTCTGAATTTCCTTAGGGTTCGTATACTGGGGGAGAGGCGGGTGGAGCCTGTGCATACTGGCATAAGAGATGGAGACTCTATTTAGATGTCAGACTGGAAGATTTTCAGTTCTGGCAGCAGCAGCAAAGTTTCTTCTCCACCTGCAGGTTTGTAACTATAAAATGGACTCAGTGGCCAAGTGGAAGATGAGGGGCTGGGAAGTATGTCCAGTGAAGAATCAGACCTGGCTGAAACTGAACTCTGCAGCAGCAACGATGTAAGGTGGCGAGTGGCAGCAGGGTAGTCCCTGCCATGGGGGATGGATGCTCCCACTTGCTCACCTGAGAATCAAAGACTACGAAGAAGAGAAGGGATCCATCTGATAAAGTGAAGCAAACTCCTCTTTGCCAGCAGGCTGGCCACCCTGGTGAAGAGAACTTTAAACTAGGAATAATAATGGGAGAATAACAGAAAGTGAAGAAATGGTGGACTGGTTGGTAAGAAAAGGGTATACTGATAGAGTTCTTGACTAACCATATTCAGATATCTGCAGACTGAAGTTTTTTCAAATGAATTTGTGTGTCTTTCAGGTGATGTCAAACCTTTCCCAGTAGAAACATTTCTGAAAGGAGGTCTCATAAATGAGAACACCTTTTCATTCATTAGCTGGGACTTCAGCTCTCGAAAGAGCCCATCAGTGGAAGATGACATCTATTACCAGAAAACACTTTTCCTTTTAAAAGAGCAATTCAAATTGAAATTATTTGTTGCTTGAAATACAAATAAACTCCAGTGTGACCTAGTTATCATTAATTTTGTGTGGAAGAGTTGTAACTATTTGCCTAAGATAGTTCAATCACTGACACAGATAATCTATTCTTGGTTCCTCTCCTAAATTTAATATATTTTGGATGTTTTCAGTAATTGTAGGAGCAGTAGAAACTGTGGGGTACCACTGAAATAACCTGCTAAAGAGCAGGTAGCAGTATTATCCCTGAATTGAAACTTTTTGACTTGACTTGAGAGAATCCTAGTAAAGCAACTGTGACTCACTGGAATGACAGTCATGGATCACTACGCTGAGGTCCATTTTGGAGGTATGGCTGCATACAAATGATGATTATATATTTGTCTATCACTTGAGACTTAAAAGGCATTGACTTTCTCAGTGATAACTACATATCATGAGCAGAAGCAGTAATTAGAAGAAGAATTGCTGCACCTGTCTGTGCTTCATGCTGTCTTTCCAACAAATCAGTTGTCTTGTCATGTTGTCTCTGAAACTAATTAGCATCCCCAGACATTTGTAAAGAAAGGAAATGTCTGCCTCAGAATTTGAGAGAAAGAAAAGCTGTGTCTCAACAGGAAAAGAGGAGTCCTAACCTTTGAATATGCACCTGTGAGGGCTACACGTACCACACACAGACAGGCTGCAATCAGGTCCAGCAGCTTTCTGCCCAGCTTTTAGGGTCATAAGTAGATATGAGCTTAAACCTACATGTGATTCCAACTTTCACTCTTTGGAATGTAAGTTGGGAAATGGGATCTGACTGTAACTGGTTTTATTTAGTGTGATCATTGTTGTTGTCCTTGGTTTGGGTTTTCATGGCCAAGCTCGGTTAGTGGGAAGGCTACAGGGGTAGTCTTCTGTGAGAAGCTGCTAGAAGCTCCCCCATGTCCAGCAGAGCCAATGCCAGGTGGCTCCAAGACAGATGTGCAACTGGCCAAGGCTGGGCCAGTTAGAAATTATGGTAATGCCTCTGTGATAACATATTTAAGAAGAAGAAAAAGAAAGGGTGAGAATTTGTGAGAGGAAACACTCTGCAGATGCCAAGGTCAGTAGAGAAGGAGGAGGAGGTGCTGGAGCTGAGTTTCCCATGTAGCCCATGGTGAAGACCATGGTGAGACTATTCACCTGCAGCCCATGGAGGTCCATGAGGATGCAGAGATCCACCTGCAGACTGTGGAGGACAGCACCCCAGAGCAGGTGAATGCCTAAGAGATGGCTGTGAAGCCATGGGAAGCCTGTACTGGAACAGGCTCCTGGCAGGGACCTGCAGACCTGTAGAGAAGGGAGACCGTGATGGAGCAGGTTTCCTGGTAGGACTTGTGACCTTGTGGGGGACCAACACTGGAGCAGGCTCTGCCTGAAGGACTGCACCCTGTGGAAAAGTGATCCACAGTGGAGCAGTTTGTGGAGAGCTGTTGCCCATGGGATGGACTCAGGTTGGATTCACGGAGAGCTATCTCCCGTGGGAAGGACCCCATGTTGGAGCAGGGGAAGGACTCCTCTCCCTGAGCAGAGGCAGGAACAATGGGTTATGATCTGAGCATAACCCCCATTCCCTGTCTCCCTGCACTGCTGGGGGGAGGAAAGGGTGGGGGGAAGGTGTTCTTAAGGTCTTATTTTACTTCTCATTATCTTGCTCTGATTCTGTTAGTAGTAAATTCAAGTAATACCTCTAATTCTAGCCTGTTTTGCCCATGATGGTATTTGGTGAGCGATCTCTCCCAGTCTTTATCTCAAATCACGAACCCTGTGTTATATTTTCTCTCCCCTGTCCAGCTGCAAAGGGGAGTGATAGAGCAGCTTTGGTGGGTGCCTGGAATCCAGCCAGGGTCAACCCACCATAATCCTAAACCCCGTTAGTGTTGACAATAAGCCTAGAAATTTAAGCCTGCAACCAGTAATGCCATTCAGCACTTGAGCCTGGCATTTCCTCAAGAGAAACCTGACTGACAAATTTATGCCTTTCAAATTTGGAATTTACCAAACTGCCGTTCATCTTCAGCATGGGTTTATCTAAGACCTGAAGAAGTTCTCTCAGCAATTTTGCCTGGCTTCCTACACCCTCTTCTTTGGTTAGTACATGCTTTCAGGAATACTGTAGACTGATTCCTCTGTGCTCTCCTGAGCTCAATACACTTAGCTTAAATCATTCCTCTAAAGGCCAAATTGGTCTCTCGTGTATTACATATCATATTCCATCAGCAGATTTTCAGAGTTAAGTATTCTGTGCTCAGCAAGATCACCATCAGAGAAATAAAATCTAATAAATTTTAGCTTCTTCATTTACATTTATCTGCTAAAAATATTAATTTTAAAATTTTACCCCATGTATCCTTGCATCTTTCACAAGGCTATTTTTGCCTGCCCCAAGGCAATGACACTGTCAGTGGAAACACTGCTGCTGAAGGGTATTTCAGCAACTGATATTTGAACAGAAGGTTCCAAGCCCCAAAAGGAGAGGATGCTTGGCAAGTTTTAGGCAATGTGAAGACAGGCCTCAGGATCCAACCCTTTTTGTCATCTATCAATTCTGAAGTCTGCTCTATGTCATTAACTGAGAGAAGAGCAATTTCTGCTAGATTCAGGAAGAAAACTATCTGACTCCAGATACAGCTTTAAAGATGACCCGGCAAGTGGTGTTTGTAAGGAAGAGAATTCTCTTTTGTGGTCTGAGGAGTAATCACATCACTGCTATTCTTGTAATGTGAGAAACTGCAAAGGCCACTTTTTCACAATTGACTAAGTCATGACTCATTATGCATGTTGCCTCAATAAGCTTCCCCATGCTGTTGATGTCAAGTGATATATTTATCCATTCTGCTGAGGTTTTTAGCTATTCAAAGATTAAGTGAATGCAAATAAAAATAAATAAACTTGAAAAGAAACTTTGAGGTATGTTTGACTGTGGAATGAATATGGATTATGAGTTCTTCACTATGCCATCACGGACTTACAAATTGCTGACCTAAACACCCAGTTACTGGAAAGTAACAAAATGGCACATGTTAACAAATTATTATTAACAACAGAAAATGGTAAAATTACAATCTTTTGTGAACAGATTGAGTACATTTCTTTAGAATGCATTAGCAATAGGCTTTAGAAACAGAGAAAGGGAGTATATGTGCAGCACAGAGTTCATGCTTCAGCTCACCAGTCAAGTGAATGCAGAAATGCAGAAAACCATTGAATGATAGAATAGTTTGGGTTGAATGGGACCTGTAAAGGTCTTCTAGTCCAACCCCCCTTCAATAGGCCCTGAATAACTTCCTTATATCTAATCCAAATCTACCCTCTTTTAATTTGAAACCAAATTAAAGCATTACTTTTGTCTTATTGTGATAGACTTCACTAAAATGTCTGTCCCCATCTTTCTTACAAGTTCCTTTCAAGTATTGAAAATCCACCCTAAGGTGTTCCTGGAGCCTTCTTTCTTCCAGGCTGAACAAACCCAACTCCCTCAGCCTTTCTTCATAGCAGACGGGTTCAATTCTTCTGATTATCTTCTTGGACCTTCTCTGGACCTGTCTTTCCTGTGCTGGGAACCCCAGAGCTGCATGCACCATTCCCAGTGGGGTCTCACCAGACTAAAGAAGGGGTAGAATCCCCTCCCTTGACTGGCTGGCCACACAGCTTTTGATGCAGGCCAGGGTACAATTTGTGTGAGGGCACTTTGCCTGCTCATGTCCAGCCTCTCCTGCACCCCAAGTCCTTCTTGGCAGGGCTGCTCTGGATTCGTTCATCAGCCTGTGTTGATACAGGGGGTTCCCCCAACCGAGGTGCAGCACCTTGCACTTGGCCTTGTTGAACCTCATGAAGTTCCCACGGGTCCACTTCTTGGGCTTGTCCAGGTCCCTCTGGATGTCATCCTGCCCCTCAGGCTTGTCGGCTGCAGCACTCAGCTTGGTGTCACCTGCAAATTTGCTGAGAGTGCACTCGAGCCCTTCGTCCATGTCGTTGAGGAAGACATCGAATAGCACTGATCCCGATATGGACTCCTGAGGGACACCACTCATCACTAATCTCTACCTGGATGCTGAGCCATTGACAACTTCCACCTGGATGCAAACATCTAAGCAATTCCTTATCCACCATACAGTCCATCCATCAAATCCATACATCTCCAGTTGTGGGGGGACCATGTGAAGGCCCCTACAGAAATTTAAACAGCTGATGCCTGTGGCCCTTCCCTTGTCCACTGGTGTAATCACCTGTTGTAGAAGGCCAGTAGGTTGGTCAGGCAGGACCTGCCCTTGATGAAGCTGTGCTGGCTGCCTTGAATCATGTCCCCATCTTCCATGTGACTTACCATATGATTTTGGCATCAATAGCTTCTAGAAGAATCTGTTCCACGACCATATTTCTCAGATACTGTTTCAGACAAGATACCATTGCTCTTGGGAACAATTTTGCCTCTCTGCAGTGGTTTTCCTTTTGTGCAAAATGATCATAATCTCTCTTGTTCCCAAGGATATTTTTTTAAAATTGGCTTAGTTCCTACACTGAAGCCTTCCTTTCCTGTCATGAAAAATTAGACAATTTATATCTGCACACAGTTGATAAGTTGTCTACAATTCCTATTAAGCTGTTCCTATTGAGCTATTAAACTAAGCTGCATTGTCACATCACTAAAGGAACTACAAGAAAATCTCTCCAGGAACAGTTTCACTATTAGGATGTTTTCAAAAATCTTTTTTTTATGTTTCAAAAAGAAAAAAAAAAATAGCTCTCCTGCTGAAACCAAAAAACATACTACAAAATGGGAAATAAGTGATACAAATATCTCCATCTGGAGATGAGCAAACCCCTCTGTTGCAGCGGCTGGTGGTAATTTGCTGCAACCCCCGAAAGCATCTCCAGAGAGGCCGCTACCTTACAAGCACCGGCACGCTGGACAGCATAAAAGAGTGGACGACAAAGAGCCAGGAAAGGTCTTCATATGGGGTTCCAAGGGAGAGGTTTATCCCAGCCACCACGTGTGCAGGGTCCCAGGGACCCGAAATGAAAGAGTGAGCATATGGGCAGGTCCAGGTTTGTATATGGGGCCAGCAGGGGCAGAGGGAGCACCAGGGACCAATACTCTGAAGGCACGGGGGTGGTACACAGGCGGGACTGGGGTACAAGAGCTAATGGGGAGCTCTGAGGGAGTGACAAGGGGCAAGGGCCAACCAGAGAAACAGAACTGGGGTATATTGACGTAATGGCACAAGGTATCCTGGGAGAGGCCTTTTTGGTAACTCTAACCATGAGGTGCCTCTGTCAACAAGCCCACCGGCCTCCACACACTAAATTAAAGCCCAACCCCAATCCCTACACCAACTTGAAACTGAGCTATATATATTTAAGAAATAAAATACAGGCTTTAAAACTGCCAACGTTTTATTATTTTTCTGGCACCAGAAAAAAATCAAAGGTATATAATATTTTGAAATAGACATAGCTGTCTACAAGCAGAAGATTTTTATTAAATAGCTACATTTGTCTTCAAAGGAATTCTATGTGCTAAAATAAATTTAGCAGCTCACTAGCAACATTATGCAGAGAAATGAGGCTTTTCTGTTTATTTTGAACCACTGTCACAGAACCCCTGTCAGTATAAGGCAGCCTGATTTTTAATCATGGGTCAGTCTACACAAACACCAGGCCCGTTGGCAACAGACAGCAGGGGAAAAAAAGATTTTTTGTGAAGGAATTAGCAGGGTTCATAGATAGAGCTTTAAACCAGATTTGAAGAGGAAAAGGGATAAAACCAGGCTCACTAGAGATAAACCTGGGGGTGGCACACCAGTATTTGAAGGATGGTGTCGTAGGGAGATCCTTCAGTCTGCTGTCTCAGTGGAGGTACGGGATGGAAATCCATGTGGCAGCAGATGGAATGGTTACTGATGTGTTAGAAACCATGGAAGCACCTGAGAAGTCACATAGGAACTAGGTTTACCCCTAATGAGATGGGTAGGTATATTCAGGAAAGTTAAGTGGCTGAAGGCAAGGCACACCAGATCAGAGAGACAGAATAGAAAATGAAGGAGCTCTTGTCTGAACTAGAGTTTTCCGCTGGGGCAAGATGGGTGAGAGACACCAGAAGGCAGAGAAAGTACACCACAAGAAAGTGCGTAACTGAAGTCGACTTTTGGACTGATACACAAAAGCCTCATTAGAAGCACAATTTAGAAAACTGCATAACATTACAGAACACAATGTTAGAACTCGAATAAAAACCACAGGATTTTTAAAAGCTGCTAATGCTGAGAGGGAATAAATATAAATAATAAAAATAGATAGAATAGGTATTTTACAAATGTAAATCTCTTAGAGCTGCATGTAAATTTTTCCTACAAACATACACATATTGAAAGGACCATACCTATATATGCAAAGCAGGTAATTTTTCTGTTTTCACTTCAACCATTCTCTGCATGCAGATCTTTACCTAGATGTTATTATTTAAGATGGACCTGAAAACACAAGATGACAGAACTGGCCCTTCAGGTGATGAGTATCATATATGATGAATATGCAATTTAAAAAACCTCAGCATTGTGGCTTAAATTATCCTATTTTCTATCACTTGAAATTTATATAGATTGCTCACCTTCAGGCTCAACCTTAGATTTCAAGACACAAGCAAACTGCAGCAGATCTATTTCAAAGCTATGGGGAAATTAGTATTATTACTGTATAATGTATTATTTAATAGCTGCCCAATAATCATCCAATAGCATTCTAAGATTGGTGCAGCTATTTTCATATTTATGAAATTCACCTGGAAGAACAGTTTCTGAATTATTCTGAACTCATGAAAGAGGATTCACAGTCTCAGAAATGGATTCTCATTGACCTGTAGATACAAAGTGAGATAAAAGTGTTCATCCCAAACGAGCATCAGTATCACTTTCTGATGCAAAGTAAATGATATTAGTTGACTCCACTTATTTCACTTTTATTCACAAGCTGTGTATTCTGACATCTTGCAAAACAACTTATTTCTCCTCTACTGAATAAGAAAGTTCTGGAGGAACTAAGGTGACCTTCCCCCTTCCTTCTATATTTGTAGCAGCCTGGAAGGTGAGGGCTTGAAACAAAAGGTAGAGATGTAGGATTACCTGTCTAAACTTCTCTTTTTTTTAAATTACCTTCTTTATGGGGAATAAGGTGTATCAACTTTTTTCTTTTTTTTTTTTCTTTCCTCCAAAGTTTGTGGCAATGTTCCATACCGGGAGAAATAAGAGTTTTCTAGCTCATTTCGTTTAGCATTGCAAAGAGAAACTCACTTCTTTAAATGAACTCTTTTAACTTAAACCAAAAATATCTGGACTGACTTAATGGCTGCTACAATACAGAGCTTCCCAAATATTTTATTATGTCAAGCAGCTGCTTTAGGGTTGATGAAAAAAATAATTCCATCAGTACTGTAAATAGGTTAAAATATTATTAACATTATATATTTGAAAAATGATAAACAATTTAACAATTAAAAATATTATTTTCTTTTTCTTCTAACATATTAATCCCTTTTATGCACATAGGCAGAGACCTTAATACTTCATGAGATTGTGCCCTATTGTCTGTCACTTCTCTGTTGGCTGGAACCAAGTGTATTGTACATTCCAGAGTACAGGATTTGGCTGACACTGACCACAGATGTTCCTTAAAGTGGAGCTCTAATTTTTTTCAAAACTCATTACGCAATGCTCTGTCTTTTGATAATCTAAAAATGAAACCACCAAACAATACAGTTTATAGCTTCGTAATCATCTGCCTTGATCTTATTAGGTTGCCCTATGGTAAGTGCCATATCTGATCTTAAAGAAATCAGAGAAAGTAATTAATCTCTTAATTTCATTCATAGATCACGTGTCTATCCAGTAAAAAGACATAATTATACTCGAGAGAGAGAGAGAAATAAAATGAACATGGCCTGTGAAATGATTAATTTTGTATCCTGCAGTCAATTACACATAGGGTAACTTCAATTCTCTGAAATTACATTTAATGCCATAATGCACTCTAACAAAGGAGCTGGTGGGAGTACTAAACCAGCACTGCATATGAAAAATTGGTAAAATGTGTACCTCACCACTGAAGGGCTTCAACAAAACATTGAATATCCTTTGAATTTTTAATTAATAACAGTGCTTAGTGGGTGCTATTTCATTACTAATCTCAAAGTACAAAATAAGAGTAAAGGATTCAAGGTCAAATGTGGCAAATACCTAACAGTAGTGAGAAACATGAGTTCCTAGACTCTCTAGTTAATGCTCAGTGAACTGAATCATGGAAGTCCCATTGCGCAGCAAAAGAATTTGGTTTTATGTCTGATTTGTGACTGCTTACCAAGAACAGATCAAGCAGGTTGACACATGCATAGAATCTTCTTCATTACCCACACATATCCTCAAAAATATGGTTCTAAAAGGGTAGGCATCAAGTCTGACTATGTTAGACAAAATGCAGAAGTGCTGTTGTGGAAGTGTTGATGCCAATAGTGAACATACTCTATCTAAATATTCACTAGATGTCTCCAGAAGTCTGAGAATACTGACCATGCTGAAGTGCCCTATAATTAATATAATTAATGATCAGCCCTTCCTCCCTCTATAAAACTGTCTCCTGAGGTCTTATTTAACATAACTCATTGAATGAACACACAGAGAAATAATCTGCTTGAGACAGCTAGGTGGGAGAATTGAAGTGGGGGAGAATAAATGTATCAGGACAATTATAAGAAAAAATAGTATTAACTAGATAGCTGCAATGTAGTTTTTCAGTGTGCTTGATTTTGAGCCTCTAATGCTTGATCTAGGGCAGCTAGAATAGGTTGAAGAACAGATAAATAAAAAGACAGTTTTGACTGCACTCAGTCACATGTACTTGGGCTGGCATTTAAGAGTGCCTTTGCCCCAGCACGAAAAATAGTAAAGCTGGTAGGAAAAAAATGATCATTTGGGGAATGCTTGATAGATCATATTTAGCCTTTCCCAGAAATCACCCACTTCATGAAAATCAACATTTGATGGAAGAAATTTCTTCAGTTTTGGTGATTTTACTTAGCTCTTGATAAGCAAGGACTTTGTGTGCTACCATTGAGCCCATGAGTGGAATTTACTTGTTCATGATGCTCATGGCTAAGTTTTGCTGACCACCAGAGTTTGAACACCATTTTATATCAGCTACCATGGAGGCTGATATAAAATGAAGTGATAATGTTTAGAAAAGACAGCTGGCACTTACTGCCAGTATCTGAACTTTGTGAAATGACACTGTGAGAATTTGCTGTACACTGAAGAGTGCCCTTGGGAAAAGAACTATGTACTAATCAACTGTCATTATTGGGCAGGTCACAGCTATTGCTATGATATGTAATTGGAAGGCCAGATTCATTCAGTGAGCTACACAGTTTCATAGTACTTCCAAGTAAAGGAAAGAAAAAACCAAGAGATTTCACCATGGCGGAGCTTTTGTGGAAAAAAAAAATCAAATATAAACACAGGAGAGATGAATGTATTATAAATATAGAATTTTTCATCCTTAATTAGAAGACTTTTTTTCAAGCTCATTCCATATGGCCAGCTTTTAATTGATATACAGTGAGGTAGCTATATTATTAATAGCTATAACATTTTAGCAGACACGATGCATACCTATCATTGGAAAATCATGCAAGGTTTTTGTTCACTGTAGAAGGTCCAGTGCATGATGCATACCTGTTTTATGGTTGCTATATCTTTTATAACTCATGTATGCAGGCTTGTACATTCTGATTTTTTGGCCATATCCGATTTTGCGGTTTTGCATTTTTTCAGTACTGAACACCTACATTAGTGGCGTTTATATAAACTGAGGATCAGATACCAGTATATGTACAGTAGGCAATGAATATTTATGCTTCTATAAATTATCCCGTTGTTTTAATTGCTCGTTGAAAGATAAAACACATAAAATGCAACCTCTCTTTGAACTAAAAGGTGGTTTTTCCAAGAGACCCCAAAGTACCCAAGAGTCATATCCAGTTCTGCTGCCTTATCTCCTAGTTTGGTGTGATTTACAGCAAGCACATTCCTACACTAGAAGTTATTCATCCCTTGCTACATGCTACTAATCAGTGAGATCCTGCTGATTCCATATTGCACCTGAATGCACTTTTGTCAAGTATCAGCTCTCTAGAGCTATGACACCTTTTTCTTAAGCAGTTAATGGAGTTTATAAGGGAAGGTTTGGGGAAAGTTCCAGGAAAGTTTCACCACCATGCTAGAAAGCTAGCAATCAAATAAGCATGAGTGCCACTGACTTAAAATCACTATATGAAAATAGTCAGTTGGCATCTACTCTCATGTAAATGGAGTAGAGACATGAAGGGCATAGAGGAACAGTTTGACTGATGACCTAGGCACTGAGTGGGAAAATTAATAGTGAAGAGTTTAATTACAAGTTTTCAGAAACTTTTCTTATGTAAGCCCTGGTTTTCTTGTCTCTTTAGAAATGATTACAAATACTCATCTTATATCGAAAACTATTTTTTTCTTTGCCAAAATACCAGTAAAATACCTAATAAGAGATTTTTTGCCTTAATGATTTATCTGGTTCAGTACTAACATTAGAGCAATACAAAAAATAATATTATGTAACCAGAAAGTGTTTTAGATTTGTAATTGTTGATAACAAAGGGATGTTTTAGGTATTGCTGAGAAGTGTTGACACAGCATCAAGGTCTTTTCTCCTTCTCACACTGCTGACCCAAACTGAACATAAAGCTGGGAAGAAGGAGAAAGGGGAGATGTGTAGAGTCACTAAATTTGTCTTCCCAAGTACCAGTAATTTATGATGAAACCCTGTTTGCCTAGAAATGGCTAAATATCATCCTGCTGATAAGAAATAGTAAATTAATAACTTGTTTTACTTTTACCTATTAAACTGCCTTTATGTCAACCCATGTGTTGTCACACTTTTACCCTTCTGATTCTCTCCCCATCCCAGCTGGGGAAAATGGGTGAGAACCCGTGTGGTGCTTAGCTACTTACCAGGGTTAACCCACAAGAAAGAACTCCATATATTATTCCTTTCCAGAAGGGTGAGTATTTTAGCTCATTGCAGAGTAACAAAAAATTAAATTTGTCAAAATTCTTGGGTTGATGATTTGTGAATTACTTGTTATGAGACCATCATCACACAGTTGTGGGCAAGATATTTGTAATTTTCTGTGTGTTTTTAAAGTGTTTCATTAAGTTTTAATATCTGGTGATAAACTGTTTTTGCTTTGGTGTTTTAGAAATGAAATGAAAGTACATTAGTAAATTTCATTTAACAACACTACTCTTCTGATGAGACACAATTAACCAATTATTGTTTAATAATGAACTGGTCCTGTTCTTTTCAAAGAACAGCTCTCGTTTATTGAAAAGCTAAAATTCAGAAAATTAATTTCAAGTTGTAAAAATATGTGCAAACAAATCAGAATTTAAAAACTTTCCATCCTGTCTTCCAAGTTAATGGATACCATTAGTGTTAAAATCGTATTTAATAGGAGAAAGAAGATCTCTTTTTTTCACTGGATTAAAAGGGCAAACTGATATTTCAAATAAAACGTTTTTTTGAGATGTCACTATTTCTTGCATTTTTAGTAAGTATTTTTGAATGATTTCCTATTATAAATAAAGAGTTCTCACTATGCTAGGGAGACTATTTCTGTTTGCTTTTTGTCAGAGCCTTTGATAAATTCCACAGAAATGCTGTTCCTGCTGGCAGAGACAGTTACAGATAAAAGACTGCCCACACTGCCTGTAAATCAGTGAATAGGCTGATTTCCTCACTACTCTAATTAGTTTTGCGTAATTTGGCATATTGCGTCCTGAAATAACGATTTAATCTAATTAAGATTTTTTTTCCAAGATATCTTTTAAATGAATTAATTAAGGACTTTATCTCCAAAGCCCAGAAATTATTATCACTGAGAATAATGCTGGCACCTTATTTGAGAGTATAATTTTATTTTCCCTGTAAACTGACTCTGCTTCTATCCTATGCATAGCTAAGTGATTAGATGAAAAATATCTCCTGATTTCCCACCTTCCTGGTAATCCCTCCTAGGCAGGTTTGTAGTCCAACAACTTGTGGAAATGGGGTGTAATCTTCTCTGTCTTATTAGGATATCTATGTACACTAATGGTATCTATGTGCAAATGAGCGAATAAATGATTATTTGATATTACTGATAAAATCATCATTTCAGGGAAAAAAGAGTAGTAAGTTACTATTTCTAATCTATAATGACGTGTTATTAACTGGGCTAGATTGTGCATTTTTGTTGTTGTTTTTTTCATTTCTTTGTTTCCCAGAAGACCCATTCTGTGGCTTGCAATGACAAAATAATGTTTCATAACTTGGATGTATCATCAGTCAGCCATAAATATTTTCTGCCTGTAAAAGGGAAACTCACTGGCAGAATGAAGAATGATACCTTGCTGAACTCGCTGGACAATATGCACTTAGTAACTGCTACCTGTTGTTCAAAAAACCTTCACTGATATGTCAAGGTCAGATTCATCTGACTGGATGAAGAACCAAAGAGTTAATGGTTTTAAAAAATTATTATATGAGATGTAAAATCTCTCCTATTTAGATATTTGGTCTCAGGTGAAAGTTGAATGTACTCGCCTGTATACAAAGACTGTATTCCAGATCCAAAACTCAGCAGATTCAATGGAGGAAAAATTACTTTCAACAAACTGTGAATTATGATAAGGAATTGAAGAAGAATTCTGTTTAGAAGTTCAGAGTGTTTTTTTTTTAGCCAGGGAACTGAAGAGGTTGATTCTCTTGAGAAAATGCCTACTTCAGCAAATTAAGGAAGATATACTCTATTTCAACAAAAGAATTTTGGGGTTAATTTATTATTGCAAGATCATTGAATTAAAGACATATGAAAAGAGGAAATGCTATTGGTGCTACTGACTGTAGATTCCATCTGTAAAGGAGAAAGTTGTCTTATATGAGTAGTTTCAGGAGATGCAGAGATTGTGTCCCCAGAGGAGACTTAAGATGAGTTTCAGAAAGTGCAGGAAAACAGAACACTTGTGGTATCCATAAACTCTGAGTTTCAGTACCTACGCTGGTGACACTACAGTGTTTGCAACAGTACAAGTGAATGACAACAGTGGATGTCCCTGAAGATGCAGATGGAAATCAGGGCACCGTTTTCATTAGTGATTATCCTGTTTGCTTTGACCAGAACTGCCAGAAGGCCCAACTGCAGATTTACAGTCTGCAATACTGTTCTATTTTACAATGCCATGTTCAATTGCAGTAAATACTAGGTCTAATAATGTTGAATCTATGAGAATTTATTAACCTAATGGTGAAATTATTTCTTTGTTAGATGATAGGTTTGTCTGTATTGTGACTATGCTGATGTGAGGATTGGGATTAATTTTTAAAATTATTGTATAATTCTTTCTTCAAAGCACACTGCTAGTTGTATTTTTCAGTAATTTTCAGTCATTACTCTGAAAGGTATGATTTGCATTTAGCTGTCTTCTGAGTATATTTCTAAATATTCACTATAAACTTATTTTTAGAAAAGATATTTTTACAGATGAGGTCTCTGAGCCAATGATTAAAAAGCATATGAAAATTAATAAATAGTAAAATGACTCATTTTATTAGCATAACTATATAACCATTAAAGGATTTTTAGATTCTACCCTGACAATAGGATATATTTCACTCATAGCCAAAATTAGTACATTTTTGTTGGAACTAATTTACACCAACATGATAAACTGGTTTCTGGAAAATTGCTGACACCGAAAGCATGTAGTTAAGTACAGTGGAGCAACACTGACTCAGAATCTGTAGCTGCTACATTAGTGTAATGAACATAGAGTGGCAGGAGAGTACAACTAGAGAAAAGATACTTTAATCAAGCAGAAAATTGAAAAACACTCTTTACACACTGAATCACACTGACGGTTCATCCTTGGGTACGTGCTGTGCTGAATGTTCACTCACAGATTTTTTCTCAGTTCCACACTCTCAGCTAAAGGTGGTTTCGTTAGGGAAAGTGAAGCAGAGTCACTGCAAAAATATGCCAAGTTATAAATCCCTTTGTTATTCCTACCAAATTTATGTCATAAAACTTACTTTCCTGATAAATAAAAGTGATGATAATCACACATATCTCTGCTGAAAGCCATATCTAGTATCTAGCTGTGATAAAAATGAACAATAAAAAAACCTCAAAGACCATTGACTGCCACTGAAACTGTCTTTCCTAAGCCAAAATTTTCAGCACAAAGCACAGAAAACTTGCTGTATGAGAAGTACTAACCAGAAGGTGGAAACCTCCTGAATTTTCTTTCTCATACCTCATTGACCCTAATTTCCTGGGTATGATTATGTCTTCCCTCCACTACCCTTTCTACTGGATGCGTGAGCATTTGCAAATTCATCAGTCATCCCCCCGCAGCATATTTCCCATCTCTGTTAAATCCATTTTCTGAAAGGTCCCCGAAGACAAAATTTATTTTAGTCTGGAGCAGGTTCAGAGATATATGGTGAGACCAGCCTGACCTGAAGGGTGAGGCCTAGGACTGCAGCCCTGTGCCTGCAAAAGCTCCATTGTGATCAGCACAAGAGAAGGTGCTTGTACATCTGAAGTCTCTTGGACCTGACTGGGAATACAGAAAGACTTAGAGGTTTACTTCCATGTACCACACTGTGGGTTTAATCACTGAAAAATAAGCTGAAACCTTTCAGTATAGTACCTAGTAGGTACTTCTGCTAACAGTGAGCAGTAGCTAAGTTATCCTCAGGAAAAATCTACTGTTGAAATTTTAGTATTGGGTTTATCCTTTTTATCACACAAAGCCACCCACATGTTTGAATAAATTGATTTTCCTGCTCCTAGCTGCCTTTGCTAAAGATTTATGCTAGTTGCTTGTCAGTGAAAATAATTATTTTAAATTAACTTTGGTGTTTTTTTCAAAACAGTAAATAGGGAAAATTAATCTGCAGAAAACATAACTGCTATAGATCAGTTGATTCTACCTAATTTTTAGCCCTTCATTTTAAGACACCAAATCAATGTATGCAACTAAATTTCCATGGTTACCAGACCTGTGAGAAGGCATTCATACACTTTCGTATTAACTGATACTTGAATTTCAGGGAATATAATCTGAAGATGTTAATGAAAAACTAATTCCAGAAAGCATATTTAATGAGAAAAATAGCTGGAGCTTGGCTTGATTACATTATGATTTTTATAACTAAACCATGGAAACAGTGGCTTTCAATCCTGGTCTTGTTTCATATTTCCTTAATGTAAAGATATGTCATTAATTTTATATGTTTTTAAAGGTAAACACTTTTTCTTGCTTTACTTTGAAATGTGACAGTTTTTTGGTAGTTTTGTAGGGGATTTGGAAACTGCTTTGATATTTTGTATACACTGCTGATCATATAAGTTTTTTTCACAGGTACATATTTTTTAAAAAGTAGAAATCTAAATTTAGGTTTTTAATCTCCATATAAACACTTAAATATTTATGCAGTGACTCAGTATTAAGATCCAGTTGCTGAAAAGCTTAAAGTACAGCTTATCAGTGCTTTGTCTGCTTAATCTAATTCACTCACTCATTCAAGGAAGTCCAAACTCCTTCAAGTCCTTTTCTGAGGAGAAAAAAAAAGATGCCTTGATTGCTGGAAATACTAAAATTTAACCATTTCTTATATTTTGTACTTCTGGCTAAATGTCTTATATGTACAAAACCAATAGTCCTCTTATTCAACATGAGATAGTTTTATTTAAGTTATATCCGAGAAAAGTAGTCAAACAAAGTATGTACATGCTGAGCAATTGTCATTCTGCTAATTTTATAACCTCAGTTTTTCAGAAAGGTCTGATTGTTTGGGGAATGGCACTTGAAATGTATAAAGCCGGTTTTTTTTGGTATATAGTTGTTGGCATATTTTTAATACATACCAGATTGTTATTTCCTCCATTTTCATAAGTGTTCTCTTAATTTCTAATGCCACTAAAAATTTCTCATAAGAATGAGCACAGAGATAATTAGCTGGGTTTGAGCTGATATGCTGTATAAAACAAACCATTTTGTAGATGAAAAGAAGAAAAGACCGGGTTTTATATCATCAGTGTTTTAGGAAGTGAAAACAAATTCTGAGTGCATAGATACCTTGATAATTTTCATAGGTAATATTTTTCTTCTGACTGTATTATTGTTTGAGGTGTGTATTTCAAATTTTACGCTTATTTTGAACTTCATATGAGAAAAAGACTTTAAAGATACTTTGAACACATGCTATCAAAAGGCAATGAGCACAGACTGAAACACAAAATGTTCCATTTGAACATCAGGAAACAGTGGCACAGGTTGCCCAGACAGGTTGTAGAGTTTCCATTCCTGGAGATATTTAAAAGACATCTGGACATGGTCCTGGGCAACCTGCTTTAGGTAGCCCTGCTTGAGTGATCTGCGAAGGTTCCTTACAGCCCTAACTGTTCTGTGATTCAGTTACAGAAAGTCTTGATAAATTTTTATCAAACATTGTCAGGTTAGCTTTATAAAAAATTTCAACTGCCTCAAGTTAAAAGTCATAAATGTATTGATTCTAATTGCAAAGTAGACTGAATTTTATCCATTGTGAATATTAATAGAACAGTGATTTCTTAAGAGATATGTCTGAGAGAACAGTTCATACGATGAAAGTATCTGTAAAAATAATGGTGCTTTTTTGTACATTAATAATGAAACTATGGACATATACCACTGTAGTATTAGACTAAGCTAAGAAAATTTTATTTTCTCATTACTCTTTCAGGACAACTACATTACATTTTATATTGTGTCTCATTGCTGTTATAGTGTGTAGTTCTGTATGTTAACGATCACAGGTGAAAATCAAGGAAGAAACATTTTGCTTGAGAGCTCATATTAAAGCTTTATCAAGAGCAGAACTAGCTCAATGCTGCAGTACAGCAGCCAGTGTGACTCTCCTTGCAGAGTTAAAAGGAACCTACTAAACCTCCTTTGATTACTGGAATTGAAGCAAACCTCATGTCCTTTTCACCTCTGGGAAATGTGGGATTTTGTTCATGGAGTTTAACTTTCTAAATTGCTTTTTAGAGGAAAGAATCACGAATTGTGCTCATAGGAATGTGAAACTGAACTAAAACATAGTGCAATAAACAAACAGACAAACAAGCAAGCAAACAAACCCACCAAAACCACCAAAACACCAAGCCTCTGAAAAACTGCAGATGTGAAAACAGAAAAGAAGAAGAGAAATGCTGTTGAATCTAAACTTGACATGTTCCTGTAATGGGACAGAGCATCATGGACAAACTGAGGTTACTGAATACCCAATTTCTCTGTCAGAATACCTTTAAACTAATAAAGGCCAAAGAGAGCAGCTGTTCCACAGTAACATTATTTTCAGCAGAAAGTCACTGGAATAACAGGATATCAAAACAAAATTTAAAAAAATAATCAAAAATACTTTCTTTTAGCCACCAAAAGGCAAAATAAGCAGACAAGGAACTGAGAATTTGATCTTTCAATTTCATTGTAATTGTTTGTGTACATGGGGGAAAAAGATCTTATACCATTGCTTTGTGATTTATGGAGCATATCCCGTCCTTCCCTTTGATCTTTTGTGTACAAGGCCAATAGTGAATCAAAAGAGTGTCACAATTTTCAGAAAACCAACCAACAAGGAGAAAATGATGGCCTCTCCTGAAAGAAAGATGATTCAGGCTGAAAAGCCAAGCTGATAGCTAGGGTATGAGACATTCAATTGTTCAGAGGCCATGCCCAGGGCAAAAAGTCTTTACAGATTCAGAATAAAACCCTTATACAAGTAGAGCTATTTTCCTTTGAGACTTCTTTTCTGACTTTAGATAAACTTCCTAAGATCACAAGTTTGTGTGTCTGGCTTTCCCAAGTTTGGTCTAGGTAAGCAAAGGGTGATCAGATGATAATTCCACACATAATGCCTCATATTTCCAGTTTTCCACTCATGTGCTTGAAGATGATAATTTTGGCCTTACTTTTCCTTTAAGACATCCTGTCAGTTTTTACAAGTTTATTAGAGAGCGTACTGTTTTGTAGCAGGCTTGGGGGAATTCAGAGATGCAGCCACAAGCGAGTCCAGAGAGAGAATGAATCTTTATTATTGTTACAACACCATAACATAAGTGAAAAATACCAGATACGAGATTATTTACAAAAATCTATCTTACTGTTTACATAGTTTGCATAGCAAAGTAGAAGTTTCCCACAGAAATGAAGGAGAAGGAAAAATCCTCTGCCCAGGAGCTTTTTAGTATCCACACTGTTTCTCTCTCATATACTTTTTTCCAAGTGCTCATGGAGAAACCTTTCTGGGATAACTGATGACTGAAAGGTACCTCTTTCCACTGCCCTCTGCTTCAGCCAGGTCTTAATATTGTCATGGGCAGGTGCCCTTAAATAGCTTCTGGAGCTCTATTTACATGGAGAATTAGAAACTGTCATAGTTTCAGGGGTCACCAACATACTGATCATCTCTCTATATCGTCACTCTGTATCTGAGTGTCCACAGCTTTCACCCTGGGATGAAATTCTGTTTACATTTTGCATTACAAGCTTTCAGGTGTGCTATCCAAAATATGTCAAAGGGTCATAGGAAATGAAATACAATGATAACAATATAGTTGCACGTATTTTCTTTAGACATAATATAAAATGTTCCCCGGGGTGATCTAAGTCCTCTTTAAAAGGTGATATTCAAGCTTGTTGAAAGAAATTGGTTTCTACCTCAGATAGTTAAGAAGTAAATGGAATTAAGTAAATTTTTACCTAATAAATGTCAAGATTTTTAATGATTTTCTAACAGAAAATAAACATCATACAGAAGTACAGCTAGATATAGCCATAGAACAACTGACTGTCATAGGGTATTTCACAGGCGGTGTGGTTTTCAAGACTGGTAATGACAGTTACCTTGTCAGTTATGTCGAGAAAGGCTCCTAATTCATGGTTGTGAGACTTGATCTTCCCTTGAAGATTCACTCCTGAATACTAATACCTGCAGCTGAAACCTTGTAATTACAATGCCCTTTCCCTATTTTATAGTTCTTTAAGTGGTTAGTCTATATAAGTAATCAATCACAGCTTCAAATCGCTGTTCACATGGGCAATTAAAACATAAAGAAAGTGAAAGGAAGTGAAATTTAAATCAGTCTAATAAATATATTTTAAGTGGATTTAAATTCTGGTAGAAGTCTCTGAGAGTGAATTTTTATGCTTCAATTAATTCACCCACTTCCATGTAATCCAGAGCCAATTTTTGCATATAAAGTGGATAACAGTTAATGGGAATTGATATGCAAGCATATGTTCCCTTCCACATATAGATATCCAGTTTTCTTAACAAAATGTATGCTATGTACACACACAAAAAAAAGATACATCAGTTTGTATGCATTCCTTTGTAATACTGCAAAGCTTAATAACTTCAGACATGGATCTTTAGGCATGTCAAATCAATAAAACTATTTACCAACAAAGAAACTTTTAAATACAAGAATGAGTTTAAACTGTGCAGCAAAGTGCATTGTCAGAGGGGCATAGTTCTCTTCACTGAAAGGGTACAAATGATATGTAAAACTTAAGGGTTGCCTCCAGGTGACCTGAGGCACAATAAAGACCTAGAAAAGCTTATAGTAAGCTTAGACAATATTTCCTGTGTTGTCAATTGAAAGAGGCAACATTCAGATTTTGTCTCACCGTAATGTAGACTATAGAATAAATCAATAGACTCATTCTTTTGAAGAACTTATGTTACTTCATCAGCTAGAAAGGGAGGCTGAGCATGCCTGCTCAGATGTTGATGGTTATGATGCCATGTTCACTTTAGGATTGTGGTGGAAATTCAGGATGATTAAGGCAAGTGGCAATGTGCCGCACAACAAATATGTATACTCAGTATACATTTTTAAATTTTTTTAAGTTATTAAATCAAGGAACATGCCTCTTGTCTCTATTTGTTTGCCTGACACCATGTGGCATATCATCATTTCTGCCATTAATTTATTTCCCTGTCATCACAAGAATATTTCCTTTTATATATTTCTTTGAAGAAATCATTCTGTTCAACGAACATAAAGCTAAAGAATGTTCCAAGTGTTTTAAGTAGCCATATTTATTGCCAGCTAAAAAATCATCTCCAATGAGCTACTGCAGTGGTAGCTTCATCCTTCTTGCTTCTTTCTTTGATAGGTAGTATGCTCTTTCTTAGTTTCTTTCAGCAAGATGTCTCTGTTGCTCTTCTCACTGAGAAGAGTCCTTAGTCCTCATTTCATTGCTAAACTCAATGATTGTCTACAGCATGTATTCAGTCCACCTCCTGTGGGTGTTCTTCTTTCAAAGAACACGGACTAACCTGTTCTTTGTGATGTACAATGTTGGTTGATTTTTTATTCTGATCACTTTTATAACTCTGGATTAATAGCTTGGCCCTGTGCTCACAGGAACATCTTGACACCGAAGCAATGCAGATACTATATTCTGTGCATTAGCTTCTTACCTTTGTGATTTTATTGACTAGGGAGAGATAAATGAGACTTTCTAACTGATTCCTTTACTTTGAAATACAACTGACATTCAATGCTCACTTTATAGCTTCCGTTTTTTTGTCAGATATCAGCCTTGGCCCACCTTCTTCCCACCACTGAGTGATCCTCACCCCAGTCAGCCTCTTGCCTGGTGGGTTTTAATGCTGAGGCTGAGCGATCTTCACGCTTCTGACACACATACTTCAGTTGGACTGAACTGATATTAACTGATATTTTTACATCTTGACTCAGAATTCCTTCCTTCTTTTATGAACTCTGTATAACCCCTCTACATTTGTTACAGGTTCAGATATGAGGCTGAACACTGCTGAAAACCTTCTCCATGTCAGTGTGAAATTCGGTGAAAATAGTAAGATCACTCAGGGCCAGCTCTTCTGGGATCTAATAGGACCAGAGTGTAGCTCCAGGAAAGAAGAGGCATATAGCTTTTCCTTTGGATTAAGAGAAAGAAACGCAAAGAGAAAGATCTCTTTTAACTGATATGGGAGTCTGTTATTTGCTTGGGTTTTAGTGGTTTTTTTTCTGGTTTTCTGTGCTGCAAAATGACAAAGATCCAATGCAGAGAGAGTTCTCTCAGTGAAAAGCTTGATGAATAAACAATGTTAGGATGTTTAAATATAATGGCAGAATCTCAATACAAGCAGAATATGAGATCCTTTGCAAAGAGCTGTTTGAGGTAAAGTGTACTGAAGGCTTTTTAAATTATCACTTGGGCAATAAAAATATGTGTTTTAATTCACTGAGATTTGGAATTCCTATTAACTAAAACTGGAGTTTTTAAAGAAGGAGAATAAAATGCAAAAATCTATTGAATTTCAATGGCATTTATTCACTTGACCTACTTTGGAGTCAGATATTTTTTAAACCACAAACATTTTTTAAAAGGCATCAAACCTTGGGTGTTTATGAAAACTTCTTCTGTATGTGAATATTTCAACACCACAGAAGTATTGTTGTTGGAAGAGGAAGGAAGGGAGGAGAGAATAAAGAGGGAGAAAATGTTGTGGGGCTAAAAGGCAAAGAGTAAGTACACAGGAGTAACTTTCAAACCATAGGTATTTGCCTATCATAAATATTATTGTACTAAAAAAGAACAAACAATGATCTAGTGTTAGAAGTAACCCTGGTAGCATCAAATTGTATGTGTGGGAATCACAATGTGCAGTTTCTCTTTTTTTAATATGAAATAGAAATAGAACTTCATGGACTTAAAATCAAATTGAACTTTAACCACGAAAAAGAAGACTGAATCATACTAAAATTAGCAGCCTTAAAATTTTTTTTAAAATGTGATAGAATAAAAAAATTCTATTAAGATCCTCACATAATTTGTTTTTTAAAAGTTTCGGTTAAATCATAAAATCATGGAATGGTTTGGGTCGGAAGGAACTTTAAAGATCGTCTAGTTCCAACACGCCTGCCATGGGCAGGGCACCAGGTTACTCAGAGCCCCATCCAAGCTGGCCTTGAACACTTCCAGGAATGGGGAGTCCACAACCTCTCTGGGCAACCTGTTCCAGTGTCTCACCACCTTCAGAGTAAAGGTTTTTTCCTAATATCTAATACAAACCTATCTGCCTTCAGCTTAAAGCCATTCCCCTTTTTTCTGTCACTATGCACACCTGTGAAAAGTCCCTCTTCAGCCTTCTTTTAAGCCCCCTTCAGGTATGAGGAGGCTGTTCTAAGGTGTCCTCAGAGTCTTATTTGCCAGGCTAAGCAGTCCCAAGTGTCTCAGCCTGTCTTCATAGGAGAGGTGCTCCAGCTCTGTGATCAACTTAGTGTCCCTCCTCTGGACTCCTTCTGACAGGTCCATGTCCTTCTTGTGCTGGGGACCCTAGAGATGGACACAGTACTCCAGGTGGGGTCTTAACAGAGCAGAGTAGAGGGGCAGCTCTTGATCTGCTGGTCACTCCTCTTTTGATGCAGCCCAGGATGCAATTGGCCTTCTGGGCTGCAGGTGCACATTGCTGGGTCATTTTTAACTTTTTGACCTACAAACACTCCCAAGTCTGTCTTCCCAGGGCTAGCCTTGATCCATTCTCCTTTCAGTCTGTATTTGTGCTTGGGATTGCCCTGACCCAGGTGCAGGACCTTGCTCTTGGCCTTGTTGAACGTCGTGAGGTCTGCACAGGCCCACCCCTCAATCCTGCAAATGTCCACCCCTCAATCCTGCAAATGTCCCTCTGGATGTCAATCCTGCAAATGTCCCTCTGGATGTCATTCCCTTCCAACAGCTTGTCAACCACAACACACAGCTTGGTGTTGTCAGCAGCCTTGCTGAAGCTCTCTCAAACCCAATGTCTGTGTCACTGCCAAAAATGTTAAAAAATGCCGGTCCCAATACAGAATCCTGAGGAAAGCCCCTCATCACTGCTTCCACTTGAGCTGAAAATCTAAAATCTAGAATCTAAGATCTAAAAATCTGAAAATCTAAAAATCAGGAATTCCTAAAACTGTTGAACACAATTATATAAAACACGAAACCTTTTGATGTGGGATGCAGAAATAATTATGCACATAGTTGTCCACATGAACTTATTTTCAATACTTCTGGTGGTTCATCGTCTTAGGAAGTGTTCTACTAAAACTTCTGCTCCTTAAAACTGAAAAGAGTTTAGAAAATGTAATTTATAGATTTGTTCAGTTGTCTGTGAAAGACCATTTGGAGGACTTAGCTGCTAGTTGAAGACATTCACTCATCTTTCTTCCTTATGTCATGTAAATGAAGATCAATGTTTACCCAATCACTCAAAGATTCTGTACAATCTTTAACCCTTACACTTTATCTTTCACTCTTCTAACTTTTGGCTTTGGAAGTAAAGAAAAAATAAAATAGAAAAAGTGTTTTAACTCTTTAAATAAATCTTAGTTTGGAAAAGTTAAATGTAAGAGTGGAAATATTATGGAGGATAATGAGAAAGAGTGAAGATGTGGAGGATCGTAAATGTTCTCACTATAGTATTACTCTGTATGCTTAAAATATATCTCCAGGATGTTTAGTTCTAGCATATTAGTTTCCAGAGAGAAGAAAAAGGCTATGACAGAACATCATTTGTGATAAAATAACTGCATTAGTGTATTGTAAGGTATGTTTGTGTTGTACATCTAGTCTGGTATGAGCCTGTTCATTTAGATAAGAAATATCATAATTTTCTCCATGCTGGACTCATACACACGCACACACATACCACTACCACCACCACGTTCCTCTAAAAAAAATAGCCTTTGGTAAGAAGTAGTAAGAATGACTCTAGTGTAAATGAACAAGAAAAATCTCTAAAGATTTTCTTTCTGATGCATCTTGGATGAGACATGCAGGAGAAAGGGGACTATGGTGTATGGCAAAAAAATACTGCATATTATCAAGGCTGAATTTTGACAGATGAGTCGGAACCACATGAACAGCTTTATTCCTCACAAGATTCTCAGAAAACTGTTTCAGTAATTGCCCATTGTCTTCAAAAGCCTCACAAGAAATATCCAAAGATCATTTTAAAAAGCATTTGAGATTGTTTGGGAAGGCTGCCAGTACCTGGGTGTGCTGAAACTCAGCCTTTTATTGTCCCAGCAGCCAGACAGTGCTGCAACACAGATGTCATGGCAAAGAGAAAAGCATGTGAATGTAAGGAAACTGGCTCAGATTCTGCATATGCAAAGAGGAAAGGAACAGTAGACAGAAAATGTTCAGGTTTACAATGCCTTCATGAGGTGTTAACAAAGTGGAGGAGGGAACAGCTTGCTGAGATATTTTTGTCTTTAGGAGAACTTGAACCTGGAACACGAAGCAGAAGGACTACATCTATGAACTTACTAGAGAGAAGAAAGGATACATGACAGTATAGTAGAGAGATAAGGCAAAAAAAATGGGACAAAATGACAGGATACAGTTACAGTATCCAATTGCATGATCCTTTGGCACCGAAGACTGCAGCCTTCATTGGTCCCAAATGCACACACCTCAGGTCCTATCTGCTGTAAAGTTGTATGTGAAAGCAGAAGGTGTCTTAGATCTTAATCAGTATTAGCAGCAGTGTGACAGGCTATTTTTTTGCTTGACACTTCCACTAATTCCTAGACTTGATAATGGCTTTCTTCCCATATGACACAGAATACTTTTTAAATGATTGACACTAAACCTTATTATGCTGGTTAGTGGACTCAAAATTAATTTTAATCAAATGCTGTAGAAATGCTTTAGTTGTGTTTCCAATATGTTGCTGCAGTTACATACAAAGCTGCTAATTTAGAATTTACTGCATATGCCAATTAACATATTAATATTCAATATCTTTATAGAAAATGTATACAAAAATGTAAGATCTAAAGCAATACTTCTTACAAATGTTAAATAAAGTAGTTAAGGATGCAAAAGCAGAAAAAGGATCCCATCTTTGGTAGAAAATGGTCTACAAGTCAAAAAGTGATTTGCTTCAGAGAGTAAAATAATCGTTATTTAAAGGTCTTCTGAATTCAGTGGGCCAGATTTTTCATTCTGGTTAAGTGACTTTAGTTCTGGGTTAGTTAGAAACAGAAGTCAGTTGCTTTATTATTTATTTTGTTTGGAATCAGCTGGGATTTGGACCAACCTTTCATTAAACTGTTCCAGTGCTGGGTATCAGCACAATGATTCCCATGTGGCTTGTTTTGGCTACATCTACTGGACCGATTCAGCAGAGAACACCACAAATTATTTTCTTATGTTGTCTTCATACATCAGTTATCCTTGCAAGAACTCTGTAGGAGAGGTAATTATGATTGTCTTTATGAGTATCTTCTTTCTTTTTCTTCTCTTATTTGATATAGATCTATGATCTGGGAATTCAAAAATCTTCACTGATTCCTTCCATTTAGTTTGTCTGCCTTTGGTTAATATGACAGGGAGTGGCAGAAAAAAATGAGACTTCATTTCCTTCCTGCTCATTGAAATTACTGGTGAATTTGGGAGAAGAGGTGCTCTGCCTTGTGCAAAATCATCTAAACAGATGGGAAATAGTCCTACAGCCTTTGTCTATGCTAGAGAACACTCTGTTTTACCAAAAGTGGAGCAACTTGCCGGAACATAACATTTTTTGAAAGCTTTGTTCCTTTGTTAAAGAGATGAAGACTGCCAAAATTTTTTAAGAAATTAAGAGGAATATACAGATGAAAAGACAGAACTTGGTTACTTAAACTTCTTGTCCCTGAGAAATTGAGCTGAAAAAACAACTACCCTCCTTTTATTTTCACTGTGGTTTAGGGATTACAAATAACAAATACCTCTATCTCTCAATTATTTTCTATGTTCCAAGGCTTTTTAGAAATTTTCTGTAGATCTTACCTGAAAATAGACCTTTACATAATATGAAAAATCAGTTAGGATTTTGTGTCTCTGATTAACTTTTCAGAGACAACTTTGACTTTCTCTACCTGCTCTTACTCCACTGTGTTTGGTAGAATACTTTGACAGTACTGAGGATACTTCAGTGAAAGTGATATTCAAATAAATGGCAAATGAGAATTTTAAATTACATGACATTATTTTGCATCGGTTTGTAATCTAAATTCTATGATTATCTACATTCTAAAAAGTTTTACTATGGTAGTTACAGCCTTATAGCTATTCAGAGGGGTACAAGTTCACTTAAATCTTCCTATAATGGTATAATAATGTCTCCAAAAGGAGTATATATAATTTCTGTATTTTTGTGTCACTGTAAATTCACATCCTAACATGTAAATTCTCAGCAGAGAACTCACAGACCCTTGAGATTTACTATAGAAGTTGTGAAAGGAGTATTTCAAAACATTTTCTGACTAAGGCAAGGAAAAAAGCAGTTAACTACTAGTCTGAGATAGTGTACACTGTGCACAAGAAGTCTCAGCATATGAGAATAATAAGGCCAGAGAGAAGCATCTCTCATTCCTTATATATGATTTAAAGATTTTCCTTCTTTGAAGACAGACATATTTTCCCATCTCCCACCATCTTAAAGGATTTACTGCAAACTATGAATCTCTGACATGTGAGGAGTCAATTTTGCCAGAAAAGAGAAAAATGACTCAAAATATTCACCTCTGACCATAGAAGTTGGAATTTCTTGACTGAGGAGTGTCTGATGAACATCTGACTTTATAACAGGAACACTTTTTTCAACTATAACTGCAATGTTTTTTCAGTAGTTTAATGTAGCTTAATTTCTACAGGTTGGAATTTTAAACAAGATAAAAAAGTATATGTATGTGGCATCATAATGATTCCTTACACAGTCCAATGACAGGGATAAACTATGTAGAGCTAATCTCATTAGTGGCTTTTTACCTTCCACAGAGACAAGTCTGTAGAAGGCAGTGGTGAAATAAAGAGTTTCAGAAGAGGTTACTGACAGCAGGATGCTGCTGGATTGGAGGATTTCTTTAACACATTTGAAGAAAAACACAAAAGGTAAAGGTGATAGACTGAACTCTGACACACTGTTCAGCTTGTTCTCTCTTCTTCCAGCACATCATCTTAGTCTTTCCTCAGTGTTCCCACTTAATTGTCCTTCCACTGTTAACAAATGGGTGTCTGTCCAGCATGTTGTGTTTCAGTCATATATTTATCTGATACTGCAAGGAATTATTGGAAAAACCTTGGTCCCTAATCTTGCCTCTTATCCTCTGTGTGGCAAAGAGATGAGGTTGCCTTCCATATGTACAGGTAAGAATTAATTCAAAAGATTCTCCACTCCTGTGTGACGTCCTTTATAAAAATAAGACATTTTGGACCTCATTTCCATAAAATTATTGATCTGTACTTTAGTTCAGTTTTCTAATGGGACTACTCTAAACTGTGTGATTCATGAGAATCTTGAGTCTTCTAAGAGTAGACATTGGAGAAGTAGCTGTAGACTCACAGAAGCTGAAATAAATTTCTTCTGTCCAGTCCTTCCATATATGAGAATGTTCCAATACGTGGAATGGTTTTCCTAAAGGTCTAGAAGAAAGCTCAACTGTTCCTAAAGGTGCAGTGATTAAAAAATATATTTGAATTAATTTTGTTTGGATGTAAATTTTTTAAGTAGGCTTAATACCATACCTATGGTTTCTCATTTTACCTATTAAAAATTATTAAACTACAATTATTTTCTCAAAGTTTTCTGTCCCACTAAATATTATAATATTCTCTTCCTAGCCATGGACAGTCACTTCTCTACACAGTGCATTTGAAAGTTGGTGAAATAAACTATATCTAAAACAAAGGTTGCAATATAAGGTTGTTGGAATTTTTTGTTTTGTTTCTGAAGTGATTTATTAGAGAATCCTTTGCCAATAATATTTTCCTTTAAAGAGACATTTCTGTAGACTTTCTGAAAAAGAACTGAAAGACAGACATAAGATGTTTGTTCATTTTATTTAAATAAAATATTTTCTGGAGTGAAAGTACTTGAGCAACAAGTCTGAAAGTTAATTAAACAATTCTGTCGTAAAACATTTGGAGAATTTTAAAAAAATCCCTCTGGGGTTTAAAAGAGCAGAGGGAATTTGTGGATTGTTGTTAAACTTTCGAAATAGTGTATTAGAACATTTAAAAGTCTTCTGACATTTGAAACTTTTAAGACCTACCCACTAAGGTTACTTGCTGTGGTAAGGAATACATTAGACAGAATAATCCTTAAAATAAATTATGATAGTCAGTTGAATTTGATTACACTGACTGAATTAAAATAATTAATTCAAAGAAAATATTCACTCCAGAATGCCCAGAGGAAACTCAGCATTACTATATTTCATCCAACAAAACTGAGTTTGCATAAGTAGTGTCTGAGGGACAATGTAGGGAGAAAAAAAATGTGATTTAAAATGCATTTTTAAATGACTGCTCAGTTGATGAATCAAAGAACTGATGATTTTTAGGCCATCTGAGTGGCTGTGGGCTTATTAGATTATCCAGATACTGAAATGCTAAACATAAGGACATTTGTGTGATTTGCACACCCAAACCAGCTGCATATTTGTCTAGATTCCAACAAAAAAAGTTAGCAACAAAGTATGGTCCTGATCACTTTCAGTCACTTTGCCCTGAATTAAACCCCAGTTAAGCCATTTCCCTTCTGCCTACCCCGCTACAGTGAGAGAGTGACAAAAGCAGAGACTATGGGTTAATAAGAAAAGTATACAAAAAGAGAAGGTGCTTTACACACAAAAGGTGTTCACCGCCGTGACTTAGTTCTGCGTGGCAGCTGAGACATGAAAAAAGAGGGTAGATGCTCCTGCAGCTCACCAGGGACAAGTGTTCATTCCTGAGACAAATGCAGAGAGACAAGGAACTCTGGTCTGTGCCAGGGAAGAAGAGAGGAATGAACTCTGCTTTATGTCAGAGAAAATTCTCTGTTCAATTAAATTTGCCCTGTGTTACCCATCAATATGCATAACTTTCAATACTACCAAACTAATTTTTTTCTGACAGATAACCCATATGTTAGTCACATGAAAACATGGCACTTACAAGAATTATTCATTTTGTAAATATGAAGTTCAATAAAATGCAGTTACGACAGTGACTTTTGCTACTTTGCGAGCTCATACAGTAACACCTTCTCAGAAGCTTAGGGGGAAAAAAAAAAGGTATGAAACTTCAATATTGCAGTGTCATTTTATGAGATTAATATCCCATGAATTTTGGAGCGCTTTCTGCTTCTGAAACTCAGAGGCTTCAAACGTGACTATATGCTATTGCTAAAAGGGGCTTGAGCAATGGGGGGACATGTTAAGTTAGGAAGCATGGATACAAAGACTGTATGGTCTTGAACCAGAAAGGTTTTGGTCAAGCAACTTAGTGTTACATCTAAAGTAAACACCAGGATTAATTAATAGTTATGGGGTCTTACGATATTTGTGGAGACAAAATTTCTAGCCCCATACTGTTGCAAATGTGGCTGATGTTCAAAAATTAATTCACTGGCTAGTTTTCTTAGCTTTTTTCTGAAGTCAGTTTTATTTAGAAAACAACTCAAAGGCTTATTTCTGTTTTGTCATTATAAATTAATGAATACCATGGTCCGTGAATGGGGAAAAAGCCGGCTAAGATTTGGTAAAGGTGGATACAAAAAACTTTAAAAACAAAAATTATCTCTGTAATATGTAATTGTAGGGAACAAAGTTATGGTAGCAGGCTGGAAGCAAAGTTAAGATAGCAGGCTATGTAAAGATCCTGTTCTGAGGATGGTAACTTGGATGTTTGACCCTGCAGAGCTGGTAAAAATTCCCACATTCTTCAGAGAGCAAGAGAGTCTGTTGTTACTCAGATTCTTCTTACATGAAAATCCTCATGAGAAAAAAAAATCCTCCAGACTGTTCTCCCCTGACATGACCAGTTACATAGTTGGGTTGAGCCTTAGCAGCTTGTTTGGTCATAATAGAGGAGCACTCATCATTATCAGGTCAAATGTGGCCTCGTGAGCAGCATCACAGGTAGGGTGATGTGGTTTGAATGTTGATGTTGTCTGACAACACATTATAATTCAAACTTTATTAAGGCAGTGAGAAAGACGAGCAACAGTGCACCCACACGGTGACTTACCGGGTCACTGACAGCAGTTGTGGGATTGTAAGTGATGCTGTAGCTCTGGTGGACTGTCAGGGACACTTAATGTCGGGGTCATCTTACGCATCTTCATGTTGGGTAAAGGCCAGGGCATCATGGAACAGGGTGTCAATGTTTTAAACATATGAATATAATTTTGGGTGTTGGTCTACTGCTACTACACCATAGGTGCAGAACTCCCTAAAACCAATTTCTAACTGTCAGCCCCACGTAGATATTCTTCATTGTAGAGGCCCAGAGAAGCTGACTTTAATTGTGGAATGGATGGTGTACTCCCTCCCAGCCAAGAAACTTTAACTGCTCAGCGTGTATTTTCTTTAGTAACAAAGACACAGACCTAGAAGTCTCAGAGAAAAAGAAAGATTTGCATTTTTTTGAATGCTTTCCAGTTGTTATATAAAGTGCCTGGTAGATTAATGGCTTTCGTGATTCATATGCTGAGAGTAATAGACTTCTTGCTCAGCTGCTGTGCTATCAGTTAGTTTGACCCAACTGTATTGCCAAGTTCTCCTAGTGTTCAGAACTTGCACCTTGTCTCTTCCTTACAGACTGAATCTCATCAAAACTCTCCCAAAACTGTAGGCAGTTTTCAGATAGTGACCCTTTACTGGTGTCTCTGTCCATTCATAACTCTGAACCTCAACATGCAAAGAGGTACTTGTGCTGACTCCCAAAATATAGTCTACATTAGCCATGTCTTGAAAAATTGGAGGTAACTCGGTATGGTTGCAAATGCAGTGCTTGAATGATTTTAATAATCTTGGCTACTGAAGTGACTGTAAAATTAACAGACTTACACTGGAACTCTGTCTATTGCAACCTCATTTATAGGAAATAAAAGCAAAAGGCAATCTTCTGATAATTTAAATCATAGTGTGATGGCAAATGTTATTGAATATGTGTTGCTGATAGACGGCAGAGAAGCGAGGGAAAACAGGGAAGTTCATCTATGAACATCTTGTCCTCTATGAACACTTTTTTCTGTGAATGTCTCCAGAATTTCTTCCAGAAAGCATTCAGAAGGAGGAAGGGATTATTCTATCTTTAAGCATAAATATGGCATTCTGTGGGTTTCCTCTCAGGCTCACTCTCTCAGCTTGGACATGTGGACATGTGGACACGTGGTAGCTACGTCCCCTTCCCACCCTTTGGTGTGGAGAACAACAGTATAAATGTCCTGACTCTTCTATTTCAAGTATCTATAAGGGCTCCTTAGAAAGACAGGAATGTCAGCAAGACCTCCCTGTACCTAAAACTATTAAGTAAAGTCAGGTGGATCTGCAGCACCGTTCTCTTTCAGGCACTCACTCATAATCAGGCATGTGTTGCTACAGGGACACTGAGGATCCTCTTGAAACTTTGAACCTTTGCAGTGGCACCTTAGGAGAAACAGCTGGTGCTGCTGATAGCTCTCTGCAGTGCCTATAGTGTCTGCAGGTTCAGACAGGTTGTGCTGCACAAGATACAGCAGGGTTGAATTTTCATTCCTTATTTCAAAATCTCTAATGCAGTATTTTTTCCTTTAAACACAAAGTTTGAGATCTTAATATATTATAAAAACCAGGGTCCCTTCATATGGACCTTTCCTGCATCTTTAGTAGGTAACATTTGGGTGGGCTTTTCCTTCACCTGGACAGGAATTCTGACATCAAAATTCTGAGAGACCAGAGTATTCTGGTGCTGGATGATGTTGCAAGCCTATCTACGGCCTAAAGTGCCCACAAAACACCAAGTATTTCATATTTTGCTCTCATCACTGGTACTGTTAGCTAAAAGCAGCATCAAAATTTCTGCTAAGTGTTCATGTATGCCTTGTGCTTTTTTAAAGACTGTTGAGCACATTCTACCCACAAGAAGCATAATCTGCTCCATCTTCATTCTACTAGATTTTCTTGAAGCATTTCAAAATGAATAAATTTCTAAAACCATCTTGAATAATTGTTTTTATCACAGTAACCATCTTAAAATATAAACATAAAATTGGGTTGTCAGTGTACAGTGTGTTACAGCATGAAGCATGTTATTTACCGCTGCCCTATTCTTCTTCTCATAATTCTGCTTCTTACTGGTTTTTGAATAGCTTTTATATTTCTTCAATTGTCAACTGCAAATTGAATATATATGCATATTGATATCACAGAAATAAGAACACATGAAAATCCAAGCTATTTTTATTGCCTATTGCTTTCCTTTCCTGGTGTAATACTTACAAAGAAGTAGTTATGCTTTAGGCAGAGGCAGGCATAAATAAACCTGTTTATACATGTGTAAACATATATGTTCTCTTGCAATAATTGTAAGTGACATTACAAGATCCCAAGCTTTGAGAAGAGAAGGAATCTCAGCACGGAAATCTGTATAAATACCACTTCTTTTTGTTTCTGAGAATTCACGGTCTTGTAAAAAGAACTTGTTAGGAAATGTGCTTTGTTTTCAGTTTTTTGGTTGTCACTAGTAGAGTGTTTCCTGCAATGAAAAAAATGGGTCACATTCATTATTTGAAAATTGCATAAAAATTTCTAGTTTGTTTTTTTTCTTCTGCACTGAATTACTAACTGAGGCACATTACAGAAATGACGGGAACACCACTTGCAACATAGTGGTAATGAAAATAAAATAAAGCTATTATTATTGCCTTATATTTCGTTCTTTTTCTCTCAACAGAAACCAATATTGTTTAGAGCACTGGTGAGCTCTAGAAAAACCTTTTGGCTTGCCCGATAGGTTTATCTTTCTTTTCACTTATTAGAACCACCTGTTCTTCACCTCACTTTATTTGCTTGCTACTTAGCAATAAATCTCATCGCAATCCAGTGTTAAGCCCAGTTTTCCAATCTCAGAGCATGCAAACAGTGCTCACTCTTTCTGAAGGAGTATTCTGAAGCTAAAGAGAAAAATTGAAGAGCAGTGTTACCCTCTAGTCCTTCTTTAGAGCAACTTCTAACATAAAGAAAAGACCTGTTTACTGAATGCCTGTACTCACTACATCTGTACAAAGGAATATTTTTGTCCCCAAATTAGGAAGTTGTGTCTTTGAATTGCATAGAGGGGTAAGAATGAATACAGGAAAATAAAGCATTGGTTAATTTATCTTACATAGCAGCCACTAAAAGGGATCAATCAAGAGTTCTGGATAGAATCACAGTTGCTGTTTCCTAGAATAATACTTTAAAGATACTGGAGGTAGAACACTGCCTACTGTCAGTCAAGGATCCATTCCATTTGAACTTTACTGGCAAAGAAAGATAAAATTTTATCTTCATACACAGTAAACTTACATTGCGGTGCCTAAAACCACAAAATGAATTACACTTCTAGGCATCACCTCAGTGGCAATTTAAGCAGCTAAGCTCAGTAATGACACTGTAAACGCATCATCTTCAGAGCAATCTAATTCATATATTCCTTTTCCAGCCATTTATTACAGTGTTCATGCATTTTACATTTCTGTATATTCTGTTCAAATGAAAATATTTTCCTTCTAGTTTTTCAAAGGACATTTTAGACTTGTGTTGCCATTGTGGTTTATATTCTTGCTCCGGTCCCTTAAGTTTAAATGCTCTTGTGTGTTGAATAGGGTATTACAAACCTAGACAGTAAAATGCTAACCAAAACCACTTTAAAATTCAACTAGATTTAATACATAGCTCTCTTCCTCCATCACCACCCCATCCTCTGCTTTGTTTTGTTGATTGTAGCAAACTTTTCCATTCTTAATAGCTCTGTTTAAATTCTTATACAAAATTATTTGGAAGGTAGGTGTTCTGATGCATGAAAGAAATTACACTTTTCTAAATCATGCAACGAAAGAAGTCAGTTAGTGTTCAAATGTGTCTAATGTAGAAATTTCATGCCTATATTTCAATAGTATTACTGAATCTGTAGGGGAGAAATTGCACTCTTTTTCATTAAAAATGGTATCTCTAATGACTTGGCTGAAGACAATGTTGGTCATTAATGCTCAGTAAACGTTAATTGTTTTACATGATTTGGAATACACTTTAGTACATCATTTTTATTGTTGCCATTTTAGATTTCTTTCCATTCTACTACTGTCTCCTAATGCAATTAACATTAAGAAGATGTTTGTCAAGGATACAATTTTAAGGACACCTTCTGCCAAAGAGGCCTCATTAAGGGCTTTTGAAATACAGAATACTAATGAAAGCCCCTTGTGGCAAGACATTTAGTTAAGGACCCATGCAGCTCAGGATGTCTCAGTTTAAGATATTACTGCTGATGATGCAGACAGACTCATTTGAAAAAGTATCTGTTCAGTTCCAGTGAACTCAGTTATGGCAATAAAGATGAGGCCTAACAAAATCACATATTCACAGTAAAATAAAAATACAAACATTTATTTACTTTTCTTTCTATAAATGAATTAAAGAGAGAATACAGAAAGTATCATCAATACACTGGGAAAGTGCAAGTTTGCAGTACCTGGTTTGAATTCCTGTTTACTCTGCTTTCAAGCAATTGCAGATTGTTTTAATGGAATAAAATTTCAATCATAAAACTACTCTGTAAACTCTGCCTATAGCACTTCAAGCCTAAAAGGCCCATACCTTTTCATGCAGAGCAGTGCCTTGATGGGACACTCGCAGTGCGTGTTTCTGGAATCTGAATACTTGATACAGTTCTGCTGGTTTTAGATCTATAACTGATTTCTAGAACCACTAAAGAGTAGAACTGCATGCTTATGGGGTCAAGCAAAAGTTAAATGAGGATTTTGAGGATACTACTACTGCATAAATACAAGGCAGCTGGGATTAAGTGTCATCTAATGTGTTTCAGCATTCCATACCATCCTCTGGCCAGCCTTCCAGCCCTTCCATGACCACAGCAACTGCATCAAATCCTGTGTGACTGCTTGCTTATCCTTTCTTTAACCTCTTTTCAAGGCATTCACTGGCAGAGGTGGGGCACTGTCAGAGGCAAGAAAATAGAACCGATGGATCCTCCATCTGAGGGCATGACTGTCTCATGTTATTTTGTTATGGTGGTTCTCTTTTCTTCCTGTGCACCTCATGGTGTTACAGCCACAGCCTGTCTTTATATAATGACTTCCATTAAACAGCCAGTGACACAGCAAAAAAATGGACAGTGTTAAATACCATTTTATTGTACCTACTGGTTAATGCTGATAAGTGATGAACTCCAATGAGCATTTCTTTCTTTTGAACATTTATTTCCTTTATATAACACCCCAAGACCATTCCTCATTATATCTCAATGTTCTTTCAAGTTGTTTTTTTTCAATTTAACAATGTATCTAGTATATCAGTGCTGGCCAAATGATTTAGAGTTTTCAAAAATTTTACTTAACCTCTTTAAAATGGAAATGCTTCCATGGTCTGAAATAGAAAAGAGGAGGAGCAGAATGTTTTACACACTAATAAGACTGGAAATACTTTGTAAAAAACAGTGGTTTCTGAGAGACTTGTCTAAACTTATATCACATCATTGTACCTAACGATGCTCCTCAGTTTCACAGGAATTATTTAACTGCTTTTTTGTGCTGTCAGATTAACAATCATCAATTGTTTCACAGTCTTAACTAAGATGCCTTTTTATTTTTTTTAATGACATGTTTAATGGCATAAAGACATGTATGTTGTATACTATCAGATACATATCAGTCCAGTATTTACATGTAGTTTCTTCAATATTAAAGTATTCTCACCAATGATTAAATACCGTGTAATATTTTGTATCTGTTTGTGGGCATCCTGTCCCATCTGGCTTAGTGTACTGGCTTACAGTTTGCTTACTGACTTTGCCTCTTTCCAGTTCTCCTAATTCCAACTAAAAGTGAGTTCTAGCCAAGGGGTGTGTGGCAGTACGTAATGCTGAGTTTAGCATGAAGCTAAAAGAAATAGCCTGGGTGGATTTTCCCGCCCAAGACAGTGAGCTGGAGGGCAGGGATGAAGTAGACTAAAACCATATCCCCCAAGCTGTCAGTCCCGTTTCACACACACCTCCTTCTAGAAGACTCCCAGGTTCCAGTATCCCCATTGGGTTTTACTGCCATGTTTATTCATATCCCTTGTTAAATATGTAATTTCTCTCTAGAACATTCCCTACGGTTATTCTCCCCATTGGGTCGTTTGAATTGTACCCTCCCCTGTTCTGAGCCGATTGGTTTCATGTCACCCCTTGTCAATATGTGATTGGTTTGTCCTTTCTTTCCTCCCCCTTTTTGACTCCTGTATAAAATCCCCTGTCACCCTTGTACCTGGCTCCATTTCACACCCCCTTCGGGCTTTCTGTTCCTCCCTGCACCCCGGTGTATAGGAATAAAGGCTCGGATTTGCTGCTATTTGGAGTCCCTCTCCTCTCTTGCCTTCACTCAGCTGCACCTTATATCGTGACCGAGGACTGCTCTTCTAAGAGCAAGACAACTTAGGTACTCTTGTTCAGTCATTGCTGCCCCTTGGCATCTGGGCTGCCAAGAGGTCGTCGCGGCAGGGGTGTTTGAGAGAAGAGCAATTTAGGGAAAGGGAATAAAGGATGCCTGAGAAACGGGTGTACACTGAAAGTAAGAGAGTGCTTGCGTGACCCTCTTTCTAGAATATAATAGTCCCTGAGTAAAAACTTTTCTTTGACTCTGTAATGTATAGTTATTTGTGGAGTCAGGAGTTCTTTGCCATTCTTGTACAGTCAGCTGGGGTCAAATTGAAGATAACATATGCTGGGATTTAATGTCATGCCTTGGTAGTGTCCCTCACTTTTTTTCCCAGAAGAGCTGGAAGTTCAGAAGTCAGAAATGTTAATGTTCCTTGCTGCCCCAAACCAGCCAAATACAGTCTTCTTGTTTGTTGTCTGAAAATTAAGATGGGTTCTCAGATGACTCAGGTCATTAAACAAGCAAATTCAAGATTCATAGCTATAGCAGTTTTTAAAAATAGGTTTGGCTTCTAGCTCTGGAAATAAGCATCTGGAGCATTCTGTCACCCCCAGAATTCACAGAGAATTTGTGAATTAGGCATGTTTGTAATTATTCGGTTGTGATATTATGTACAGGGCACTTGTGCTCAGTTTCACAAAAATAGGTGGCCATTTAGAGCTGAATATGTTAGTCTATTTTATCATGTCACTAAATACGGAAACCATTATCTACTGATTTATCACAGTGCTCAGAGCTGCGCTATACTTTATGACAATTTACTTACCAAATAAAGCATGCCTATTGTTTTCAATTTCTTTGTGCTCCCAGGAGAGTGGAAAAATCATTTTGTTTAATAGGCTAGTAATAGTAAGAGAGTTAAAGCTGGAGGGTTTCTAGAGTTTCTGGAAAGATGTATTCCAGCTTGAACTGCAACAATTTCTTGAGGCATAAATGTACTAATGTGACACAGACTGTGTGGGTCATTAAAAAAGTCTCTGAACCACTTGAGCACTGATATTTTAATAAACTGTAAAAAAGCACACAAAAAGATACAAATCTTTGCATTTAAATGTTAATTTTCTTTATTATTAACTTGCTAGTTCGATTATCACCTTTCTGTATAGTTCTTTTATTCTTTTAATGCTTCATTTTAAAAAGTGTTTGTCTGTTGCACCATCACTTCCATGCTTTCTGAGCAGCCTGACCAGTGGTTGTAACCTTGACTTCCTAGGAGCAGCACAGTCTCGCTGTGGCTTGAGCCAAGCCATAGACTTTAGGGAAGGCTTATGTAATGATTTATTTGCCTAAATTTGTCTTTCTCTCCTCAATACTTTTGCTATATTACTGAGATTTCGTGTGGTGGGAAAGGGGATCTGTTGCTGCTTCACGCACTGGCTTCTTTCCTAAAGCTGCCAGCTTTGATCTGCTCACTTTTCTCAGGGACTTCTGCTCATGGGGAACATGCATCAGCTCAAACTCTTTCCTTAACTGACTTACAATGCAACCAATACCCTCCTGGACCAAAGACTCTGCCCTTTGTCACCTGCTGCTATCCACAGGGCACAGCAGGAGATCTGCTTGACATAAACAAACTGCTGCAGGGAGTTTCATCTCCCACGCTAGCTATATTGCAGGTGGGCACCATCTGAAAGATACAAAAATAAATGGCAGTATTTTACAGCAGCTCTTTGGTGTTTCCATGTGAGTGCTTCGGGCCATATTAAAGTTCACTAGATTTTGCAAACACAATGAAATCTTGTTTCCCTAGACACTGCTGCTGTGAAGCAATTGTATGCTATATCATTTGTCTTTTACTGCCTTTACTTGCCTAGGGAGCACTAGATCTACTTGGTCTTGCAGAAAGATGTACCTGGATGGCCAGGTAAGAGTCAACTGTGCAGGTGTGCAGGATCTCAGTTGACAGGTATTGAATCAGAAGCCATGCAGCTGCATTATTGTTATTGTGGCTGACTTATGGCCAAAACCACATCTGCTTCTAGCAGACAGCTTAGAGCTGGTTCTCATCCTTTTACCCAGTCATACTGTACATAAAAGACTCAGGTCTTAATAAAGGTGGCCCATAGTCATATAGGGATATTTTCAAGACTTGTTTTATGTTCATAGCTACTAGGAACATGTGAAAAATGCACATTGTAGAGATCTTGAGGTTCCAGACCTAAAAGCTCTTGATAACTGAAGTCAGAAATGACTGCACAAGAGGCAACCTGTGGGAACAGGCTCATTAAAGAAAGAGAAATATGTTCAGTTTATTTCCAAATTATTATTTCTCTTTTTTTTATTGTTACTCACCATATCAATTGGCAAGGTGTTTTGTATTTGGTGTAATTTTTTTCTATCCACAAAAATCAGTTTTTTAATTCACAAAAATCAATTTGAAAAATCAATGGCAATGTCATGTTTGTTTTAAGAATGGTGTCTCACTGGTTGCTATATGCCTTCCAGTTCCAGCATGGTGTACTGGTGGCATAAGTACATAATTTATACACAACAAATATTTGCTATCATTTCCATTCTATAATAAATACAATTCCAGATTATCTAACTAAAAAATTAGCTGAAATAAATTTAGAAATAGAAAGAAACTAAATTTTTAGTTCATGTTTTTCATTTTCAAATATTTTCCTTATTGTTAATGTATTCCTATTGCATCTGAACAGCAACAGAACTAACATGAGCATTGCTGCGCAGTGAGGTTGCATTTAGCTATCTTTATGGAAAATACCAGCTTTACTCAGACTTCCCTTGCGAAAGAATGAGAATGACTTTATCACATAAAAGTAGAATTTGAAAAGTAGAAACTTTAAGTCCAAGTAAATTAAAGAGACAAGTCTGAAACAATGGCTCGTTAAAAGTGACTGAATCAGTGAGTTATAGAATAGCTGAGGTGGGAAGGCACCCTGGATGTCCTCTAAACTAACTCGTGTGCTCACAGCAGAGCCAGATAGAGCAGATCGATAAGGAAGGTATCCAGTGGGATTCTGAATATCTCCAAGACTGGCGACTGATATTTCTGATGCTTAAGTAGAATTTCCTTTGTTTCAGTTTGTGCCTGCTGCCTCACTGGTCACCACTGAGAGGAGTTTGTCTCCATCTTATTTGGCTCTCCTTCAGGTATTTATATACACAGATAAGAGCTCCCTGAACATTCACTTCTCAGGCTGAACATTGCAAGCTCTCTCTGCTGCACCTGGTTTGTCAGATGCTCCAAGCGCCTTATTGTCTCTGAACTCCAGTATGTCCATGGTTCTTGTACTGGGTTGTTTCTTACTGGTGCTGAGTAGAGGGGAAGGGTCACCTCCCTCAAACTGCTGGTGACACTCTTCCTAATACCTGTCAGGAGCCTTCTTTTCTGATAGGTTACATTGCTTGTTTCTGACTAACTTGTTGTCTACAGGGATTCCCTGGATCTTTTCTGTAAGTGGCTTTCCAACTGGTTGGCCTATACTGTGTGTATTAATGCACCAAGCTATTCCTACTTAGGTGCAGGACTTGGCATTTTACTTTGTTGGCCTCCATGAGTTTCCTGTCAGCCCATCTCTCCAGCCTGCTGAAGCTGCTCTAAATGGGAGAACATCTGTCTGGTGTACCAGCCATTCCTCCCAAGTGTGTACCATCACTCTTGCCGAGAGTGCAGTCTGCCTCATTGTCCAGGTCATTGATGAAGATGTGAGACAGGACTTTCATGGAATGAGCCCCTGGAGTATACCAGCAGTGGCTGACCTATCAGGCTGGTCAGAACAGTCCATGCTGACTGTTCACAGTCACTCTTGGTGGCTTGATGGTCAAATCTTTTTAATAGATTTAGAAATACATAGCTTCCAGGATTATTTGCTCCATCACCTTCCAGGGGATCATGGTTAGGCTGACCACACTGTAGTTCCCTGGGTCTCCTTTCTTGCCTTTCTTGAAGACAGAAGTCTTCAAGTCCTCAGGAACCTCCTTCCACTTCCACAAACTTTCAAAGACAGTTATGTATCACACACAGAGAGTGGCCTAGAAATGACATAGACCAGCTCCCTCAGCATTCACCATGGATGCATCCTATCAAGTTAGAAGACACATTCAGATTGCAAAGCAGAAACAACTTTCTGAAAGTGTATAAAGCAGGCTCTGTTAGAAAGAAAATATGGAAACTGAAACAAAAAGTGTTTTGAAAGGAGGGATTTTATTCAATCACGACTATTCATGCTAAAATAGAAGTTACTACAGCATAGTGCTTTAAAAATATATGTTTACCTTTAAAATTTAAATTTTTTTCATACCTTATACATAAACAAATTGTTTTTATACCACAAAGACTAATATCGTTTGGAACTTGAGGTTAGTGGGGAGTGAATCTGGCTTCTTAGTGAGAAGACACTGATATTGCAAGCAGAGTGTGAACTTCTGATAACTTTTCCAATAGAATATAACACTTGGCTTTTGACCCAGAAGTGCCGAAATGATTTTGATTTCCTGAAAGAAATTCTTTCTTCACAGACTGTACTGCCATAATTCAGATCACTGGCAGTTTTCAAGTAGAGCATTTGAACAGAAGTGACTGTTGAAGAGAAGAGACCAAAATGGTAGTTGATACCGGTTTGTTCCTTTCAAGTGGAGTAAGGACACATCTGTGAACTCCACATCTGTATCTCCGCCTGCTGCAGGTGTCCTGAACTTCCTGCAACTACATAGGAGATACAAATTCTTTTATTCCCTGCGTGAACTGCTACCTAGACTCCGCACCCAAAATAGAATGAACCACCTTGACATTGTTAGACCAGTTCCAATAGTGTTCTAGTCAATCTACTGTCATTCACTATCATTGCCTGTTGTCAGCTTTTCCCAGTAAAATAAAAGTCTTAGTATCTCGAGTTGCAATGGATTGAAATATTTATGGTTACCATAATGTATGTGTATTTGACATCTTACGAGCACAGTGCATGTGAAGTTTCCTGCTACCTTGGTCGGTGGGAATCACTAATCTAGCACATAGGATGCTTCACAGCTCTTGGAGAAGACAGGTCCGGTTTGGTAATACATAAAAGACTTCATGGGTTCTTTAGCACCTGTAACATGGTCAATTCGATCTAACGTAAAAATCAGAAAACAGAGTATTGTCTCTGAATGACTTTAGTAATTTAAAATGTTTAATTACTGCCTCAAATACTGTTCTAAAATGTCTTTCATCCAATTGGTAGTAATTCTCTTCCTTGCAGTACCACAGTCTAAGTAAGAATAACTGCCATTGAACTTGTCAATCTTGTGCTAGAGTAAAAGTGGCAAAATAAATATAAATATCTTCCCAGAAAGATATTGATCCAGAGCCAGTCCAGTGGAAGCACTATTGAGTTTCTAAAAAAACCACATGGGTAATCTATATACCCAGCAGCTTGGCTATTTTCTAATGAATTATTTTCTGTGCAATAAATGCTGTCACTTATCCTAGGCCTGAAATGACATGGAAATCATTGATAAAACCTTAATACATGGAGGTATGAACATTGGCATTATGGCAGCCAACAAATGAAAAAATATTGTCAGTATGTGGCAGCTGATCTCCTTGCTGAACGAAAAGGTGATTGTCACCAAATACTCAGCCCTCCTTTCACTTTGATGCAAAGCATGTCTTTTGGTTGCTATTGTTGCTTTCTACCATAGGGGTAAATAATAAACTGCACTTCCTTGATCTTCTTTCTGCTTAATATCTGAAACCCTCAGCCTACTTAGGAATCATTTTTCTCCAGCACCCCAAGGAAAGAATCTGCTCGCTGCCAGGATCTGTTTAAGTGATAGACACCATTACAAAACAATGGCAATGCTTCCTAAAATGATTTATTCTAAGAATATGACAATAGCCAGGTGTGTAATACTTGCCTACAGGTAAGAACAGCACCAAACAGCTGCCACATTGGAAATCTGATGACTGACATGACCTCTCAGCAATTCATTGGTAATGAAAAAACACTAGTCTAGCAGAGAAAACAATGTTGTACAGCTCTATATATCAGTTAAAAATATGGCATTACCTCTACATAAAATGTGTTGTGGTTTGTTCACAGAATAATTATTCTGATCTCATAAAGTACATGCAATTTTCATTTATTAGTAGTAGATCACCTTATATGCCATGACAATTGCTTTTGACTTACTGTTCTCTGCTGAATGCCATCTCATTTATTGACACAAGATCACCTTATTAGAATGCACCTAGGAAAGTGTCACCATGGCCAGGGCACTTCTGAAATAGTTGAGACAAATTAATATTGTCAAACCCAAGAGAGAGATTATAAATTCCCCTTTAAGCTGTTTTTGTGTCTTTCAAGGACAATTTACCCCCTGCAGATTCAGCTGATTATTTAAGTATCTCACACTGTCATCCTTTAAGTTTTTAAAATTGTTTTTAAACTCGATTTTTTTTAAATACTGTTTATATATAAAAGAAAATGTAACATTACTGCAAGTTTAAAGTTGTTATATATAATAAATACAGGTGTAAACAGCATTGTCAGGGGAAGAAAATAATTTTGAGTAATTTTAAGGTATAATTATGTTTATCTGATACATCTAGGGAGCAGGATCAGTTGAATTAGACACCATTCCAGTTCAGTTTCACTGCCAATTGTTTATTTAGAAAGTAGGAGACCTGCAATATTGAATATTTATTTCCTTTCAGACTCAATTATATTCAGCTCTAAAATAATACTTATTTCAAGTTCAATTCAGCTTTGATGATTCTTGTATAAGAAATTCATCATGGACATAATCTACAACGTCCAAAACACCTCCTGCAGTGCACCCTTCCCAAAATTTCAACCTCTTTATGTCAGACAGCTGCAACCTCAAATGATCTTAAAATTTTTATGACATACTTTTCCTCTTTCAGCTTCTCAAAGTGAGGGCTCCACAGATTAGATCAACAAGGGCGCCATTCACACACCCCACTTTACTCAGTGAACTCAACAGGAAATGCTTTTGCTCCTTTCTCACAGATAAACCTCCACTTGTATCTTCCTACCAAGCATGCTGTGAGAGTTTCCCTGTTCCCCACCATCCTTGTACACGGAGCACCTGCTCAGCGTTCCTTGCTACTCACTGGGCAGTTTGCTTGTGCATTGTTTCTGACACCATGGAAAGCTGACCCACACAAATGTGAACATATACAAACAGATTAGACCTATAAATATACAGATCATTAATGAGAATGTTGTATTTGTCTTCTGGATTTTTGTCCTTCAGGGTGAAATTTGACCATGCAACTAAAATTTATTTCACAGCAGTAAGAATGTGATGTTTCTCTCTTTTATAGTTAAAACTTACATCTGATTAAAGAATTTGAAGAACTAGGGCTTGGAAAAGACACTAAATATTTAAAGACTTACTATAAATGTTTCAGGCCAAGTATCTGGAACACATTCATAAAAATCAAAACATTACACAAAAATATGACAACTCAGTACAAATCCTACTGTGGAACTAATTCAGTCCTTCAATTTTTTTTTTCTTCAAAAAAATTACTCCTCTCTGTATTTATTACATCATTAATGAATATTTTAAAATTTTAAACCAAATACTTCTGCTGATCTAAACAAATCAGTTTAAAAAATATTTAGAAAGAAATTTCAAATATTTAGCTGGGTATACAAATTTATGCTAATTTGGGCCATCATTATACTTGATAATAACAACAGAATTGAAACTAAATTTTGAGAGAACTATACTACAACAATATTTGGCAACATTTCTTCCTTTTTCTGAAAGAAATTCAACATTATTTAAAGGGAATGAAACAAGATCCAAGCAAGCAAGTAGGCAAGAAATCTTAGCTGAAGTGAGGTAGCCAGACTTATTCTGACAACGATTGGTACAGGTACCATATTTAATTTCCCCCAAATACTTGCCTTCATCCAATGATTGATCCATCTCTTAGACCAACACAAAATTTCAGTGCAAGTTTACAGGTCCAGAAGCTGAGCAGAAGAAGAATGCTCTGACTTATAATAGACCATAAACAATTGTATCAGGAGCGATCACAATGTCTGAGTGTAGTGCAAGTTCTTCTTTGAGCTATATTCTTTGTATTTCAAATAATACTGATTTATTGGGTTCATAGGTTTAATTACCTTTATGGGTCCTAATCTTCACCATGATTACTGATATTCATACTCCCATTTACATATTTCTTCCATTTTTTACCTTTGTCAGCCTCTGAGTCCTTCGTTACTTGAGATGTGAAATAGTAATTTTAAAAATATGCAGTGTTGCCACTAAGATTACTTCAAACTATTTTTGATTAGTGTTTTCTTTTGCCTCAAAGAAGGCTTCCAGCTAATGTTAGTGTAACCCTAGTCTTGAAGTACAGCAGCTCTAATGTACTTTTCATTATTGTCTTTAAATCCAAAATTAAAGCAAACTGACAAGCTCAGTCAAAAAGAAAACTATCTTTAACCTCCAGAATATTTCGTCCATAGAGGAGAATTCTATATTGCTTAAATACAAATCCTATTAAAGTCATTGCTTATTTAGAAACACTGACATTTTTATAACTGGTTTTAAGAATAATATGGTATAAGGGAACATAGATAAATATTTTAAAAGTTCTGGGCTCTGCAAGAGTTTTTTACTTCCCAAACGTCCACTGCTGATATATAAACTGTGTTGTACAACGCGCTTGTTGCTGGGGAAAAGGTGGGCTTGCAGATGGGACAGATGGGGGGATGTAAAGGCAAAGTACAATAATGTTTTTGAAAATAGCTGTTCCTTGCTTTTTTCTCCATCCCAAGTTTACTATTTGCAATAAGCCTATATATTCATTTCTATAACTTCATGATCATAATTTTTTCTGATATAAGTATGTACTGTACTTAATGATTCAATACAATATCCAGTCTCTTACACTAGGCAACTCAGGACTGTTATTTTAGAATAATAGATGTATTTGGTTCAGTCTTTTCAGGATATTTTTGAAGTCCAAAATGAATTAAGGAAATCAAGGAAACAAAAGTTAAAAACCTTTGTCTTAAACCCATGACTCTTCAGAACAATGAAGCAGACTTCTTCAGTGGCTGCAGACTTCTTCAGTGGCTGCAGACTTGTGTCCTAGGCAATCTAAAGAAATGTTTTATAGACAGAAGGAGGTATAGATAGAAGACAAGTGAAAAATGACCTGCATTATGCCAGGCTATCCAAAGGAAACAGCCTATCTTTTTGTCAAACCAACGAAATAGGTAGGAAATTGAAGAGATTTCCTAACAGTTTATTTACACAAGAAACAAGAAACAGTAGTTTCCTTTTTAGATGAAAGAATGTGGTATACCATAAATTTAGTATGATATTTAAGAAAACATTGGCACTACATTCTCTCTTTTTTTCACCCACTTATCCTGTAAAGATAATTTTAAGTGGATTTCAGTTTCATGCTGCTGAAAATATATCAACACATGCTGTGTTAGAGTAAAATTGCTTAGAATCATTCAAATAATCATGGATTGTGAACTTAATCTTTTTTCCTTAAATATGAAGAAGTTTTCTACCTAGACCTTCAAATCCATGTTTCTCGGAGAGAGCAAAATGAAAGACAGCCTTGACATAAGGACAGTAACTGAGGAATCATCAGTGTGGACAATGAGTACCTCATCTTTTACTGGCTCTATGAGCTTGGACAAATCTTTTATGACCAAGCTGAGAAATCAGATTTTTTTTTGAACTGAAAGAAGGGATTCATATGCCTCTGTCAAGTTCACAAAATCACTCATACTGGCTAATGGATTGTTCAAAATCATTTATGATGCCGAGGACAGGGGAATAAATCATTTACTTCCCTACAGTTTAAGTACCAGCCCACCTTCAAGACTGTACTTCTAAATACGAATTTGTAATTAAATACCTAATGTCATTCCTTTCAGCCCAGGAAGACCTGTGCTAAATGTTTCATCCCTCCATGAAGGTTGGAAGCCATATCTCCCAGAAGAGTCTTTTAATCATCACGTAGATGAGCTGAGAGACCCTCAATCTGCCTGCTTGATGTTGTTCCACTTTGCCTAAGAAAATATTTATCTTCCAAAAAGATTGATTTAATTGCACTTATTGGAGCACTAATTCTCAATGAGAGAATCACGGTTCCAGTTCCTTCTTCCGCTAATATTTTATTAATTTGTGTTGGAAAGAGAGATCTCTGTTTCCCTTCACCTCCGCATGTAAGCTGACCAGTTATATGATCAGTTTCTTATGGTCTTTGTCTGAGTCAATATTTAATTACACTGTGTAAGTGGAATAACTTCAAAAGAAAAAGAAAAATGGGAATGCCCAAATTTTTATAAGTTATTAGCAGCTACAAGCTCTTAGCATTTTTGGTTTTGCAATGAAATATCAAAAATCACAGAATGAGAATGGGAAGGAACAAGATATTCTGTATCCTGAAAACACTGTTTATTTGTTAGCTGAGACTCTTAAGGCACCATTCTCAGCTGTTTAATTTTGTTCTCTCTGTGACCTGATCTGCACAATGTTCTTGGTGAATGTTTTGCTTAAGCTCTGCAGATAAGTACTTAGTGTACTTGTCAAAGTACTCAAGGCAGACACTTCTGAAACAGATTTAGTAGTAACCAGGAGGTCTCAATGCACCTAAGGAAATTTGATGCTGAAAATTTACATCCCAATGGACTTCAGTTACCTTAAGCCTTATCATGATATTTTGGCATACAATTAGGAATTTAAATGCCTGAAGTTATAGAGATTTATGATCTAGTAATTTTTTTTTCTATAAAGTGCTTGAATCCTAAGGAGTTCTATAAAAAGCACAGAGCAAAATTTCTCCAGTGTACAAGTATTGTGTGAACAAATGTTTTAAATCTCACAAAATTTAAGGATCAGCTGTGAGGCAGTGGAGTAAAACTCCAGTTCAGACAGATAATTAATAAAAGACACCTACAACTATGATATAGCAAAATTTATTTAGTGGCATTACAGAATATTTTTCCTTTGCCAGCAAAAATGTCGTGCAATGACAACACCTTTACAGTAATAGCTAGATATTTTTCATATTCATGGGCTCTGCAGACATAAACTAATGTATGATCAACAATGTCTTAATATAAAATGAGCGTATAGGGAATGGGATGAAGGTTGGGAATGAAGGAAATAGATATTTTCCTTTTTGAAGTGACTCAGTAATTAATACTTTATTTCAGTGTAATATGAATATATTTCCAAGGTGATAGCATGCATAAATCTAGAGTAGTCACTGGGTCTCACAAAAAGTAAATGTATTGTTTGTTCTAACCAAAAAAATAATGTAGGAAAATGTAGCATATCTGCATTAGTCAAGGGCATACTGAAAATGAGAAGACAATACTAGAAATTCAAAATTAGGAATGGGGTAGACCTATGTCCCAAGAGGATTTGTCTGTCAGAGGGTGGAGATGAGCATGGGAGTTCTGCTATGCCAAAATTTTGCACATTTGTTTTCTCAGCTTTTCAATTGAGCCTTAATCTGAGCTGATAAAAACCATATTGACCAGATGGAGGATGTTCATCTTAACTGCCCTCCATGTTGATGTCTTGCAGCACCATGAATACTGACAATAGCTAATATGGAAAATGAGCAGTAGGTGATGGTTGAAAAAAGTGAGTTTATTGCTCAACACTTCACCATCTTCTTCAGAGCAGATTTATGCTAACTGTAGAGACAATATCACTACGTTTATAGAGCCAAAGTAATAAAAGACAAAGTTGCTCTTTACTGAACAGAAGCTCCATTGTGGAGATTTATGTTAGAAAGTCACTTCATCAGCTTATGGTTAATAATTAATTAACGGCATGGACTCATTCAATTATTTCTGTCTAATATTTTCACCCTTTTTCTTTCTCCACCAAAAAAGCAATTCATTATAAAATGCTGCCAAGAGATGTTGATGCAGTTGAAGAGTTGAAGAGAAATCTCTTAAATATAAAATTCTTGTTCACAAAAAAGATGGCAAGTTTCATACCCATAAACTAACTACTAATAATGACCAAAAAATTGCTAATTATAATCTTAAAACAATACTTGACCACCCACTATTGCTTCCTGGAAGCAAAAAATCTGGGAAACATTTTTTCAGAGCCAAATAATTTTGTTGCCTGCAATATAATCTGTAGTTATATAAGTTGAATTCTTGATAGGAGTAACAGGATGAAACTAAGGATAAGAAAATTTCAGCTGAATATTGAGACAAACTTCTAAGCATTGAAATCAATTATATTTCCAGGAGCAGATTATTTTCATATTTATTTTGCTCTCACTGTCGCACAAGTCAGGCTGATTTCAAAACTAAAGCACTTTGTAGAGTTCGAAATTAAACCCAGATATTTGAAAAAGAAAACTACATACATTTCAAGCTAACATCTCTGTGATTGCTTCTGTTTACTTTCTTTCTTTTTTGTTTTTTTTATACAACACCCACTTTCAATGAATTCTAAAGCTCTGATTAAGAAGTATGTCTGCCTGCTGTGGAAAAAAATTACTTTTTTTTTTTAGTTCCATTTGCAAAATATTCTTCCAGATATTATATTATTGTCAGGTGTAGGACAACAACACACTTCAACTGTCCTTTCAAAACAGATTTTGACATAAGGGATTTCTCTACATACTCCACTGGGCCACTTCATTGATTGATTTTTTAAAAAATCTTAACCATGCTTGGGAAGGAAAGAGGTCACATAATGGTACTGCAATAACTGTTGTTCCCATATATTTTCCCTAACAGTTTGAGCTGGTGACACAGGACATTAGAGAGTGTTTCATGATCCCAAAAATCATCTTTCTTGAACCAATTGAAAAGGACAGGTATCAGAAAAAAAATGTTTGATTTGGAAGGAAAACTTCCCCAATGATGGTCAGTGGTGATTTCTTGGATTTGTTGCCTACACGAGGCAGTAGATACATATATTGTATGCACCTATAACTTATAAGAAAAGATGCACTAATCTTCTTGTTTTATACTTACTTGGTCAAGCCTCATCTTGGCAGATGGTGATGAGCAAGCAAATTTAGCAGCATCTTAGTCATTATGAGGAATACCAATCTTATTGGTTAATGTCACACAAAGCAGTGTGTGACCAGTCATAACTCTTTACAGCCATCTGTTCTTGCTGGGTATGAGTAGACTATTTTGGTATGGACTATGTTTTTTATATACCAAATACTTTATTGCATCCAGCCACCATGAAGGTATATGTACCCATATACCAGATGGGTATGAACAGGACATAATGATGATTTTTTAGTAAGTATTATTTGTTAATATTTATTCTTCACAGATTCTTCACAGGAAAGCTAAGCATTTTAAATTCATGGAAGTATTGGCAATAAAGAAGATTGTACATAAAATGTTAAGGGACCTGAGGATAAGAGTAAAAGCTTTTTATTGAAGAATTCACTACAGATGTAGAATTAGTTGTATGATACATTGCCTCTCTTCCCTGCTATTCCTCCACAGCTGAGACCATAACTTAGAGGTTATATTCCTGCTGTGATTTTTAATACACAATATACTGATGTGCCTATGTTTCTAAATGAGCATCTGTAGAAGAGGACACGTATCGGTCAGATGGTCAATACCATCCTTGGATCACTGACAGTGGCCAGCAGGACATGCTTGGCGAAGATCAGATAGCAAAGAGTTATCTTTTCCATGCAGAATTTTCTCTGAACCTTCTCTGGTTCCCTGGGCCAGAAATGAAAGGGACAGTGATTTTATTGATCTCTATCATACCTTCTTTCCATCACCTTCCTCTTAGCCTGAACAATCCTAGTCATTCCTTCTACAGAGGCAGGTTGCCTATCAATAAAATGTGGAATCCCTATAAGTGTATTTTGGCTTTTGATGATTCCTCTTTTTTTTTGTATCTTTGCTTTCAAACCCCTTTCTAAAATTTCTCCCTTTGTAATCCAAAGTTTTGTTTGAATGCAGAGAAACACACAAGATCTGGATTCGGTTAAAAGAGAAAGAGAACCCTCAAATATTTAGTTATATGCACTATATTTTGTTCATAATCCCTTCTCTTTGAGACCTAAATTCTGCAAAGTCCTTGGATTATAAATTATTTATTCAGTTAGTGGTTGTCAACACTCAACAATTACCTCTAGAATATTTTTGATCTTTAAGTCCTTAGACAATCATGGTATATTACATACTACTTTCTCATGCTAATTAAAAATGCAAATCAAAATTTTAGCATATATTAATGTGTTATTTTTCTCTATTGGAAACATAGAAATGACATATGTTGGAAAATCATTAGACATGATTTCTCTTCAAAGCTAACTTGTTATTATATGAAAATGGTTTTGTTATTTTCAACCCTAATTAAGGACATTGTATAATTTATCAAGATAAACATACTCAAAGCACTGCTGGAGAAAGAAGCTGTGGATGGTGTATTTTCTGACTTTTGAGATATTTAATTATTTCAGCCAATCATATATTAAAAGTCTTTTATTTTGAGTTGTTCCTGTGACTTTTGAGTCACCTATTATTTAATTTTGATGGCTTGTGGAATAAAGATTGAGAGGCTTAAAATAGGTAATCTCTATTATATGTACTTTCCAAGAAGCTAGCTGCAAATTAGGTATGCCAATAAGAAGTTTCCATTTAAACTAATGCCCACATCCACTATTCATTCCAGATATGGAAATATAGCCTGAAACCTTACAAAAACTGCTAAGAGATCCCCTTTTGCCTTCCTCTCAATGAGAATTAAAAACATTAGGCATCATACTCTTCTTCTTTCCAAAACTATGCATATGTTTTAAATATGGTTTGTTAAATTGTGAGTCACCTTTTCCACACAGAAATTTTGGTCTACCCAGGATTTCTGCAAATATGTCACTAGTTTTTCAAAATTTTCAGGCTCCTGCTGAGACTAAAAGTGTGGTGGTGACCATTTAGAAAAGGATACATAAAATAAAGTCAGATCTAGACAACTGGCTGAAGTTTAATAAAGAATATAGTGTGTTGGCCAAAAGTATCTAAAAAAAGAGAATGCTTAGAAGTGAGATGTCATATTCAACAAAGCTTTTCTGATGTCTACCTGAATAAGAAGAAGATGAAAATAGAAAACAGGGAAAAAAAGTCCTGGAGATGTTATTTTTATGCAGAATTAGGTCCCTGTAAGTTACGGTAATTTTTTTCTTTTAAAAATAATTGGAATACAGCTGTGCCTAACTGAATTCTGTCTTTGTATTGTGTCTTCTGCCTTGAATCGTACCCTCCATCAAAATCATCTTGTAAGATCTCCACTTCAGGTTATGCTAGACATTTAAATTATATCCTAGATAAAAATAAATGGATTGCATGAAAAATCACAGTGGACAGTTACGGATGTTCTACTTCGAAACGTCTGAAATCTGTAACTTACTTCTTATATGCAATGTATTTACTATAGATATAAATATTTTTTATATAACTGAAGCCAGATATCCCTTGGAATAATGGGAAATTGTGAACTATATTCATTTTCCAAATACCTGTGAAGCTGAAGATACAATATTATCTGGAACCTACACCCCGACCTGGGTAGGAAGGTGATGGAAATCACACAGAAGCATTCTGGTGTTTGTTCGTGCTAAAATTATGTTAGGATTAAGCCATGCACAAAAAAAAAAGGATGGAAAAAATACTCTGTTTGACAAAGAAGGCAACGCTTTACAGGTCAGAAAGTAATCAATTAAGATAAGAATTTCCAGAAGTCAAACACAGCTAGAAACAGCAAAACAAATTGTCCAAGAACAAAGCAGAGTGTATGCATTGGTTGAGATTTCCACTCTCCATACTTTTAAAAATTAGGTGTTTTCAGCAAATAACTGTCATTTAGAATTTGATAGATTTCAAAGCACACTGGGAAGTTTTTGCTTTTTTGGGGGTTCTGGGAATTTGTTTTTCAAGTTTCTTGATGAAATGTTCCTCCTTCTCTACTCTCTGGATTACAAGTGCTTGGGTGGAGATGGCATATAAGAAGAAAAAATAAATGGCTCAGCTTTCAGGAGGGCTATGCAGCCAGGATTTTAATATCTGTGAAGAAATATGTGTACGTAAAATGCCCTAAAGGGCACTATGCTTTGTAGGACTTTGGACACATTGGCCTATCCTAAGCAGTACATTCTGCCTGCTAATCCCCTTTCTCCTCCGTTCCTGTCTCCTACACACAGAATTGGTGTGGTGGTGGATGTCAGCACAACTTTCGTCTTGGACCAGACTTTTTTTCCAATGCTTTGAAGATTCAGTGGTGTGAAAAAGTAGGGGCTACCAGGAGGTGGGTGGGAAGTGCCTTCACTGTGTCAGAGACCCAGTCCCTTATGTGCCTGAAGGTTTTTGTTTGAAGTTCTCCCAGTTATTTCCTGTTCAACCATTTCTATCATGTAATTTGAAACAAAACATAACATGACATAAAAGTTCAAATTGGGAGTGATAGATCACCATGAAATGCTACCTGAAAACCAAGAAATGAAATGGTCTTCTACAAAATTGACTTTATGGAAACAGTGCCTCTTGGTATATAAAGAAATTTATTTTTAAGAACTTTGAAACCTCAAACTTTTGCATCTTGTCGAACTTCACAAGGTCTGGGGTGGGTTCAAAACTCCATTTAGCTGCCATGTATTTTTCCCTTTTATTTCCTTCTCCATCATTTTTGATTACCAAGATTTGATGAATTGTTATCGCAAAAACATAAGAACTGGCCACTTGAATCAACTTGCTTTTCTGTCAAGAATGTCTCAGCGGTAGCTTTCATTCCTTCTTTGAAAGATTTCTTTTCAAGTCAAATGGAAAGCATCACTTTATAAAAAAGTACCTTACTGCTTTATAGCTCAATTTTCCAATGCTTCTGGAGAAAGACAGACTTAAGAGTTGAAGGCACTTGGCACCCTGCAGGAGTCACTCGGCACAGCAGAGGACTGAATCATTAAATACAGTACTTTTTATAGTGCACACACACAAAATAATGGCTTCGGGCTCTGTTTTGTGCATCTGTACAATGTTCCATTTCCTGGTAATATTTTTACAAGTGCTGTACTTGCTGTATGTTAATTGAGGGTTGATTTTAGCTTGCTTCTGTAAGTATTATAGAAGACCTACAACTGAGAAATATAATGTTAAATATGCCTATATTAAGTGGTTTCACAAGAAGAGGATTTATTCTTCTATCTGTTGAGGAATATATTTGAGGTAGAGTGCATGTTGCTTATTTGTTTATGTGTTTTCCAACACATCTGTAAAGTTTTAAAATTATAATAATAATTATTATTATTTTTATTATTGTTATTATATGGATCAGAGGAAGTAGCAAAGGAGAGCAGAAACGGCACGTACTGAGGTCAGCTGCAATTCTGCCATATAGGTAAAATAACATAGCAAAGTGAGGTGAGATTAAAGAGGGTGGGGAATGATGTGCAAGCAGGTGGGAAAGTTATATCAAGACCACCTGAGGTGCTAGGAATGAAAATTAGTGAAATGAGAGTTTCAAAGGCTAAGAGCAAAGAGATGCTTTCTCAGGAAAGCAATTGCAGAAACTCTGCTGGGTGCATTGCACAACCTTAGGTAGAGAAATAGATAATTTTGGAAGGTAAAAAGAGAGAAGCCAGAGCCTGGTGAGCAGTGGACCAGAAATCCTGAGCCACAGAAGCAATGAGAACCTGTGGAGGGAAGGGAAGGATGATGAAGGCAGGGAAGTGCACGGAAAAACACGGGCAGTTTTCCAGCAATGCTCACCTGCTACCAGAAAACCCACTCACGCTTTGATCAACTACTCAGGTGCCCATAAACATTTTGCCACATTTTTCTTACAGCCTCCTTTACATGCCAACCTGTATTACCCAGTCATATGCAACGTTGGTGCCTACAGTACACTGGCACTTCTATTCTCTGATATGGAAGCTAAATTTGTCAGCTTAGAAACCCTAATTTCAGTATTTTATTGCTGTTGAACAGGAAGGGAAGAAAGACTGTCATAAGTGGGAAGGTGGTCAGGGAGATCTGAAATGTGTGGAAGAGAAGACACAGAAAATAATGTACTGAAAGAAAAAGAAATAAAAGAAACAAGTAGAATTAAAAAACAAGAGAGTATAAAAGTGATTGAATAAACCAGTGAATTCAGTTATGCTGCCAAAATACTACCAAAAAGACCACAGAGATTTATGTAACAGATAAGCTACTTCAAATTCAGAATTTTTCTTTAATTAAAATTATAGGGTATATTTTTTTTTTCAATTTTGTAACAAAAGGTAGAATGTTCAAACTATATATAGGACAGGTATTTAAAAATGTATTTTGGGATTTTAGTAGAAAATAGGATTTCAAAATAGATTGGGAAATGACTGCTTTTAAAACCACTGCAGTTTCTCTTAATTTCTTCAAAATATATTTTTAAAATACCCTCATCCTAATATAGTTTTGTTCACATTTCATGTTTATATTATTTCAACTAGACATTGTTTCTAATTTATTTTTCATTTTGCAGTAGTTAAAACTAGCTTCTATTCTGGACACAAGATTTTTTTAACATTATGCTGCTGCACTCCCTTTTTGAAGGTGTCCCTTGTTTGATATCACAATACAATACACCAGAGAAGAAAATTAGGCAAGTGCTCAGGATCTTTATGAGTAGCAAAGCTTACACTATTTTAAATTATTAAATAAGGCGAGATAGACAGGAAACGTAGGTTTCTCTTTTGTTACTTCTTTTCTTCAGTTTACTGCTCCCTGGAGGAGCATGTGAAGACATGACACAATGCTTGAGACAAACTGAATGTGGCTGAGAAGTGGAGAGGTTCACGAGTAAGCAGTGCAAGACCAGCTGTTTTTTTATGTCAAGTACAATAACAAAATATGCTCAGATTCACCTTGCTTAGAGCAAGTGCGTGTAGATACAGCCCTGGGTGTGTCTGCAAGTGGTTCAATATGTCATTCTTGGTAACGTGTTTTGTGGAAACTGAGACATCCAGTCAAGAAGTCTACAGTGCAGAATCTCTGTTACGGTGTTTCTTAGCTGCTGACTGCCAAACAGAGATTTTCAAAACATTTTTTGTGTGTTTAATTATATCATGCATTGTTGTCATGAACTTTTACTGGGCTGGAAGCTGTAGAAAACCATTTCTTATTCAATACATCCCATAAATATCAAGAGAGATGTCATAGCTGAACATGGTATAAGGGTCTTTAAATTTTTATCATCCTAGATATTGTAGGATTTATGCATATAACATCAAGTTAGAGGTGCAATCCTACATTGTACAAAAGCACTAGGACCACTTGGGATAGTAAACACAAAATACAATTGGAATAGACCTACTGGATAACTGCACTTTAAGTGAGCAAAAATCAGAAGAGAAAGTTTCCTTGCTTCAGCTGTAATTCTTCATTCTCAGCTCTTTTTTGGGACTCTGTAAATATTGGAGAAAAACTTTGTGAAAATAATTTAGTCTTCTTTCACCCTTTGATTCTCATTTCTACTTTTACTGTGATTTGATTGATGAGTGAAGAATTCAGTGTAGCAAATTAAACAGAATACCATATTCAAACATATAGCCTCTTCTTAAAACAAATGAGGTAATTCAACTGGTTTAATTTATTCCATATAATTGATATTTTTGGCAATATAACAAAATATATTAAACACTGCATTCAATTGGAGTGTGCTCCATTAGATAATTAAGTGAATATAGCTCAATAATAATGTCAGAATAAGGACAAATATTGAAAAATGATGAGATTTTACTTTGCCAGTTTCATGAAGAGGTGAAATTTCATATGACAATGTAGGTTGTATCAGGCAAAATTGCCTTTTTTTGTATTTTCTGTTTAGTATAGGGAGGAGAAACATTTAAAGATGCATTTTATATGAGTCTTGCAGATTGATTTGAGTTAAGAGTGCAAAAAGAAGGAATGTCTCAATAATATGAAGTCCCACTGGCACATATATAGTGCCATAGTCTCACCATATCTGTTAATGGTCAAAATCCTAATGGCGTTGATGTGAATTCTTTGTGCTCCATAAAGAATTGCTTTTAGCAGAAAAATTGCTCCTCTCTGTTGTCCTGTGTTTCCAAGTTCAGGAGCTCCGTTTTGACAAACATATGAACTTAGTCTTCTAGGTTTGTAGTGGAACACCAAGGAGATAACAGTACTCTCAAAGCTGTAGCAATGATCAGCAGGAAACCTCAATGTGCTCACAGTATTGCTGTGCTTTTTCAGATCTTCATGATTTTCGGGAGTCACCTCACCTCTCAGAATCTTTAGTCTACAATACGGGGGTGAAAGCCTCTCAGAAATAGCTTTGCTGGTTTTTTCCATTTCATTTTTTTTTTTCCACAGATAACACTGAAGCATATTTTTCAAAACTATTCTATAGTGTTTTTTATTTCTGGAAATAAAACTGAGAAAGCTGGAGTCATTTTGCACTTTTATACAAAAATGAAGCTTTTATTTCAGTATTAGACATGGTCAACAGTTCAATGATTTTTTCCCTATGTACCCATAGAATTACCCTTATGTAAAGTATGGGGAACTATGAGAAAAAGTAACCCATACTTTAAGAAGTGCCCTTACCACTTAAAGGCTCTTATGAACAATACATATTAATAGAGACTACCCACATCTCTTCTACAAACAATACAGGGTTGGTTTTCTTTATTTGTTTTTCTTTTTGTGGGGTTTTATTTTGATTTGTTTTGTTGAGTTGTTTTTTGTTTGGTTTTTTTTTCCAGGTAAGCTGGTGATTCAGAAACTTGACAAGGAAATGTGAATTCCAGAATAACTATACCATGATGAAACACCAGACTTCACATGTCACCTTAACATGTGAATGCAAGTGCCTACAATTTTTTTTTCAGTTCCATCATCCTAAATGCTTATTTCATTATTCCTTTCAACTCAATAGATCAGAACATCAAAGACTGAAATTTTTGAACATTTCCCACCAGGCAGAGTTTATTCCTTCTGTTTACTGGTGTCAAGCAGGTTTCAGTCTCATGCTGAGCAGATGCTTTACTAATGTTTTGCACAGTGGTTAATCAAATATTTATGTAGCACATGAAGGAAATATACTTACATTTCACTGCAGATGATTGAATAAGTTCTATACGATTTCCCCAGTGAATAGTCACGTCCAAACACTTTCAATTATTCATGTTTTAATTTGTAAATATTGCAAGGAGTTCTTATCTGGAAGTGCCTGCTAGTCCTGTAGCTGAGGAGAAAAAAATGAAAAAAATTCCTTCCAGGTATAGCAGATATATGATTAAAAATGATTCTGTTCTTTCAATATGCATGTTCAGTGCCAGCTCCTGGCTAATTTAGAAATTAATGCTAATCCATAAACACATATAATTTTTCTTACCTTCATTACAGCTGAAACATTCTGATACTTTGTACACTCTTGTGGTTTGAAATCCATGGGTGGTTTAATCCTAAATAAAATGAAAAATTCTAGGGAAAGTAGTATTGTAAATCAGTAATGTATGTAATACCTTGCCTCTGCTCTCTAAAATGGGGATAAAAGCATTTTGAGGAATTTGAAATTAACAGATACCCAAATCAAAGTCCTGATTTGGTGGAATCCTTGTTTAGATAGTCCTTACTCATACAAATAGTTCATTTAAATTTTTTTGGATTAGGCAATAATGCATAATGTACATGTTATTACTTTTCAGTTGGATTCTTTTTTTGTGACAGTCAGAATTCTTGATTCGATTCCTAGGTAATACATTACCTACATAATTGTAATTGTAATGTAATACATTACATTACATACATTGATTGTAATTCCACACATAACTAAGATAGATGAGTACTTAACTGATACACAATATTATGTATACAAGCAAAAAAAAATTATATATATAAGGAAGAAAGTATTGCTTCTTAAATCTGACCTGACATGAAGCTGGGAGGAACTTCAAACCTGTATGAGAAAGAAAAAAAATAATTCATCAAGGAGAAGCACCAGGATTTACATGCAGGTGGGGAAAACCAAGCCCAGTATTGTAGAATGAGAATTATATATCTTGGCATCAAAACTGTAAAAGCAGGTCTGGAGATTAAAATGGATCCAAACTGATCATGACTGAACAGCATTACAGTGTGGTAAACAGGCACGGAGGTACTGTCAATGTGTCAAGCAGGCTTTCTGCTTGAGGCACTACTGACAGATAAGGCTTCAGTAAGAATATTTTGTACAGATTTTGGTGCTGTGCTCTAAGCAAGAAATGAGCCATTGAGAGAGCATGGAAATGATGACAAGAAGCAACACTGGTCTGACCTACAAGACTGACAGAAGAAGTTGTAATTTAGAGAGAAGAGACTGGTGGCTCCAGTTTCAACTTGTGGAAAAGAGCTGTGTGGGAAAAGAGAAAATCCACCTGTGAAAGTAAAGGGCTTCACCTATAGCAGGTGAGATTTATAGCAGGCATCAGGAAAACTTCCTGGAATAGAATATGATAAATGCTAAGAAATGTGGAAACTGAAATTTTTAGGAACAATTTGAATAAACTCCTGTCAGAAATGGCTTATGGAGCACTGATCCTGCATTTGTCTAGAACTCACTAACTAACAAACTGAAGTCTTCCTGTTACTTTTCTGTGGCAGTGGACATGTATTTAAACCACCCCTGGGGACTTTTGTATTTTTCACATTGTACAGTGGCATATGCACAAACACCTCTGTCAGCACAGCTAGCAGTAATGCATAATTAAAATCAAATCCTCTGGCCTTTGTATATAATTGTTATTCATGACTTTTTCTCTCTTCAGTTCCAGTGTCATATACTATACACAGTCCTCTGACACTACCTTTGACTTATGAACTCTCTTCAAGAACTACAAGCCTTGTTATAATGAGCCTTTCATACGGCTATTCTCTTTCTGTAGAATTTCTGATTGACAGATGTAAAGATTTTTTGGAGTCAAAAATTTGAAAATAAAAGTTTTAGTAGAGTATAGTTAATTTATAATGCTTGGGTTACCTTGGATTTTTCTGTTTAGCTGCTGGTGTTGTGTTCGGTGTATTCTTGTGTTTGTGTGAAACAGAAGTTCTCTCAGGCTCTCAGCCTCCATCATTGAGACACCTATATCAGGAACAAATGCTGTTTGGATAGACTTTCTCATTTTGTCTCAGATATATAGAAAAAGCTTTTTAAAGGTTTAAGGGATCATATATGATTTGACTCATATATGGAAGCCCAGCATGGTATGTTAGCACATCCATGATCTCTCTCACGAGGAGTTCAGTATTTCTTCAGTCAAATGTAAAATGTTCCTTGATTTATTCCTTTCTTTTGCCTCATTTTTTCCCAGTCCTTTCAGTTGTATCTATTTCGGTCTTGGCACACCCCTCTCCGTTCCCACCCCTCCCACCTTCCCCCTCTCCCACACCGATGCTCTGATTTCTGTCACAGCCAGAGAAGTTGACTAAAGAGATCTGTTTTCCCAGTTTTGCCATCCAGGACAGGGGCAGTGTCCTTTTCCTCAGCTCTTCTGTCTCTTACATCTATGACTGTGGACTCAGAAATCCAGAACTCCTTTGTGGTTCCTCTGCTTCTGTCTTGAGTCCTGGGGCAGCGCTGAGCAGTGCACCAGTCCCACTCCTCTTCTTTGCAGCAAACTTCTTCCTCAGTAACATATTTTCATGAAGTATAAATGTGGTATGAGCAATAATTGTTATTTTCCAAAAAGGACCATATTTACAGAATAAAAAAGACCAGGATCACGGTGCATGCAGCCCAGCAGGTAAGGAGAAGCTGTGAAGCACTTAACATGTTCATGGATAGTAGTTCATCACAACATTGCAGTCTAAATTTGGAATTAATGCAGCCTTTACCAGATTTCTTACTTTGCAATCAACTCTGGAAAGGTCTTGTTTCTTCCTGGCTAATGCCAGTTACACTCACAAGGAGATGGGGAATGAAAATAAACTCATCCCTGATGTGACTTTTTTCATAATTGTACAGCTCTGATCTTGCATGACTCCAGTGATCTTTCTGCAACAACGTCTCACAACTTTGCAAATTTCTCATCAGTCCAAGCCAAAGTTACTCAACTGAACCATATCAGTTTGGGCTTTGAACCCTTGGTCTCAAGCAGCTAAACCTCTGTGGAGAGGGTAAGGTTACACAGGGAAGGGGTAAGGGGAAGGCTGCATAGAGAAGGGATTAGAGTAAGATTCTAGGCTCTTACATAGCAAAATAAGATCTATGAATCTGGAATCCTTTTAGCCTGGTTCAATTGGATTGAGTACCTCTCACAGGAGTGGACATGTGAAGCTGGAGCCTCACAATTTGCTTTTAAATTGCCTCTGCAAATCTGTCAGAGACTTAATTTAAATTCTTTATCCCATACACTTCCAACCGCTTTTGCCTCAAAGAATTAATGTGGTAGGCCTGTATGAAAGCAATTTATTAATGATTGAAAAGTCTCTAGAGGCCAGAAATTAAAAGGCTGAATTTTTTATTTGTACAGAGAAGAAATCAAGGTAAATAATACACATTTCTAGAGACAACTGTACATTTACCATAAGAGTTTATTCAATTTGAAAAGGAAATACCTGTCTTCTAAGTACATTAAAAATATAGTAGGGAAATATTAGGCTCTTGTTTTTGAACTTTGAAGAATGTTTTCTCTTTTTGTCTGAAATGCAAAATATTTTTCAAATGTGAGTTTGAATGATGAAGAGGAGCAGAGGCTTGTAATCTGTAGCACAATGCGCTTCTCATTCTCTGAATATTGGCAAAGTATTTCTACTCTGTGCATGTGTATGCAGGCACGTGCATAAATCAATTGCTCAGGTGAAAAGTTTACATTAGCAGCAGTTGTGCTGACTCACATGGTAAGGAAAATCAGAGGCTGACACCAAAAAATGGCAAATTTATTGCAGCACAAAAGGTCGCTTCAAAAATTTCTGACAACCTGGAACATTAGAAGGTCAAAAATCAGCAGCACATTATCCTGTTTGTTTAGATTGTGCTACTACACTCTCTCTATGGACTCTTAGTTTTTAAAATAATTGCATGCTCTTTTGAAATCAGCCAGCCATTCAAAGGCTGTATTTCCCATTTTATTGAGAAATGACTGAAGTGTAGAGAACAGCTCATTTTATTCCAGCAGTCCTTTTAACATGCAAATAGTAGAGTGAAGTGAAGACACTTCTGTTTGTGCCATTAAAGATAATGTAAGAGCAATTGATAATTGCCCAGTTTAGAAAATGTGTGCTTAAAGCTTGCCTATATTTTCCCCTATGTAATAATGAAAGATCTGATAAAACACATACTTTCTAACTTTCCATATATTTCTTACCTGTGTCTGGACCAGTAAGAGAATCTCTGCTGATTACTGATTTATCAAACTCCCTATCCTATAATTTATAAATTTCATATCTGTGGGGATTTCTACTTGTCTTGTTTTGGAAAGCCTCAAAATATTTTATGAGAAAAGGCGCTGAAGAGTTAGACTGGGAAAAATCTCGTGGATCATTGCTGAAAGAGAAGAAGATACAAAATAAATTTTCCCGTTTCGCCCCAACACTTCATAAACAAAAACCTTCTTCCACAAAACACAGAGATGTCTAGAAAGTACACAAGCTGCTCTTGACAACTCCTTAAATTAAGGATATCTTTGAATCTGTTACCCTTATTTTAACCAATCTCTCCTATTTCACAACATGCAAACCCTGCACCTCACAGAGACTTCTATAAATGCATTGTACTGTCTCCACAATGACACTGTGAGATCCATGTTCAGAAGGGTGTTAATGTCAAAAGATCTACAAGTTACGTTCTTGGGCAAACCTAAGAACAGGTTTTAGCAGCATCATGACATTGAGCAGTACCTGGAATTATATTAGTGAAAAATATTGAAAGTTTTGCCTTGAGTTTAACCATATTTCTTAATATTTGAAAATATATTAATCTGGAATAGAGTTGTAAAGAATATCAAGAATAAATTGAGAAAATGTTTTCTGCAAAGGAACATCAATGGTACTTCAAAAACAGAAGCAAAACCTATTGAATTTTTGTGAATTTGTAAACAGTTTTCCTTTGTAGGGTATGTCATTATAGCTCTGAAAAGGTTTGTAGAGTTATCTCAAAGTAACCTGTATGTATAGTAACTGCAGCAACTGACAGATATTGTGAGTTATATTTTGGATTCAGAGACTGAACATATTTAAGTGTATTTCATCACTTAATGTCATTTTTATTAGAGCCAAAGAGGAAATACTTGGCTTTTTTTTTCAAGCAGGACCACTTAGGAAATAGAAACATAAAAGATGTAAAACCAGTGAAACTTAAAGAAATGGCTTAGCTAGAGAAACTTTGATGTAGTCACTGGGAGTCAGGAAAGATCAGCTTGATTATTACTGAGACATCAGTCTTCAGAGCTCACACAAAAAAATTTTTACGTTTGCAAAATTTAAAGAAAAAATGCAAAAAACTTTTAATGTAATGTAGGTTATTGACATTCCTTTCTTTAAAAAGAGAATCTAGCTTTATAGAAAATGAAAGGTGGAGGATAAACATTTGCCACACTAATATGTGAGGTACAGTAACTGATTTTTGTGTGTTCCACTCCTGATCTGTAACCATGCCATCTAAAAAGTCATCTGCTATGATGGAAACCGCTCAATAGTTTGGATCTTGTTCCACACCCCTCAGTGTATGTTTTTGAGTTAAAAGACACAGTGGCATTCACTGCGTCTAACTTTGCACGTGATGTAGGGACACAAAGTTGTCTCAGATTCAGGTCATTGCTATGGACAAGCTTTGAATTCAATAAACAAATTTCTCGTTTTATAAAAGGCGATTTTATCCTTGCAGAATAAGCCAGAGTTGTCACCTGTTTTTCTTTGTGATTTCTTTGTTCTGAGAAGAATTAATTAAAATGTTGAGATAAAAAAATCCTAGGTCTTCTCTTGAGGCTTTCTCTTTTTGGCATCTGAATCACTAACTTCTCTCTTGCCACAGACTTAAAATAAAACCCAAACCTTTAATTTTTGAAGGAGGGTTTATGCAGAAAACTAATTCTAACCTTCTCTTCTGATTCCTGTGATAATAGTCCTGTCTCTATGCAAGCAGAACTGCCTGCCAGAAAATTTCTCAGATGTCGAGTCAAAGTATAAATATTAGTGAATTTAAGTTTTCTGTAGACAGCAATGCTCAGAATAATTTTGTGACCTTTCATTTAAGTCATGCGTAGTGTGTTTGTTTGCTCTTATCCTCAATTTCTTTTTGGCTTCTGCATGTAAGCCAAAAAGTTGGAATGTATTTAGCTGGGGAAAAGACAATATGAAGAATAATGTAAAAGTTTGTTTTATACTACTTTATAGAACTGAAATTTACTATAACTCATGGCTCTGGCATTTATCTACAAGGAAGTTCTCACCTGTTAGAATATACTAGCTAGCATCTACCAGGTATTTTTAAATGCTTCTGCTCTTTGCAGCTGATGGGAAAAGGCCTGCCATGGTCTTCTGTAAGTAATAGTAGGCTTGTTCTCTGCTAAGAGGTATAAATAAAATATGGTAAGTGATAAAAAAATCCCTTAGGAAGTATTCTGTAATTCTGTAAGATTACCATATCCCATAAAAAAACCCCATAATAATATGGATGCCAGAGGTAGGATACATTTTACTTAACTTTAGAAGTTTTATAACCAAGCTGAGCCTCAGACCTCTTTTAGACATCTACCTTAGGGTGAGAGTCACTGTGTCCTGGTAGTGTCTATTCCTCTCCAGCTCTGAAGGGAGTGTAGGATGACTCTTTCAATGTAGATGATTACCAGCAATAGGTGGGTGCATTTCTGTGATGAATCCCATATACAACTGTATGGGATCCCATAAATCCATTTGATGAAAGACTTTGGCTAATGTCCAAGTGCACAGTAGTTGTAGCTTACTACCAAGAGCCTGTGCACCTTGAGATATTTTAATCTCTGACTACAGATGTCAAGCAGTAAGGAAGGCACTGGAGATGGACCATATCCATACTGTTTCTTTATCCTGGTCCCCACACCTATATTTCCTGCTGGACTATGGATGTAGCAGCAGTCCAGGTCTTTAGGCAGCCAGACAAAATTTGGTTTCCTATAATTCAACTTATCTTAGCAATGTAAAAATGTAATTATCAGGAGAGGTGGAGTAACCATGTGATGTTGCAGCAACAGCAGCAGATCTCACAAGATTGCTGTGCCAGGAATGATGAGCCCCTCACCAGCTGAGAATCTCCCAAACCCAGTTCTCTGAACATCATCTCAGTTGACTTGCATCCAAGCCAAGTATTTATAATGTACATATTCATATCTGTCATCAGAATGGGGATGTTCTTGATGTACTTTTTTATTCAAAAAAAGATTTCCTTTTATGACAAGATAACTCACCCAGCTGAACAGAGGAAGCAGGTTGATGTAATCTTTTTGGATTTCAGTAGAGCTTTTGATACTGCCTGTCACAGAATCCTTCTGGACAAAATGTCCAGCACTCAGCTGGATAAACACATCATGTGGTGGGTGAGCAACTGGCTCCTGAGTCAAGCACAAAAGGTTACAGTGAATGGGGTGATATCAGGCTGAGGACCTCTCACCAGTGGGGTTCCACAACGCTCTGTGCTCATCCCTGTGATCTTCAATATCTTCATAAATGACTTGGACTCAGGACTGGAAGGGATACTGAGCAAGTTCGCAAATGATAAAAAACTGGGAGGAGCTGTTGACTCCTGTGAGAGCAGGGAGGCCCTGAAGAGAGATCTTGAAAAGCTAGAGGACTGAGCAATTACCAGTTCTGTGAATTTTAACAAAGACAAGTCCCAGATTCTGCACATGGGATGGGGCAGACCTGGATGTACAGACTGGAGAATGAGAGGCTGGAGAGTTGCAACACGGAAGGGGATCTGAGAATCCTGGTCGATGGCAAGTTGAATTTGAGTCAGCAGTGCCCTGGCAGCCAGGAGGGCCACCCGTGTCCTGGGGTGCATCAGGCACAGCATCACCAGCCGGGCAAGGGAGGGGATTGTCCTGCTCTGCTCTGCACTGGGGCGGCCTCACCTCGAGTCCTGGGGGCAGTTTTGGGTGCCACAATGTAAGAAAGTTATAAAGCTATTAGAGAGTGTCCAAAGGAGGGTAGCAAGGATGGTGAAGGGCCTTGAGGGGAAACTGTATTAGGAGCAGCTGAGGTGACTTGATCTGTTCAGCCTGGAGAAGAAGAGACTGAGGGGAGACCTCATTGCAGTTACAACTTCCTCATGAGAGGAAAAGAAGGAACAGGGTCTGTGGTGACCAGCAGCAGGACTCGAGGGAATGGCTTGAAGCTGTGTCAGGGAGGCTTAGGTTGGATATCAGGAAAAGGTTCTTCACCCAGAGGGTGGCTGGGCTCTGGAACAGGGTCCCCAGGGAAGTGGTCACAGGACCAAGCCTAAGAAAGTTCAAGAAGCATTTGGACAACACTCTCAGGCACATGGTGTGACTCTTAGGGAGGGTGCTGTGTAGGGCCAGGAGTTGGACTCGATGATCCTGATGGGTCCCTTCCAACTCAGCTTATTCTGTGATTCTACTTAGACAAAAGAAGTGGCACGACCCTTCCAATTTTTGTCCCTTTAACTGTTGTCATTCTTGCATAGCATATGGCCTTTAGACAATCTCTATTTCAAAAAATCTTCCTAACAGTCTTTTTCATAGCTTTAGGAAGGATTCCATTTTTCCTCAAATCCTCACATATTGCTTATATAAGACCAAATCTATAACTTAACTCAGATCAGTTCAGTAACAGTAATAACTTTTTGTATGCAAAATGTGTAATCCCCTTTTCACCTCAATTGGTTTTCTGCTCTGTTATTACTGCTCATTAGTATTTTAAGATGCTAATCATTACATGCTTTTATTCTATTACTCAGAAAAATCTGAATTAATTTTCTGAGAGTTTTTCAAAAATACACCACTAGACTGTAGACTGAAATAAAGATAAGGATGTTTCAAACCCATAGTTTCATATGCTTAATAAAATACATAGCCAGAAGTTATAAGGAAGATTCTAATGATATTGTTAGTGCTAAGACAAAAGTCCCTGTAATCATGATGAAGAATACATGCACAAAACCTTACTTGCCACATTACTTGTCAGTGAAATAAATCACTGCTTAGATGTCAGATAAAAGGGTATTCAGGAAGCACCAAATCACGGGGGCTCATGAATGACACTTATTGATCATCTGTTGCATAAAAATCTCATCCAGAACATTCAGCCTGATGATGAACCTTATATTCTAAGAGTTTGCAGGTTTCACTTCCAAGTGAGAAAAATGTTTCTCTCCAGAACTCCTGAGACTCCTTTGATATAATAAAATTGTAACTTTGGGATTACAAACAATTTAAGAAACTATGTAAATATGTATTTTTGAGAGGGCAAATAAAATTTCAGTTTTATTTTTGATGGCAATGTACAAAAACATAACATCCTTCATCTCTGACATATCTGTCTCTTAGGCTGTTTTCAGCTGTATTTGTAAATACAATCATAAAGTGGCTCCAAAAGAAAATTAGACTCTTAATTTCTTAAACATATATATATATATGTGGTTTTATGCATATGGCTCCTTCTAGATATTTTCTAAAAAGCAACCTTGAACCAAACACTCAGAGGAAAACCCAGAGCTCTGAAGAAAAACAACAGATTGTTGTTGTAGGCGTGAAGACCTTCCACCTAGCTACTCTCTGTATGTAATTCAAGGTGATGTTCCTTGAATTCCTGATGGACCAATGCACAATTACTCTGTCAGAGAGGCTGCCTGTTACAATGTCAGACTTTTGAATTTTCTGTGGGAAATAACATAGGGAGACCAAGCTCCCAAAGAAATTCCCCAAAGAAAAATAAGAGATCTCTTCATGTCAATTTTGGTAGTGTAGATATGTGAGATAGCTGCAGCCAGAGTTTCCTCATTTATGTGAAAGATGTTGGGAATTTCGTGCTGGGGGTTCTGTTCTTATCCATTAGTGTATAATTAGACAATATCTGACAGAATCAGATTAAAATTAGTTATTACCTGCAATTTTTCAACATTCAGTCCTTTAACATCTTGTCTGTTTAGCCAGAAATTCTCAGGTGACATGAATTCAGAACTCTTGGGAAGAGTTTCCCAAGTTGTTGTGAGAAAGTGAAACCCTGCAGGGATTTTCTGGTAAGTCAGCGTAACATTTTGAAAATCTCCAAAGGAAACATGAAGTGGCATTAAAAACAGAAAATAAAAATAGAAAAAGGCAAGGACAAAAAAAAAGGCAAAGGAAATGTAGGACATGAACAGAAGAGTAGTTTGAGATATAGTACAGCGGAACTGCAGACAGGCAAAGAATAAGCAAGCTAGGGCCAGAAAGCAGACGTATATGTGTCATTATGGGATTATGGGATTATAGAAAAGCAAGAATTGCACAAAAGGAGCACCAGAAGCTGAAAAAAAGGATGATGTTGTGATTTGAGATCACTGTCAGAACTTCAGTTGACAGAAAACTTAGGCTATAAATACATGGGGGAAAAAAGATATATATGCATATATATATATGTGTCCATGGCTATGTATTCATCATATGTGACAGGGAAAATTGGAAAGAAACCTACATATATAAAAGCACTGTTATAAAAATAATGTAATTATTATAGAGACACACCTGAACATACTGAAAAATATCTTAATTGGGTTCTGATAGCACTCTGGCAAGAACTTTTTTGCTGAATATTTGTCATCTAGAACCAGTGTGGAATAATGAAAAGACCTTGAAAGAAGACAATATTCTATGTTTATAGAATCATTCTCCTAGTTTTAAAATGAGATTCAGCAAACTTAAAGTGAAAAAACCACACTTTATGAATACCATTTCTATGCCCACGGATTTCTCTTGGCCTGGACACTGATGTGCTATGTTTTCAAGTCTGCATAAATCTTTAATTCCATTTGCATGGGAGTTTTATCAAATGAAGGTAAGAAGCAGAGTTACTTTTCTGACAAGGTTTGCTGTCCCTAGTCTGATGACCTGCTCCAAAATGCAAACACAAAAAGTATTGTCTGTAGAAAACCTGTTTGAGAGGATGTGTCTAGGAAATTTCAAGGTCTTTAAAAGATGAGAGGGATTTGTGTGTCACTCTGAGTGTCTGGCAAACAGATTATCATAAACTCGACCCCACAGCAATTCTGGCACGCCACCTTGCAGCTCTGGTCCATGACCAAATGTCAAGCACTTTTGCAGGCTGTTTAGCCTTTACTCAATTCCTGGGTGCCAAGGCAGCTCCTCTTAGCCTCTACACACCCATGCTCTCTGTGGAACAACAAATTTGGCTGTGGCAAGATACACAGCCTTTCCAAAAATATCTCTTAAAAAGAAATTACTTCCTATTACACTTAACAGCAAAATAAAAAAAAAACCCTCTCAATCTAATTTAGTTAGAACAGCCTCTACAGGCAGCCTCTCCCCCAGGATGCAGTTCTACTAGAAAATGGTGCACTGTACATGTACACAATGAAGCATTTGTTTAAGGATGTTTCATATTCAAAAGGTATCAGGAGACAGCTCTGGTCAACACTGTCATATCATTATGCTGAAAAGGAATTGTACAAGGAATGAAAAAAATCACTTTCATGTGTTTTGCAGCAAGTAATTCAGGTATAACAGTGTTTGAAATCTGTACAAAAATAACCTTATACACACATTGATATCCAGAGTTTGATGAAAAGCAATGATTGCAAAAAAAAAAAAAGGAAGACAAAAGCAAACCAATTTGATCTAGTTGCACAAGCTGTTGCAGACTGCTGATCTTCTTTTCCTTTCTTGTAGTTCAGAATGTTTTTCCTTCCTACTGAGATGGCTGTTATGCGTGTACACATCACAGAGAAATGATAAAAGAGATTTTTTTGTTTGTTTGATCGAAAAATAAAGCTTTTCTGTTTCTATGTGCTGCATTATTGGCTAGGAGTAGAAACAGACAGCAAAACAAATGTATCCTGTGTGTAGCCAGCCTAAAACCTACTGTAGTAGGACAGGCCGATATGCTGTACTATGAGGGAAAACAAAACTGCTAAAGACATCAGGCCAGATTTCTAAAAAAACCCAATGGTGTCCTAAAGTTTCCACTGTTTCTTCTTCATATTCTTGCTATTTGAGGTTCACCTGTAATAGCTTTAACAGTTGTGTTACATTCTTGCTTTGTGTACGTTCAGCACTCAGGTTTATTGAATTAAATGCACCCAACATACCCTTACCTAAAGGTTCCATTTGGTGTCAAGGGAGTAAAACTAGCAGAGCAAAGCATACATATCCATAATCACCCTTGGGAATCTTCAGTGAAAATTGTGTTTTGATATTTTAAATTGTTATCTTATTAACAGATCTATTTCAATGCATGTTTACAGTGTCTTTACATTCCTCTTGCTGGCATGGAACCTTTCACTTGAAAAATATTTCATAATCAACACACTTCCTTTCAACATTCCAGGGTGAAATCAAACATCTGTACAATCTCTCTCTTAAATGAAAGAAAACATGGAAAAAAGCAAATAAAAGACAAAGAAATTAAAACAGCTGGAAAAGATTGGTGATGCTAACAACTCAGGTGCTTCAGCTTTTTATTTCAAGCAATTTAACCAATGAAACATTTTCTTCTGACAGAGAACTGCTCACAACAAAACATGATTTTAAAAACATTATCATTACATTTGAAATTCAAATGAAAGGTGTTACCAGAATATTTGTGCTATAGATGAAGATCCTGCTTACAACCTGTAATCATGGAGAGGGGATAAAGGATGCATTGTCCCTGGTTGTGAATATTCATGCATGTGTGACACCAGACAGGTTTTCTAAAACCTTCTTCTCTCTTGCTTTTTTCATGATAAAAACATTGTCACCACAGACAGTTTAGGGTGCAGTTTTGTTTCAGCACTTGTTTGAGGGACATTACCTGGTTATTTGACTACCTAAATGTCTGGCTGGTGCCTAAAACGGAAGTTAAAATAAGGGTGATTGTACATGCACTTTAACAAGGGCGGGTAGCTGAATCTGTTCTAACAGTTGTGATAATTGATATTTTTATCTCTTTGGATCATAGAATACCATAATGTATTCTACTTTCTGGTTACTAAAGGGCATACAGCACAGAGATAATAAAGTTGGCGATGAACTTAGGAGCACTGAATGAAAGCTGTCGCATGGAAAAGCTGGATATTATGTTATTTTGAATTGTTAAATACCAGAAAAATGTGACCACATGGATAATTAGTATATTTTGTTATGCTACTGTTTGGGTTTTTTTCCCTTGCAGGTGAGAGAAAAGAAAAACTAAAACAAGCCCAGAACGGGGAAAAATGTGAGTTTGGTTGTTCGTCTGCAATAGCAACCAGAAGTATCTGTGGCTTCAGATTTATGAGAAAAGTCTTGCTTTGAATTAAACTGATAACTGCTTAAAGACAGGACATTTATTTAGTATGGAACACAGATGTGACTTCAGCTGGAGTGCAGAATGCTGACATTTTTGTGTTGGTTTAATTGATCAGAGTAGGCAGAAAGTGATCTGAAGAAAGAAACAGGTATAGTACAAAGCATTAAAAAGTGTAAACAGTTGGGGGTCAGCAACCAGCGTCATTTAGACTTCAGCCCATAGCAAGTTCCACCAAGGCTGTAAGTCCTTTCTACTTGAGAAATGATTAAAGAATAATGGCAATAAAATTCCTAATATATTTTTCCTTTATAAATTTGAGTTGTGAGGGTTTTTTTTCTTTTGGTTTGTGGTGGGCCATTTTGGTCTTTAAATCATGTCAGACTACCCTTTTTTTTTTTAATTTTTGGAATAACTAAAAACACAGTAAAGCAAAAAAAAAAAAAAAAATCATTTTCCTCCCTGGACTCACCCAGCTGCTATACCAGTAAAAGTGTGTCTTTGTGGGGATGGAAGGGCAGGAGCACTGATTAACTCCTCTTGCTCATTCAACCTGTCAAGAATTTGTAGCACCTTATATCATATAGGAAAATGAAAAACAGGAAATCTTTTTCTGTCATAAATAGGAGCATATTACATTGGCTGAATGCTTGTGAAGTCTCCTCACCAGAATAAGTGTAACTTATGAAATATGAGGTTTTTCCCCTGGCTTGATAAAGACATGGATACAAATCAGAATTTCAGAAAAGTAATACAACAGACAGCAGCAGTTACGTGCTGGAATGGACCCCATAAATATAACAGTATTCTCATTTAATAATGAACTTGCACTTCAGTAATTTGTCAGATCAAAGACCTCATGAGTGACTGGTTTCTGGACAGTGACTGGTAAAAGCCTAGTCAGTCCATGTTGAAAAACATAGATCTTGTCCACGTAAGAGCAAAATAAGGACAAGAGAAAAAAGGAGATTATTCTGAGAGCCCTGAAAATTTTGTAATTGATGCACCGGAAAAGTGGGAAGGGCCATTATTAAGTCAATGTAAAAAGCTGAGAAACCAGCTGTTCCAGAATAGCTGTGTTTACTTTTACCTAACTTTCTTGGGACAAAGTTAATGAGCAATGAAACAAACTGCAATAAACTGAGGAAAAAGTGTGATTTGTAGTAAACTGCTTAAATGAATCTTAAAGGTTTTCATATTGTAAAAAACTTAATTAAGGAAGCATAGAAAAAAGCAACAGAATGTGAGTTTATTACTATGTATGACTGTGTAAGCCTTAACTAGGTTAGACAGACATGAATTAAAAATTAATTCAAAGAATGATATTTCTGACATTTTTCTGCACTACTATTAATTATTACTGTGCCTTTGGAACTGTGTATACAGTATGATAGTACTCAATATTTAAGTTTTTAAGTAGGCTTTGCTTCACCTTTGATCCCTGTCAACCCCAAAAGTTTAGTATTCTGCAAGGATAATTTATAAAACTAAAAGTGCAAATGACTGTAGGAAAGAAGATAGAATTATTAGCCTAGAATATTAAATGATATTTCTGGACAATGTACTCTCATATGAAAAGCCAAAATAATGTGGGAATTATAAAAATTAAATGTCACTATGGTTCCCTGGTGATTACTGTACTATTGCAGGAAAAACCTGAGAATTTTGTTCTCAAAAAGAAAATCCTTGAAACTAGTCTAATGATGTGGAAAATTAAGATGTCAAAGAAGTAGTAGAAATCGTATACAGGTAGCTGTGATAGTTTGTTTATGAACTGTTGCCCTAGCCTGAATTAACTCTGTTCCTGGAGTCACATAACCTTCTCGCACAATGACTGACAGTTGTTTTGAAATATTTCAATGTTTGTGATGACTGTATAGTTCACGGTGTGATTTGCTTCACCCTCATGCAACAGAGTGAGTTATACTGTCTGTCATGTGCTGTCTGCGTTTATTTCCCACATAGTAATACCATTATCTTTGCTATTTTCACATAGCTGTGCAGCATAGAGAAACTGCCACAGAACTACTTCAAGTCTTCAGGGTCATCAGCTTCAAGTCATCTATACCTTTGTCTACACTATCATTTTATACCCACTATCTTATTTGACTCCGCTTGAATGTTGGAAAATATTAGCTGTGAATCTCAAACTCTAAAGCCTTAATTGCTTGTTCACCTTTACTACAAATAAAATGTTACCTTAAGGATTATTCAGTATTGTGGACCGAGACAGCTAATTTTTAGTTCAAAAGTATGTTCAACTGAACTGAAAATTTACAATGGAAAGCTCAATACATCTTTGTGAAAGGAAACTATATAGAAGAGTTATATGGCCTCTAGAAGTAATTTTACATATATGTGAACAGGAGGTTGAATGATATGTGGAAGATTTCTGTGAATTATCAACAGTGCATTTGCTACTTTGAAAACAAAAGACTGTTCATACCTGATGCAACTGATAGCCAGATTCAAATTCAACCACTGGTACACCTGTGTGCCAAAATGAGCTGAATATAAAACCTAAACATTTCCCAGAACGCAGTTTGCCTTCAGTCACTCATCTCATTGACTCAAGTGATGCAAGATTAGACTCCTGTTCAGATCTTGTTAAATAGTTTCTGAACAGTTCAAAATCTTTAAGTCACCAAACACCTTAAATATTCAGAATACATTCACACATTCATGCAACTGCTGTAATAATCTAATAGAATAGCATAAACTGGGGTCTTTGAATCACAGTGAAAGTAAAGAGACCTTGTATTAGGCCCATTTTACTAAAGTATCAAAATAGAGATGTGGATCAGTGCTACGTATTGTCAGATATTTAGTTTGCCTGTCACAGGTAAAAGGATTAAACTTATTATGGATATATGCAAACAGCTATATGTATACATCTCCTACCTGTGTCACATAATCATAGAATGGTTTGCATTGGAAGGAACCTTAAAGACCTAGTTCCAACCCCCCTGCCATGGGCAGGCACACCTTCCACTAGACCACACTGCTCAAAGCCTCATCCAACCTGGCCTTGAACCCTCCCAGGGATGGAGCATCCAAAACTTCTCTGAGCAACCTATTTTGCTGTCTCACCACCCTCACAGTAAAGAATTTCTTCCTCATATCTAATCTAAACGTACACTTTTTCAGTTTGAAGCCATTCCCCCTTGTCCTGTCCCTACATGGCCTTGTAAATAGTCCCTCTCCCTCTTTCTTGTGGGCTCCCTTCAGGTACCGGGAGGCTGCAATTAGGTCACCTTCAAGCCTTCCCTTCTCCAGGCTGAACAATCAAAATTCCCTCAGACTTTCCTCGTAGGTGAGATGCTCCATCCTTATTATGAATAAGCCATTTGTCAAGTTCTTAAATCATTATGGCTATTTTCCATCTGTTTATATATTTAGAGGCCAATGGTGCCTTTCCAACAAAACCTGTGTGACTAATTCATAAATACCAAACAAGTAAGCTTTTTTTTAGGGATTTTTTAAAATCACAGTAGTCGAAGTTTATCCAAAGCAGCATGTTCTTCTCAACCTAAACTGGAAACAATTAATTGTAACAAATACATCTGGAATGCAGGAATATCCTATGTAAAGTCCAAGTATGTTTCATAACTGCATTACCAGCAGTATCAGCTATTATTGACACATTTTGACTTTGAAATGAGCAATCTTTCATTTTGAACACAAAAACATGTCTTTTGTGGGACTTGGGGATTTCTGAAAAAAAATCCTAATTAAATTGAGATTATGAATGCACCCTGATGACTGGAGATGGGTTCTACCCATTTTGTTTAGGAATCACTTATTTTTCTTTTCTAGTCTGTGTTGTTACTATGAATCCAGTTCCTTACATAATCCATTTCTTCTTTCTGGGGGTATGTAACAGTGCTATTGTTAGTGTGCCCTGTAAAGGAGTATTATTTTTAAAACAGAAGACCAGAATGAAATTCAATGGTAACTATCAGCCCACAATAAGTATTTTACTACTAAGGCTGGGTATGTAGAAATATAACATTTATTAGAGTCTTTCATTCCAGGCTCTTACAGTGCTTTATAAATACAGCAGAGCTTCCCCAGTGCTATACTTCTGAAGCACAGTCACCTCAGAGTGGAGTGTAGCAGCTATTTTGCTCCCGCTTGACGGCTGTTGGTTATTATGACATGATCCTTTCCTAGAGTTATTTTTCTGGAAAATATATGAGAGAGAAATCCACCCACCAGGAACAGGCAGAGACCATCTGCTGTGACAAATTTCACATTTATTCCAGGCAGCAAAATTCCAAAATGAAAACCCAGTTACTATTATAACTTGAGCCAGTGGATGTAAAATGAAATAGTATGTTCAGGATCCTTCCATTATATTATGCATGAATACAGATATCCATCAAGATTGTAAATGTTTTTGAATGCCTTTCCAAATTCAAGCAGGGGTCCTTTGAAATATTTAGGTTTTTTAGTCACTTGAAATGGTGTCATGTTTCCTGGACAAGTGTACTTAATCTTAGAAAATTGTGCAGTATCCTAACAGACAAAGTAAAATAGAACATGTGACCTGTGGTCAGAAGTATTGATTGTTCTATCTCTAGGTACTGAAGTACATATGATATATTAATAAAATAATTGCTTTTGGTTTCCACTGTGGTCAATGGAAAGAAATAGATACTCTACAGGGAAAATAAGAATTATTCTCTGAAGATGAGTCTCTCTTTCCCTTTCTTTCTTTACTGGTTACAGCAGCATCATAGTGTCACTATGTTCTTACCCTACATTTTAGCTGATATATGTTCCTATGATCTAAGTCAATGGAGAGCCAGACTGCATAACTCAGTGCTTTGCATTGACTTAAATAAGTCTACATGGGTCTGCCTACCTGAAGGAAGAACTTGTGACCCTCTAGATGAAATCCATCTCTTTGAAGGAGATTTGAACTTCTTCCATTAACTTGTCTAGACTCAGAATCTTATGTTTGTTTATGTTTGCAATAAAAACAGATGAGGAATAATTCTTGGGTATACTTAAAATAACTGTTTCTGTTGGAAATGCACTTTTGCTGATGTATGTTGCATAAAGTCTTAGTTTCCTTCTTACACATATTAGTTCATCCATCCCTACTTACCATCAGGTTGTAAGAGAATTTTTTTTAATTTCTGTGTAGATCTCATCAGTTTAAGTTTCTCTGCTTTGGGGCAGTACATGCATTTGTATATGTATGTAAGAGAAAGTGCTTTGAAGACATGATCTGAATCTTACATAGCAAATTGAAAATTGATCTGTCTGTTATCCAACACATTTTATGGGAAATAAATCAGATAGAGCCAAACCATAATCCATTCCAAATGCAGTAACTCAGCAGCTCAGATAATACAAAACCAAATCAATATGAACAAGACAAAAATGTAAGGCAGGTTGTAAGGTTCAGCAAAAAATTATCATGTTAAGAAAAGGATGAAAGAAGGAACAGTTTACCATACTGTTCTCAACTAAGGGCCTCCTGATTCTTTAAAACTCAGCAATTATAAAAAAATAAAATCAGCTAATAAAATTAGTGCTTTTCCCTTAAGCTAGTTGGGCCAGCCTTTTCTAAGCTACATCTAAACGTCAGGCTTTGAATTTCATTGCCTTCATGTCACTTCCAAACCCACAAAATTCACTCAGAAGCTGGAAGACCACAGGAAATGGTGGAAATTGTATATATGGAGAGTAGATTGGGATCTAGTATGCTTACATTCACATGTATCAAGCTAGACTTTCAACCATGTATCAAGCTAATCATTCAACCATGCATTTTACAGGGCTTAAAGATAAGACACACACAAATCACACATTGCACAATATTTTGGCTTCCTGGCCTTCTACGGCCAAGATTTATGTAGTCCTATGGTTAGAACTGAGCCTGGAAGGCACAAGATTGATTACTGCTTGATGAACTAGCAGCAGATTTTAGGTGCAAATTCCAAATTAAGATACTTCTGGGAAAGGACTTTTACACTTCTTCAGTTATTGGAGAAAGGTGAGGCTTAGGGTCACTAGCACAGATAGAAAACACTAAATGATCTTAATAGCTGCAGTCAGTATCTAGGAATCACAGAGGAAAGGAATCTTGAAGTTTACATATATTTTGTGCCTTTAGTTTCCCTTGCTGACCAGTGGAAACAAATCTGATTCATATCCTCACTCTTCAATTTGCCTGATCTTAGATTTGCCTTTGGATTTTTTTTCCAGAACACAGCTACTAAACAGATTTTTATGAGAAACTTTTTCAAATAGAAAGCGAGCAGCACTGGCTGATCAAAAAGTTACTCAATTTAAATGTTAAGAATGTGACAGTGAAATGTAATGGAATTAAACAATATTGCCTTTTATGAATGAAAATTATGTTAAATAATTATTACAGTATCCAAAATATCTAAATAAATTATTAGTAATAATGCCTTAAAATTATTATTACTAATATTAAGAACAACAACCAACCTAAGGAAGGTCCTTATTTGACCTAAATTGAAAAAAAATTATTAATGCAATGAAGCAAAAAGTTTTCAAAATGTTACTATCCTGATGATCTGAAAATGATGTCGAGAACATCTCTTTTTCTGCACAGGTCTTGACTAATCACACTTTCAAACTTGCACAACTTACTTCAGTTTAAATGGGAGCATTAACAAATTTTAGTATTCATAGAAGTGTTTGCCTTTTCTGACAGAGAACTGGGAGATCATTTCTAGACAGAGTAAGAAGAGTTTCTGTGATAGCAGCAGTTGTCCTGAAACCAAGACAAATATTTTAAAATGAGCACACTTACTTAAGAGGTGATATGTATGTTGACTTAGAGCTAGAGAGGTGCAGAAAGAGGAAGTTTATATCAAGCTTTTTATGATATCTGGCAGTGAATCTCTTTTATACACGTGAAAAGTGCATGGGTCCTTAAATGATTTTATTAGCATTAACCCTCAAAGTCTGTTGATAAAATAATGGGGTCTGTGGACCCCACAAGCATGAGAAAGAAGATATAGTTGACAGAGAAGGCAAAACTTGTAAGACAAGCAAATTGCAGCTCCCAAGGACACATTAAATCAAGGTTACAAGATCTAAGAATATTTCTTAGTCATCCATTAATTTTCACATTATCCTTCTTCACTGTAATAAGGAAGTACTGAGCTGACTAATTACACATGCAAGGTGAGCAATGGTACTAAGAGCTATTCCAAACACCTTCTGCAGTCATAGTTTAAAGAAGGAAAAATTTCCACATAAAATACTTAGAAGGAATTGATCTTAGTCTGAGTGCAACTGTGGTGCAAAGATTACATGTTTGAACTTGCAAAGGATGTGGAAAATATGGAGAAAACCCCTTATCATTCTTAATAATGTCAATAACACTAACAAATGCCATATGTTCCTAACACTACTAATAAATGCCATATTATTGGCATGAGAGGGATATGTGTGTGTGACATATTTCTTCTTTCAGACCAAATTTCCTTTTTTATGCTACAAACAGGAAAACCTGAAAATAGTAAGAAACTACAAACAAAAATAACGTAGCCGATCATTTAATATATGATTGAAGGAAGCAACTTCAGAAAATCACTTTAATAAAATATTATGTCCTACCTTAAGCTAGTCAGATCTTCAAGAAAATGACTCATTATAGGAATCTAGTCCACAGCTTCACTTCCCTGATGCTTAAAAACTCTCCCACACAGAGAAACTTTCTGCTCCTGGACAGCAGATATCCATTTTATTCAGATGCTTTTTGTCTCTCCTCTGTGATTTCTCCCTCCTCTTCTAGTTGTATCCTTAGGACTTTGAATTGTTTAGCGCAGAAAAGCTTTGTAAGCCTTCTCTCAATGAACCTTCATTACCTGTATTTTCTGCCAATTTTTTCCACAACACTATTTCAGTATATTTTTGTTTAATACAAGTGATCAAGAAGGTAAGAAATATTGCAGAAAAAATTCTCTAATTGGTGTTTTGTCCAATAGCACACAGTTTCCCACATAAAACACCTAAAATCACATCTACTTGTCCATCATAATGTCAGTTTTTAATAGCACAGGAACCTGCTAATATGTCAGACTTTTCTATTTCTAAGGCATTGTCAATTGATAAGTTTCCAGATAATGGTGAAAAATATTACTATTAGTTCCTCTTCATAAGGCTTCGTGTTTTAGTTAAATACCAACCCACTTCTATCACTGTAGTCCTCAAGATCATCACATACTTTCTGCATGATATGCAAATTGTCCTTCAATTTACTTGCCTCTTAATTTTGTATGATAAACATTTTTCAACAAGGTTCTATTTTTGAGCCAAATTCATTAACATAAATATTAAAGATCTGCTGGACGAGTCCTTGAATTCTGCTTCTGATCTCCCTCTAGTCTTATATTTTCATTTTTTATTACTATTTTTAGCAATTTTTCTTTGTTGGTACATGTTTTTTATTAAATCTTCTGTGCTTTCACATACAAAAAGAAGCAGAAAATAAGTCTCCACCTGGGCTTTTAAGTCCAGTTTACTTGAGTAAATAGGTCCCCTAATATTTCTAAGTTTGAGACACAAATTTTTATTTTCAGAATGAGTTTTTGCTTACATTTCTACGTTAAACCATAATAGTTTGATGTAAATTTATATACCCATAACTTATATGATCCATAAAATTTACCAAATATAACAAGGAAAATATCACAACATCTTTCAGGCATCAGAGGTATAAGGCATTTCTTTATCCTTCACATTTTGTTTTCGAAGTACATGCATTAAATTAATCTGTATAACTATTTTACTATATAGCATTGTTGCTGCTAAATTCAGAATCTTTTTATGGACAATGAGGAAACAGGTATTATTGTTAATATTACTGAAATTTTAATAGTCTGATTGAAGATAACGCCAAAATGATTACAAGTGTTATGCACAATCATTTTCTACCCTTTATTCTGATGTTATGTGCACCCTAAGGTCACAAGGTGTTTATGGTCACAAGATTTTAAGACTAAAACCATGTATGTATGTATGCTATCATACATACCTAGGAAAATAAAAAGAAAACAACAGCCATAGTCCCCCTCCAACTAGAAAAATAGTGGCCAAGAGCTAAACCAAGTAAAGTCAAGCTGTAAATGTCAGGAGCAGTTCAGCAGGAGCAAACTTGGCAAACCTCAATTGCAAGTCCTTGCAACACAGTATTTAGATCTTGGCCTGTTACTAGCCAGGGCTACAAGATTTGTTATGTTTATGATAACAACTGTAATTAACTAGAGTGTAAAAACTATAACCAGGACTACTCGCTTCTCAGTTTAGATATTTAAAACTATCTAATAATCCAGATGAATCCAGGAAGGCCTATGGAATGAGTCCAGATTAATCCAGGTCTTTGAGACAATCTGCATTTCTCAGAGCTGGTCATTTACTTTCTGTTTGACTCTCCTTCTCCCTCCCCTCCTCAACTGATGCCCCTGGGTATATTGTGAGAATGAATGAGTAAAAATCAGATAAAATTTGCCGGACTATGATAATGTGGAATTCTGAATGCCCAGAATAAAACCTATTTGTGGTACAAAGTTGTAGTCTTTATTTTTCTTCTCCAGGACTTAAAAGACAAAAGACAATTTGGAGCTCTTCTTTCAATCTGCGAGCTTAAGTTACTGCATTTTATTAAGGGTTACTTTGTTGCATGTAAGTTAATTCAATCAATGAATCATATCTAAACATAGCAACTCAAACATTTTTGATAGAGTTATGAACTATTTAAATAACATCATCTAAATTTCATTAAATTTTTAGCCCTCAATAATTTCTGATTTGTCTGTTTCAGATGTTTTTTCACAATGCTGATATTTTAGAGTTGTACTTACCATCACATGCTTCCTATGAAGGAGCAAACTACAAAGCCAAATATATCCTTCTTCTCATTTTGTTCAATATAAAATTGGTTGAAAAAGACTGAAAAGGTTTATTGCTTCCATGTAATCTAATTTCTCTTTGGTTGAGATAATTTTTAGGGAAACATACCTGAAATGTTTAATATTTACTTTCAACATTTATTTTGCGCAAAAGCACCCTCATATTCAAAGATTTGAACATAATAAACATTACAGGAAGGCATAGAGAGTTTTGCAGAAAGAGCCAAATATTAAATATTAAAATGAGTTTTCCTGAAAATTGGAGTGTAAGTGTGAACAAATGTTTTAGCATTTCCACATCTGCCAGTCTCTTAAATGGTCTGGTCCTTTAGGAGTTGAACAAACTTTTAACAGAGAGTACTGGGGGAAAGAAATGTGTGAACAGACAAACTTGGGATGGATAAGAAGCACTTTCTAAGTGTTTTTTTCAAGTAAATCTTTTATACATACTGTTTTGGTTGATAAGTATGGAACAGTTGCATATTTCTTGGTGTTCTTCTCATAGTCTTGCTTGGTTTTCCAGTTTTAGATTTAGCAGCTATATATTTTCTTCTCTATGTAATGCTTGATTTTTACTTTTTGTTTTTCAGAATTTGTGTTATAAAGTAATGTTTTAACACTGTTACATTAAAACATAATTTAAAGGCAAAGAAGAAGCACACCTTATATATGACTAAACCAAATAATTTATTAATATATCTGAAATATTAATATCTAAACATTCATAGTTTAGATCAAAAGTGTTACAGAAAAAGAAGAGCAATGCAGTTTAAATAGTTTTACACAGATGTGGTTGGTATCCCTTTTGCTAGCAACTTTTCTAGGCTGCCCTGACTCTAATGTTTGTGTCCTCATGGCTGTGGCTGTGGTGGCATGGCTGTCAACACCTGGCACACCTCACTGGGAGGAATGTGATTGTGATGTTGATTGTTCTTCACCCTATAATCCACTTGGTGTCAATCCTCTTGCTTGCTAGCACCCTTTGCACCTTTGCTCTGTCTTCATCGGTCTGTAACCTACAGGTGACATCTTAAATCGCTGTATATGTTACATTTTATTTGCATGAGATATTATTTCTTTACTTTCTCTGCTACCCCTAAAAGTACTTTTGCCCCAGCTGCAGGTCAGTATTTCCTCAAGAGACAGCAGGCGAGCTGTTTATAGCTGTTTATGGGGTCTGCAGTGCAAACTGGGACCCCTCACCTGCCATCCCATGCATACATCTCTGCACCATGTCCTACGGCTCCGCTTCTCAAGTCCTATGCTGTCCTACAAGGGCTGTTTTTCTCTACATTGTCATTGCAATAAGAATCATTAATACCTTATTCTGCCTAAAATAACTGCTGGTTCCTGTTAAGTGTAGAAAGCATTGTACCACGCACAAGTGAACAAGTAAAACAAATTAACCACAAACACCTGTCCAATTATAGGAAGTACTGTCACAGCTAAGCCCGTTACAGATTATGAAAATTTCAGACAGAGCAAACCTGACAAACTTCAGTCTTGAGGCCTGTCCAGCTTAGCACTTAGGGCCTGCTACTAGCGATGGAAATACAGCATTTGAGGCTGCACAGTCACATCTCATTTCAGTAAAGTATTCATTGATGGTACTTAGGATCTTTTTTTAACACCCTCATCAGGCTGAACCTGGGTATGGACATTTTCCCCTTCCATTTGCTTATGAAACAATTTAAATCAACATAACATCATACTAGATGCAAATCCCGTGATGCTGGCAGAAGCCAGTTGAAGTATTAAAAAATAATTCTCATCACATTGACAGATGGCAGCACTTTCCATGCACCTTAATGGAATTGAAACAGTGAATGGAAGTGAAACAGGAAAAATTAATTTGTCACCCAGACCTATTAGCTATCTACTTAGCATATTACCTGTAAAATTTTCCACTGCATTTCCTCAGTCTGATCCATAGGTGGTCATCAAAATGTATCTTGTACAGCATACATCTGCAAAGTTCCCATCAGGCTCATGACTGGACCTGGCTCACCACAGATATGACTCTCCCTGGTCTGTAGCAGTGCTTCTTGGCTTTTTAGAAGCACTCCATCTCCAAATTGTTCCTTTTCATGGATGAAGATGGTACTCTGCACATGCTGCAGATGGGCTGGGATGTATCTGGGTCCACTGGTGAATAGACAGCCCTCCTATATTAAGAGCTATTCCTATCTCACCTTCCTAAGAAAAAATTCTTGTTTGGGACTCCTGTTGAAGATATCTTCTTTTTAAAGAGCATTTGAATACCATTAACTATAGGCTACAAATTTTGCCTTAACCATATGTGTTCACAGAATTAAATATTGCATAAAAACTCATGTAATCAAACCAACATTTGGATGCCAGTAGCAGAAACAAAACTGTGAGCAATAATACATGTGGATTGTCATGACTCAAGTGCCAAATATTCCCTCCCTTCCTCTGTCTGTCTTTTGTTTATCATCTGTTTGGTGTTTCAGGTTCAGTTTGGTTTTATTGGAACACGGCCCGTTGTTCAAGGCTCTGCATGAGAACTTTACAAAATATTATGGGAGTTAGGAGCATCTGGATGATTTGGCTGAAGCTCTCTAACAAGCTTAGTTACTGTGGGACCTAAAATAAAATGAGAAGCTGAAGCAAAAGATAATGTTAATGAGAAAACTTCTTGGCTTGTGCATCAGCAAAACAGAAACACAGCCAATTTCATACCTTTGACGAAAGCTAAAATATCTCAGTAAATAAGAAACAGTCACTGTATATATCATCAAAATCACTGAGAACTACCAACCAAAATATAATTTTTAAACCTAAGAATTTTCTTGAAAAGCTATTGTTGGTTTACCCTTTCATTGTATAAAAATTAAAATTTTCTATCTAATAAGTATTTTTAACATGAATTTCAGGTTTTCAGTTTCTGAAGTTTTAGGTGAGAACCCTATAAATAGACATCCAGAGTACTGGTAGGTGTTTCAACCCTGAAGTGGACTTTTTGCTGCACTGTGTTGATTTCTGTGTCTATTTGCATATCAACATTATCAGTCTGACTGGGGGAGGGCAGGTACCAGAAATGTTCTGCTGCTGTAACACTGAGCAAAATGTGTCCCTGGCACGAGGGCTCCTTCCTTCTTTCTCTCCTTTCAGCTGTGTCCTGTGTATCTACAGTAAGCCAGGTTACCTCTGAGATATGCAAATATGGAATCAATTGCTGATGGAAAGAGACATCTCTGATGGCTGAGACACAGCCCGTCCTGTTTCTCAGTGGCGAAACTAAAGACATTCATATCAGTCGTTGTTGTGAAGATCATGTCCAGCTTACAGATCAAAAGGAGTTACAGTCCTTTGGAAAAAGATTAATTAAATTTTTTCTTCTAACTTTCTTGCAACAAAAATTAGTTGTGATGAGAAATTCTGGTAATTTTAATTACAAGCTTGTTGGGAATTTTTGAAGATTTTCACAGAATATTTATAATATTTTTTTCCCATGTGTGTGACTCTGTGTTTTGGCTGTTCAGTTGTAAAAATCACTTTGAATATAGGGAACTGAGTGGATTTTAGTCATTATTTTCATCTCCCTGAAAGATCTCACTGGTAGAGAATAATGAAGATAGGTAACACAAAAGACAAAAATGTGTCAGTGTCACTTGAAATCAGATTTGAATACATGTTAGTCCTGTAGCCTGTCAGCAGCAAGACAACAGCATAAACTTGTATCTGTCAGGATCAACAATAGTATAAGTGTTCAGATAAGAAAGAAGACTGCTGCATCAAGCAAACATCTCCTCATAGGTACTGTGTAGATAACGATTTATACCTTAAACCATGAATTTTAATATACTTCTTCCATGAGGTCTATTATAAATAATGACAACTTTTAATAATGATCTTATCTGGTGTTCTTTGAACTCTTGATCTCAGCCACTCTCTATAATCATGTATTACACTGTTCAGTTAAATACTGTGATGTATTTCATTTATTCAATGAAATTGTGATAAGAAAAATTGAAATTGCCTTGAGTTGACCCATGCAGCACTCTTAAAATATATGAATCATGAAGCTCCACCTGGAACAGCCTCTAGAACACAGCAGGACAAGGGACATGGGCATGGGTAACAAAAGAAGAGACAGAGCTTTCTTTAGGAAATGTATGGACTAATAGTCCTGAGATAACTAGTCCATATTTTATTACAGTGTTTTTCACAGTGTTTAAAACCCTTTTCATGCATTCTTCTACATGTCTCTTTTCTAGAGAAAAAGAAAGCTGGAGCTGCTATAGCCACTTACAGGTAAGTTTTTTCATGGCCTTGTCACCCTTCTCAGAAATATTTATTTCATGATGACATATTTCTGGCAAATGCTCAGTGCATAATTGCAATGCAAATGAGGCAGTGCTGTTGGTCTCTGATAGCACAATAATACTTCACTCTGAACAGGACTTTTTTTGCATTTTTCCTACCAGTTGCACATTGAGCAGAAGTGAGATTTTTGCATTTTCCCAGGTCCTCTCTGAAAAGGGACAGGTAATAACATTTTGTAAAGCATACAAGCCCTTTGTTTTATTCCCCTGTGGTAAGAGAAACTTGGAATCCATTCATACTAAACCTCATTGTTATCCTGTTACCTTTGCACAAATCTTATGTAGATATCTAAAATTCCCCAGTTGTCTCTGGTTCCAGACTAATCCAAGTAGATTCATTGTTCTGCAATGTCTCTCTTTCTCTAATGGTTGCATTTTTAAGGTATTTAATAAATACTCAAAACAAGCCCTTTATGAAAGAACTTATTAGCATACTTCTTGTAAGATTTTGTCCTGATGGAAATCAAACATTAACCACTATTTACATTTGCTGCATCCTAGGCAAGTTTGATTCTTGTTTTAGTATGTCTCACAGGATTCAGGGAGGATTCAGAAAGGCTTCAGGGAGGCTGCAGTAGGTTAAAAGTCAACAAAACCATCAGCTGGTTCCCCACGATTTTGGACTTTTAGAGCAAGAGATTTGTAAGGTGTTTTTTCCGTACAGAGCAGCAAACAGACTACATTTTACTACCAAAATATCCAAGAGAGCCTCAGTGGGCTCTAGTCTGACTGTCCTCAGGGAGCAGAGGGAGGAACCCTGTAATCAGCTGCCTTCCATGCAAATGCAGATAAAGACCACGGATGTAGGTCACACACAAAAGGCAGAACTTAATCACTGTTCTGCCTTGGAAACATAGTTTAACTCTCAGCAGTGGCTTTATGGACACTTAAAACAGTCTTTAAGAAGAAATGTCAAGCACTTTAATTAGTGCTTTCTTCAGCAACGCTATCATGTCCTTAGATCTGTGTTTTTTTCCAGCTTTTCTCAGACTTTGCATGCTTTTCTGAAAGAAGTGAAGCTGCAACTCGAGTAGAACACAGCTTGGGTTGTTGCTTACAGCAAAAAGCTTTGCTGTAATTTCTCTAACTAAAAATTGTGTGGGGATGAATCCAGTCTCTCTTCAACCAGTGGCACCTGGGGCAACAGAGGAGTGTGAGAGAGCCCTAAAAAAATTAAGTAACAAATATCAAAATTGGCTTTAAACATGGAGACATCAAGGCATTTTACCTTTAGATTAATTTCATGGAACAGTTGCTGTAAGGAGGAATAATGTGAGCTTAGTCTAGTCAACACTTTAACTGATGCAATTTATAGTCATAGCCATTCCAAAAGTGTGAAGAAAGGAAAACTTAGAAGTGAGGAATGCTTTGTGCAGTCTTTTCTAAGTGGTCTGTACATCAAAAAATCAGTCCTATGATCTCACCAACAACCAGATGCTGAAATTAGACGGCCTGAACAGGACCATTGAAAAATTCCTGTTGTCACATATCACAACAAAATGAGACGATTTTTGATATGATGAAACATGTTTCTTTACAGTCAATTGGAAGGAGACTGTAATCAGGCAGACTATATTTACATTGTCATTTACTCTATTCCTAATTCTGCATTTGCATCTTGTCCCTTTACCCCCAGCCCAATACCAACACTCTCTAACACGTTTGACACTTTGGATTTTGAATTGGTGCTTACCAGATGTCTTCTTGAATGAGGAAACTTGCATGTAGGGAATAGATTCATTACACAATTCTACACCTGCATGGATAATATGTAGGCATAGTGTAACTTGTATAAATATTAGTAATACAGCTATAACTCTTCCAGACCTCATTATATTTAATCTGTCTGGAGTCTTTCAAAGCTGTATAGCAAGCTATGCACTTTCTCAGTAGTCATGTCATGCTCAGTACTGGCAGGTTACTGTGAAAGGCCATGGTTTGCGACCTGTGAAACAGCCTTCTCATTCCCTGACCAAACCCACATCTATCATATCAGGTTTTTTAGATGCTCATACGAATACAGCCAATGCAAGATGACTCAAGTCCTTTCGAACATTTGCACACAGTATTCAAGAATCTTTCTGTGCATTCACTGTACCTGGAACATTCATAGAGGTGTCATTCTAATTGTGAATTAGCATTGATTCAAATGAAAAAAGTTAAAGGTTCTTTGAAAGTTCCTTGCAGGCCTTGGATCAGAAATGAATGCCCAGAGCACACAGTCACTGATGTACTTGCCTCCCTGTGAGCTCTAGAGCCACCACGGAGACTTTCTGTCCAGATGCTGTCTGCAGCACAAGACTGCTGCATGCATCATTATGAACCTAACAGGCTCAAATAAATACCTGAGTTCCTGAAAGCCATAAAGGGAAAGCAGGGAGGTCAAATGCCATCTTCTAAACACATAAGTCTGTTTAAAATTTCTCTAGTACAATGAACAGTCTGTGCCTGGACACAAGGATCAAGAATGTAAAGAATACACCAGAAACACCTCTTATCCTGTCCTTCCTTTTGGCAAATAATTCACCCCATCTTTAGCAGAATGAAGCTGACAAGCTTTTAAGCGTGACAAATATGTGCTTTGTTTGATACACAACATTTGCCCAGCCAGGCCTTTCTTGTAGAATGAGGAGCTGAAAAATTTGGATCAGTACTAAGCACTTGTCTGTCTGACATGAACCAGTTCTTTCCCCCTCCTAGATGTTTTGGTACAGCTCCAGCTCTTGTTTTTCCCTGACCACTCCCAGCAACACACCCCTTTCAACATCAACGGTATACTTCCGCCAGCAAAGATATTCAGGCTCTGTAGTTCATGCCTCACCTTTCCATAGAGTAGGAAACACGACCTTGGGCGGACAACTTTAGTACTTAAAGGAGCAGTGAAAGAGTGAGATTTGCATGTGTCAGTTTTAAATGTTATAGGGAATGAGTTGTAATAATTGGATAATTTGGCTTATGAGTGTTGTTATTAGGGAAACTACATTAGTAATAATTCATTGATTAAACCACCAAGACCATAACTGGACTAACCATATATTCCTGGCTTCACGTATAAGCCTTGTTTCTGTAGTCCAACTGAATTGCCTACCATATTTGCTCTGGAGCCAGTTCCTGTGGAAAGGCTGTTAAAATATAGATTCAACAACTCATGGGCAATACAGGTAGCCTAGGCTTTAATTTGCAGTGCAACAACTAATTCCTTGCCATCTGCAGGTTGCCCCAACTATATCCACCCCGTGCAAGACACAGAGTATTTTTAAATGTCCTCACCATATCCTTGGCAAGGTTCTTCCAGGGCATCCCCACACTTTATTTATACCCATTGAACCCCTCCATTACCTAACACAGAAACTCTCATTAAATTGTTACATTCAGTACTCAGACTGAACTTGTTGCACCTGCAGTTGAGAGAGGGCAAATGCTGTGAAGCTGGATGAAGAGAAGGCAGAGTAGACACCTACACTGTGTATCATCAGAAGAGTGTGCATTGTTTTCACATTCCACTGAAAACAGTGATTTACAGTAATCCAGCTAAACACATTCCCCTACTCCTTACATAAAGCATGATAAACAAGTGCTCTCAAAGGAATTCAAGTTTCAAAAGAGCGATGAGAACAAGACTCTACATCATCTACTAATGACTATTGTTGTGAATTTTACTTTATTCAGACAATTGGCTGATGGATGGCATAATACAGCTCTTACAATTCTAAAGGGGACTTCAGCAAAGGGCTATTTCTTAGAATAGCAGTTTATTGTAAAGAAAAGGTCCTGAAAATGGAGACAAAAAGGAGACTTTTAATCAGAGCACTAATGTGGGCTGTCAGTGATGAAGCTCTTATCATTCCACCACAAGCAGTGTATGGCACTCAAAAAGAGATTCTGTACAATGGTAATAGAGGCTTTTAAATCATTATTTGTACTTTAAACATAGGGAGATATTTGATTGCTTTACAAAACATTACTCAGAAAGGAAAATAACTGCGAAGATGAGTTCTGACCTTTTTTTTTTCCTGGGCACTAGGGCCTGTGGTTACCTCTTACTAAAAGCAAATCCAGTAGTTCAATCCCAGTTAATTTAAATTCTGTCTGTGAGAAGCCTTCTATTAGTGACAATTTCATTTTTCCAATGACATGGGTATATCTATATAATTGAAAATAACATGACAGTGACTGATCTGGTAGGAGGGCTAGCTCTATAATGGACCTAGGATATCAAGACCAAAAAATGCAGATAAATAGGGGTCAGCACAAGGGAAGCATAACCACCTATGGCGATACTTAAAGGTGAAGAAATACCTAACACATCTGTCTGAATCATGGGGATAGAAGGTTTTCACTGTCATCTTCTGAATTAGATTAGTCACATTAAGAAAGAGATTACTGGAGCTTTAGCGCAGAATGCAATAACATGTGGCTATTAAAATAAGATGCCATAAAATGTTATTTTGCCATAGCAGGTACTTCAGCTGCAGTCTTCTGACCACTTTCAGTTGTAGGGAAATCTTTTATTGTAATGTTTCTTTTTGTAGTTGGAAACAAGATAAAAGTCCAAGGGATTCCAAGATGGAGTTCACTTAATTTGATAGTAAATGACATTCACTGAAGGTCACGTTATAGAGAAAGTATTTAAGCTGCTGCTTCATTTTTTATTTTTATTACTTTAGAGCTTCAAGTTATTCTAGTCACAAGTGCTGATTTCGGCTATGCAGAAAAAAAGCTGAATGACACTTGGAAGTTATTTATTTATTTACATAGTCATTCTTTTCATTCCCACCGAATAGAAAAGGAACTCAATATTTGTGATTAACTGAAGGATTCTGCTTTTTTTCTTCTGACAGCTTGTGATACAATTCCATACAGCTCTTGATTATATGGAGGAATACTGCGTCTAGTTGAACTCCAAGGATTATGTTGGCAATCCTGTGCAAAGCTGGTAAAGAGTCCAAGTATTTTGCATGTAGTAACATGGTAGTCAGGACTGTTATTTCACACAAATGGAATTGCACAGGGTCAGCAAAAGTGACATTGAGTACACTGATAAATAAACAAAATTATTGACCCCCCAGAAAATATCCCAAATAATATAGAATCACACAGAGTAAGGCAAAATATAATTTTATAAGTTTACCTTGCACCACAAAAGCTGTTACTTTTAGTAACAGTGTTTAATTTCATCAACAAAGAAACATGAAAATGAGGATTTAGTTGCATAACCTCAAGATTCCCAATTGTTTACACACAGAATATAAAATTATGATTTTTGTCCTTGCCAAAAGCTGAAAAAAAAAATCCATAAAATAAAATGGAAGAAGCTGAGCTTCAATTCTTTTCAAAATCCTTGATTTTATTTAAAGAATAGTCAACAATTTAGTTTTGTATGAATGTACACAACAATTAGTTTTTAATGCTTGTGTCTTGAGAACTTTGCAACTAGTAAATATCCTCAAATGTATCAAAGACATTGGAAGTGTTCAGAAAGATGGAGCTTTGGCCTAACATTCATTTCCTCTGTATTCACTGCCATAAAAATGAAAATTAATCTACTTGAAAACATTGCTACAATATAAGAAATATTCAAATGTTGACATAGATTGTTTTCATTCAGTCTAAACTTGTTTTTAATATTACTGCATTTCAAGAACCAGAGAAAGTAATTTGAATTGTAATGCAAACACAACCAGTCTATGAGTTTATTAGACTCTCTTTGCCTTTAATGGTTTAATGTCTATTTCAAATTTTATGTTTTGAATGATTACTTTGCCTTACATATGAAGTGGAAATTTAGATTTTTTTTTCTGTTTTAATGTTACTTTAAGTGTTGTCCCCTCCTGCTAAGATAGTAAATTATTTGAGGAGGCGAAGAGCGTGATTACAATAGTTTTGTGTCATCACATAAATATTCCAAGAAGCAGTGCTGCATATTTATATCAGTATTTAATAGCGAGATCACATGACAAGAAAGTGCTCACGAGAAAATAAAGTAGAAAATAGTTCTTATACAGATCACACATATTTAAATGGTGCTAGGTCTAATTTTCTAGTATAGCAGATCAGATCAATCACCTTTCCCAGTCATGTAAAATTATAGGACTTTTGTCTCTGAGGCTGACTCTCCTCTTCAGGATGTCCAAGAGGTAGAAGACGCTGGGAAAAAAATTGCCTTTTGAGTACGAAGGACAACAAAATCATTTTGCTGGGTGAAAGGTAAAGATTGAGCACAGGCAAATACTGAACACTGGCTCCAAAGCATACTGTTTTTATCCCTCCTCACTTACTGCCCTACTAACTGTACTACCACCTTCCATTCCCATCCCTGATGACTTATGGTCTTTGCTGACGGCCTTCCAAACCATATCACTTACCTTTTGCTTCCACTGTGTGTTCTTTTTGGCCTAATTATTTACTTCCCATATTCACCTGCAGTGCCGTATTCTTGAGATCAGTGTTATACTTCTCTCCCACGCACCAGGCACCAGCCAGCATTCCTCCTGTGCCTACTCCTCTCACCGCCATGCTGCTTCCAGCAGCCCTACCTTTCCTTGCTTCTCTGCTCATGCCACCTCAGCACCCTTTTCCCTTCTCCTCTGGGACTGTTTTCCCTCCAACTTGAGCTCATTTTTTCCCCCTGTATTCTCAACAACTCAATCTTGAATCTCATTGCTGACAAGTGGGGTCCCTCAGGGGACCAGTGCTATTTACTATCTTCATTAATGATACAAAAGAAGGGATCAAGTGCATCCTCAGCAAATGGTGCGGTTGCCACAACTGGTGGATGGGATGCCATCCAGAGGGACTTGGAGAAGCTCAAGAAGCTGGCCCATGGGAATCTCCTGTTGTTTAATATGACCGAGTGCAAGGTGCTGCGCTTGGGTTGGAGCAACCCCTGTATCAACACAGGCTGGGGGATGAACAGATCCAGAGCAGCCCTGCTGAGAAGGACTTGGGGTGAGTGAGAGGCTGGACACGGTCAGGCAAAGTGCCCTCCCAGCACAGAAGGCCAGTTGTATCCTGGGCTGCACCAAAAGCAGCGCTCAGTAGGGCAAGGGAGGGGATTCTTCCCCACTGCTCCACTCTGGTGAGACCCCACCTAGAGCCTACAAGGAAAGGCTGAGAGAATTAGGATTGTTCAGCTTGGAAAAGAGAAAGCTTCAGAGTGACCGAATTGTGGCCTTCCAGTACCTGAAGGGAATGTACAAGAAAGATGGAGACTGTTTACAAGAGCATGCAGTGATAGGACAAGGGGGAATGGCTTCAAATTGAAAGACAGTAGATTTACATTAGATGTGATGAAGAAATTCTTTACTGTGAGGGTGGTGAGGCACTGGAACAGGTGAACAGGTTGCTCAGAGAACTTGTGGACACCCCATCCTTAGAAGTGTTCAAGGCCAAGTTGGATGGGGCTTGGAGCAGCCTGGTCTAGTGGGGAGTGTGCCTGCCTATAGTACAGAAGGTTGGAACTAGATGATCTTTAAGGTGTCTTCCAACCCAAACTATTCTATGAGTCTATGATCCCTTTCTTTTTATTTCTCTTGCTCTAATTCTGGGGGATTTTTTATTCTGTAAGAGTTTACAATTTTTCTAGTAACTAGGCTAATTTCCTTTTAATGCAATATATTCTCCTCGTTTAGGTAAACATTCTTTCCTTGGCAGCTTTCTCCCTCCTCCCCACAGATATTATGTTTGAAATCCCATTGGATTTTTCCTAGTTGGGTCCGAATTTCTCTGGTCTGTATTAACAGCCTCAATAAATGTGTTAAATTCCATTGAAGTACTTTTATCTATCTTATACTCAGACTTTAAACTGGATTCAAAGATGCTTTGAGACTGCAGTGGTTTTTGCAAAAAATACTTAATTATGTTACTGGTTGTGCTGGACTAGTAGTTTGGAAGATCAGGTTTTTTTGTGTGTAACCCAATATTTCTCTACACAGGTGCATTATATTAATTGAAGGTAATACATAAGAGTAATAAAATCAACTTTGTGATGAAACAATACATTAAAAATTTCTCTTAGTGTTTTTTTTAATTTGTTTTTTTTTCCATGGCAAATTAACAGCATGTGAAGGAGATGCAAGGAGATATAATTTAACACTGTGTCACTTTAAACTTTGATTAAATAAAGAGAGAAAAAAAAAATCATGTGAAAGGATGTGTTTCTGATGGTGGTGAGGATAAAACCAGAAAAAATCAGGATAAAATCAATTGTGAGTGGCCTATTAAGCATTTGTTTTCTTTGCAAGCAAACTTTGAAAGCTCTCATTCAACAAATAAGTCGAGCTTTGCACTGGGGCAGGAGATCACTTAATAAACACACCAAGGAATGTTTGATATGAACTGAAGAAATCTCCACCACATTCTACCACAAAAGATAATAACTTGTCTCTGTAAATATACCTTATGTAATAGCAACTACTTCAGAAATATACATTAAGGGTAGCATTTCCAAATACAATGCCCTTCCTATATATGGAATTACTAATCTAACGTTATGGACAAGTTTTTTGAAAAGTTTCACTTATATGGACTCTTGACTCCCAGGGTAAAAAGTGGGAGACAATTTACTTGATTTGTTTAAACCTAGATTGGGCAAATTCATGGTAAACATGATCAGAAAAATTAGCAAGTGAAGTGACCAAAGTGTGTGTTTATATGTATTTGTGGGTATGAATGTATTCACACATGAATATGAGCACATATGTCAAGTTCAAAGTATTTCCATTTTTTTTTCCATTTATTTCTGTGCTACTTCTAGCTCATCAAAATAGATAATTTATTTTTGAGAGAGATGGCAAAATGTAATCTATTTTAATATAATCTCACTGGCAGAAAATTATCAAAGCTCTGGAACTTGTGTCTTTTAGTCATAGGAGAGTTTTATCATAGAATCTTTCAGAAAACAGAAGAAATAAATATATATATGACAATAACCCGAGAGACACTAATGAAAATGAACTAGTTAAAAGTTCTGCAAATAAATGAAAGCAATTATTATGTCAAATCTGTTGCTCTTTGCAATTTCTTCATATTAATTTTACCATCTAGATATTAAAATGTATTTTCTTCCACTGTTGTTTTTTTTGGAAGGGTGAGGTGTTTATTTTGGTACTGTTGTGGTTTTTTAAATTAGCATTTATCACTGTCTGCAACAGTGGCTTGTCCACTAGGCACTTACTACATTTTAAATTCCACCCACGTGCTCTTGTATTTCTAAGTAAATGAGTCTGATGATTCTGCCACAGGGAAATGTTTAGTTTAATTAAAAAAAAAAATCAATTAGTTGAGCCTTGTACTTATGGTGAACTCCTGTCTGATCTTTTGACTTGAAGGAATTGGATTTCAAAACGCCTTGCAGTGCTTTATATGACACCTTGACTGGACTTTTATTATATCATCCATCAGTAATAATAAACTCAATTTATGCTTAATTAGTCATGACATTTTATCATGTCTGGACAGAAACAACTGTTTAGTAAGCTCCAAAGACTGACTGTTGAAAGAGTTGGGTGGTTCTGAGAGACCTAGCATGAAGTATCCAGGGAGATCTTATTGCAGGATTTCAATACTTAAAGATGGCTTATAAGAAAGATAGAGATAGAGCTTTTAATAGGAACTGTAGTGATAAGAGGTACAAGTTTTAAGACAAAATTTTTTTACAATGAGTGTGACAAAACACTGGCACAAGTTGCCCAAAGAGGTTGCAGATGGCCCATCCTTGGAAACATCCAAGGTCAGATTGAATAGGGCTTTGAGCAACCTGGTGCAGTTATAGAGATCTCTTCTCATTGCAGTTGGTTGAAACTAAAAGACCTTTTATGGTCCCTTGCAACCCAAATTGTTACAAGATTCTACAATTCTAAGAGTAAAACCTAGCTGCTTCAAATTTATATGCTTCTGAGATAACTTTGTGCTGAAGTGAGTCATAAAAGGCTGCCTGAGATCTCTCCAGTGAGGGGAATCTCTCAGCTGTCCCGTATCAGAGACTGCCACCAAGCCTGAGGAAAGTATTGACTTCCTCTCTACACCTCTGACCAAGGAAGAAGAAACTCTATTCACCATCGGTAGAAGAAAATTAATAGAGTACTGTTTTGGTTGTGGTATCTTAGATGTCTTGAGGAGAAGGGATGCCTTATTTATTTCCCCGTATTAGAAGCCAGAGCTAAACTAGATATTCAATCTGAAACTTATTACATATAACCAGTGTAGAATATGATTCATATAGACAAACTCAGGCATCTTCTGCCACTTGAGATGCTCTGTGGTTTCCTGCCTGTCCACTATCTGATGTCTGTGTTTAAGCAGCACTAACAGATATAGAGAAAGGCACAAGTAACATAAAGTAACTCTAATGCCATCGTCAAGTTACGTGAAACAAGGCAACAGAAAATCTGAAAAGAGAGGAGAGCATAAAAGGCCACGTTCCTCCCGTTGTTTGGAACTTTCAGGATCTCTTCCCCCCCAGCTTTTTTCAGATTAGGCCCAGTATAAATAGCTTGAGTTGGAAGAATCCTTTTAATGATCATCCAGCCCAACTCCTCTGTAATGAGCAGTGACAACTCCAACTAGATCTATTATATGACTAAATATCTTATCAAAATATATATAGTTGCTTTTATATGATGTAAAATATAAGAAATATGGTAATCTACGGAATAAAATACAATGGGAAGATCAGAAAAAAGCAGACATGACCATAGGAGTAAGTTGCAGACAGAGAATGTTACAGGTTGCTGAGTTGTAATGAGAAGCTACTATCACAATGACCAGCATGAATGCTTCTTAAGATATCTTGAGTTCAGGGACTGTTTGTTGTGTGGCATGCAAGCTTCATGAAGATTCCTTTGCCTCTTCCTTTCCCCTTGTGCAACGTGTAGCTTTAAATAATAAAATGTTATTTCATTATTTCTGGCTCCTTTCAACATATTTAGCATTTCTCACATACACAAAAAAAATCCTAGAAGCTCATCTTTTGTTATTTCCATTCTACCTTTGTATTGTCTTACTCAGAAAACATACAAATGCAGCAGATATATAAGAAATAATTAAATAACAGAACCCTATCTGGGATTCAGTCCCAAGGGCTCAAGTCCTGTGTCTGAAAATATTTTATTCCAGTCCAAACAAGAGCTACGGTGCTAATCCCCCTGGAATGCCGCATTTATTACTTACCTGGCAGGTATGAAGCATTGCATGCTAAACGGATTATCTCTCCCTCCTTCTCTCCACCCCTCGCTTTGTTCAGGCAAAGTAGAAGAGGGGAAGGAGGAGATAATCCTCTTCAAATGGAGCATTTATTACCTCAGATGTAGGCACAAGTGCTGCTTGCTGAGTGGGAGTTAGCACAGGAGCATCTGCTTATACAGGTGATAAACTCATTGTAAACAAACTAAAGCTTCATACTAATCTGACCACTGCCTTCTTGAGAAAGTTCAGGACTTTTTACTGCTCTTTACAATAGCTCCTGATATTCAAGACACATCCTTACTATTAGATTATTAGTAATGGGAATTTTGGGTAAAAGATACAACTAGCTAGAATGGTCGTAAAGCAAAGTTGCGAGAGTTTTTTGTGGGTTTTTCTTTGGGTTTTTTTTTAAATTTCTTTTTTTTTTTAATTTTAAGCTTTCAGAGTTTGGTCTGCCAAATATATCTGTCTAACTGTTGGCAGAGATTAGGGTTGGATGGATTTTCTCATTTCAAGAGCATCAATTCTACTTTCTGTTTCACAGACAACTGCCTTTGCTATCAATTCTCCATGTTGTGTTTGTGACATTTGTGAACATATTCCCAACCTCAATCAAGTCCATTTGTTTAGAAGAAAAACCACACGTGGCCCTAAAGATACAGTGTAAAACTTTAACAAAAAAATAAAGTTTTGTTTCTCTGAAAGAGAATTTTCTGCAGAGGCCTTATATTTTAGAGTTTATGATGTACTACACAGCCACACAATGACTGCACTCTAGGGACACAGAGTGAACCTCACACTTCAGGTTCTCAGGGTGTAACCAAGTTACCAATTCATACATTCAGACTGACTTCATCAAATTCAGAGCATGCACTGATCAATAAAAGTTTGTGGCATTCATGATGATTTAGAAAATAACAGAACTTCTGTGGTCTACAGCACATCAGAAGTTTTGGCATATTTCATTTGAGGGAGAGAAGAAGAAATGAGAGAATGAGCTGGGAAATAAATACTCTGAAGCCTAAGTCTGTCAACAGATGAGGTCTTCTAAAGCAGTTTAACTCTTTCTGCTGCTTTTTTCTCTCAGTATGTGGCTGCCCCTTCCAGGCTGCAGCTTCTTTGGCAGTTTGTTACTCCCAGTCCAGGTGATCACTACAGATCTAATGAAGGAGCTTTTCTTGTGATCCATTTCAGTCAAAAGCAGCTGCGTCAGTACTGGGCCATGGTAGTCTGAGTCATTCTAAACCAACGTTGCTTGTGCCCCTCCTCTGAATCCTACCATGCAGCTCTATCCAACCTGGTGTCACCACTGGTTTTACTCCTCGCTTATTCTGAGCTAGTTTGGTTTGACAGAATGTAAAAAGGAAAACGATATCACACAGATGCTCAGTAACAACACAGGGACAGGGAACACTCATGCAGCCACAGGGCAAGACAAACAAAGCGGCTCTAGTGGCTCCCATTTAGTCAGTCTTCTTTTGCATGTGACTTAAGACTAATTTGCAGAAATGGGGCGATCAGTAGGGTCTTAGTCAGCAGATTAGCAGCTCACCAATTTCCTCCAGGAACAGAACACTAAGGGAGTGGGGGAAGTAGTGGCTGTAGAAACACTGACCTCTGGAACTAGGAGAGAAGTACAGCCAGCCTGCCCTCTTTCTTGGAGCAGACAGAATAACAATTATGATAACACCAAAGGCTGTGTTTTGCAATTATATTTATATCTAGACATGAAAGAGCAGTGATTGATACAAGCAGGTGGCAAAATATTCTAATAAAAATTGGTGCTTGAAGCAAAGAGGTTGATAATTCTGTGGAAGAAACTTTTTGAGGAACGCAGCTGGTAAATGCAAAGCAGTGCTCATGTAGCCTCATGCATTCACTGAGTACTAAAATTTCCTACAAGATGTTCAGTATACCTGTATTGCCAGAAGAATTCTTCAAGGAAAATGGCATCATTCTGTATGTTCATATGCAAACTGAGCTGCAGGAGCAGGTTTGCCAATTAGGAAATTGGTACAGTGTCTGATAGGCATTTAACCTTGTCTTCACTACAGAAAGTTTAAGGACAAAATCTCAACGTGTCTACTCCTATTTTTACCTGTCATTCAGATGTATAAAACTCAAACAGCACAGCAGGTCTTTCCAGAATAAGAAGAAACAAAGAAAAAGAAAATTGCCACACAGACAGTATTTTCTTGTACTTATGCCAGTTGGCAATGTAGATACTTTGTTAGACTGACATTGATTAAATCACTCTCTTGGGCAGAACTCTGATATTTTGTACTTTGTGAAAACTTATGTGTGTGACTTGCTTCTATTATTCTTTCTTTTGAGAGAATTTCTAATTTATTTGCAACCCTATCAGCTTTTCAAGGTTCATGTTTGCCTTTATATTCAGCCACTGGTGACATGCTGCAGAAGAGAATTGACGATAAATAGTATGCCTAGGACTGAAGTGCGTGAACACCCACTTTGTTCCAGAAATGCTGCTACTCTGTCTCTGTGCAGTCTTTTTATTCAATTCTGATAAAAAACTCCTCCAAGCTAATTTACGTTTGCACCAATTTGTTTTGTACAATACAGAATGTTCTTGAGAAAAATATTTATCCAAAGTGTGCCTCTCTGAAGAGCCAAAACATTCAGGAAGCTAGCATGGCTAATGCAAAAATAGGTTAGGATACACAAAATTGCACTCGTAATGCAAATACACATCTTGGTTTATATATAGGACCTAAAGGTCTGCATTTTGCCAAGTCGTAGGCTCTGCTTGAATGACAAGGTGATTCAATGCTGAGAGGATACTGTTTGAATTCTGTTCTTTTGTTTTGGTTTTTTTTTTAATTCAACAGAATAGATACTGTTCCTGTGAATACTGGGTAACTGAGTATTGTTCATTAGTCTTTGAGTAGAAGTTTTCTGGATCCATATAGCTCATTAGTGTATTATTCACTATTTTTTCACTCACTATTCTCCTGCTAATAAATTTGTCAGGCAGTAAAAGAACAGAAACAGCATAAGATCAGTTGAACTGCACAGCCAATGTAAGCAATCTGTCATTTCAGGATAACACATTCAGAGCATTCAGAAAATACTTATGAATTCTAAGAATGCTAACAGCCAACCTGCATGCCTCATAAATGTTTCTCAAATTAATGAAAAACCAACGTTTGTTTGATGAGGGTTATTCAGCGTGTATTTGTTCTGTCTCCAGCCTGTGATTTTTTCTTGCCTGTCAAGGGAAAAGGAAATAGCAATTAAGATCTGAACCAAATAACTGAGGATGCAAGAGGATCTTATGTCACTACATTTAACATCAGTGTTGGTAGGTCATTGTGTATTCATTTTCAGTCAACACACGATGTCTTTATGGGCCAAAATATTGGTGTTTTAACAATTTAGTGTATGAAGTATCTTTTTAAAAGCAGACTGACTTAACAGTGACATTATGTAGACTTTAGTGACTCCTAGGCGCACAATATTTTTTAAGAAAGCCAGTAAGCAGATTCCTGGTGTGTAGTTTGCACTGAGCTAATTTACTTCCAAATAACCTGTTTTTTGTGGTTTTTTTCTGACATAAAAAAATTGCCTCAGATAACAACAACAAGTCATCTCTGAACCTTCCTAATTAGGTCATCAACCAAACTTTTGCACCCTGGACACTTTTACTCCTGTCTTGTGTAATTAGTTTAAAGTAATGTGGGATCCACCACAGTTTGCAGAAGATTCTGGTAAAAGAGAAGACTTAGATGTGATTGACTGTATGATGTGACTGGTGTACCACCTTTTTTTTTTGTAGTTTATTGCTACATATTATCTGGTTAAAAAACAGAATATAAGGGAGAGAGATGGGCAAATAACCTTAATCTACAACAAGAGTGAAGATTATTTCCTTTTGTTCAGTTTAAAATACTAGCTAGTAATTTGCTTATGCAGGTTCATTGCAAAGACTGATTGATAGAATTTTTTCATTGAAGATATATTAAAAAGCAAATATTCTACAGTATTTTTTCAGAGTTCCACAGAAAAAGTGTTTCAGGAGATTAGTGTGTTTGGTTGGATTTCTTAGCACCTGATGCATTTCTCATGCAAAATTCAATCAATAATCATCCAACATACATTTGGTATTCATTCTATACCATTGTTCTTTATTATTATTTCAATACAGAAAAAAAAAATCCTTCTGTGTTTCATGGCAGAGGATTTTAGTCTGTCTCTAAGTACATTTATACATGTTGAAAAGTAGCTAAAGAAAAAACAAATCCTTAGTCATCCTGGTATCACAACAGCACCAGAAATGAAAATGAATGACTACAGCTACATTGCTGCAGTGGAAAGCAGATGAATAAAACTTGACTGGGGACTTTATGAAGACGGGAGCATCCATTTATTTATCTATAAAAGTATCACAGTACAATATGCATCTAGAGAGATGCCAAAAAAAAAAAAGTGTCTGTTTATGTCCTCAGTGACCTACTGGACAATATGGTTTCTTTAACTCTTTCAGTATATGACAAAACAGTAATTTTTAGTACAGCCATATTCAGCTATTCATCCCAGTCATGACAAATGAGACAGCAGCAAAGCAATTTTTCCTGTAAGAATCATGCACATGATGCGGATCAAGGGAGATGGCAGTTGAAGTGGGATTTTTTGCTGAGATACACCCAAACTAAACACACAAGCACAATTTTGTGCTTTAAAAAACAGAGGAATGAACAGGACTGCTAGGATCACGAGACAGAAGTGGTATTGGCCTTTTGACATCTGGCTTTTTCAATGCAGCCTGCTGTTGGAAGGATTCCTGCCGCTTTATCTGTAGAAACAGAACACTTTATATGAATTCATATAAATTTTAGCTTGCCTACTCTTAAAGCCTCTCTCTGTACTGTCACCCTCTTCCTCAGCTAGAACAAGGTAAATCAAATCAAGCAGGGGCAAAGGAGAGACAAATGGGTTAAGGGTGTTTATCAGAGCTGAACTGGCAATGGAACTCAACTGTGGTGCCTAGAAAAGCAACAGATTTGCTAAATTGAATTATGTAGCCATCTGAAACTGATAAAGGAAAGTGACTGAGGTTGCCTTGGAGTACTTCTTGGCAAGATTTTTCTGATTTTTATAGTATGTATTAAAGAAAATAACAGCAGTTATTTTTCAGGCCTGGAATTATCAGCAGCTCTTTTCCAGCTCTGAAATTATAGACTTGTTTATCAGGAGAGCTCTATGCAAATGCGAAACATATCAAATGTTTCTTATGATGAAAATAGTTATGTAATAAGGATGTCCTTCAAATAACTTCTGAACTAGGATTCCTGAGCTATTCATTTATACCAAAGCCTAGTTCCAAACTGAGAAGAAAGGAATGTGTAATATGGAGATCGATTCAGAATGATTCAAATAAAGAGCTGAAAAATAGAAATAAAAGCAGGAGAATCAACTTCATGTACCTTTTGAAATTTTGCAAACCAGCTCTTAATCATAGGATGGTTTGCTGTAGCATACTGCACTTGCTTCCTAAGACCTACTTTTGCCTCCATGTAAGAGGTGTAGAAGGACCAGGAGACATCTTCCTGCATCACCTGGAACAGACAGCTATTTATAGTTACTAGCCAGTGGTACCACCCTTGAGAATGACTCTGACTCTGACAACCAGCACTTACTACTAAGAAGGTCATTCTACCTTACATCCAATTGTAAATGCTTAGATAGGGGAAAAAGTGTTTCTAAGTAGACTAATTTTGAAAGATTTACAGTTAAGGAGACATCATGATTACCATGCTTCCCGTGTGTACAGAAAATTGAATCTTCATAACGGTTCCAGTGCTTTTCTCTTTTCTCTTGGTCATTACCAGTGAAGTAAGTACTTGAACTAATACTGATATTCCCAGTCAAAGATTTACCTGAGGAGTTTCCTAGAGGAGTAGGAATATAGCCACCTGTTATCTGGGTGATAGTCTCTTTCTGTCTAGCATTTTTAACTAATCCTAAGTGTAAATTCTTTTGAGAAAAGTACTATGTACATTGGCTAATATAAAATTATTTGCTGGGAGATGATTCTCTGGACATAGTGATTTAATTTTGTAACCAAGAGCTGAATGCCACCTGGCCCATAAACACAAATGAATCCTTTGAAGAGCTGCTCATTGTTACTATGTACTATTAGAATCCACATGTACAAATAATCCCACCAGTGATTTCATAATTTCCCAACTGATTGCAAAGAACTAAGTCAACTCCCTCAGGCAAGACAGGCTTAGGGCATGTTCATGGATAAACAGCTGCCTTGGACCCAGCCATAACCTTTCTCCAGCTGCTGGTATTAGTTTTTTATTTGCTGCTGGTAAGAAAGCCTGTACAAAACTCTTCTTGAGAAGTGACGGGGGAATGGATGGGAAAGAGAGCACAAGAACAACCTGAGCACCTTGCAGTTGTCAATTCACATGTGGCACATGCATATGCACAACCACAGGTTCACACTGATCAGAGTAGGGGTGCACTCCGCACTCCTTTTCCTGTAGCAGGACCTATACTGATAGGACAAGGGGTAACAGTTTTAAATTAAAAGAGAGTAGATTCAGACTAGATATGAGGAGGAAATTTTTATGATCAGGGTGGTGAAACACTGGCAAAGGTTGCCCAGATAGGGTGTAGGTGCCCACCCCCTGGAAATAGGTCAGGTTGGATGGGACTCTGAACAACCAGGTCTAGTTGAAGGTGTCCTTGCTTATTGTGGATGGGTTTTACTGCAAAACTAAAATGCGGGGTGAACAGCCACCTTATTTTTTACTGCTTTTGATCCCTCTTCATTCTACATTTTTTATAGTACCATTGATTTAAGCATGTAAGAGTAACATGCTTAACATCAATTATCTTAGAGGAAATGATGAACAGGTTTTTCAACCTCTGGCTTTCCTTTTTTCCTTCTTGGTGACAAAAAACCGCCTTGTTTCTGTATCCTTAAATCAGCATTGTTCAAAAAGAAAAAAGAGGGAGAAAAAAGTTATTTATTTATGCCTGGAAAAGATTAAAGTGTTTAAACATTTTAAGAAAACACATGGATACAGAACTGTGACCCTCCATTAAGCCTCATACAAGATAATTGTGGAGAGTGAATATTTCTCTGACTACACAGACTGAATACTTAAGAGATTTTTTTGTATGCTATTTCCCTTCCTTTTTGCAAAAACAAGTTTTGATAGAAAGCAGATGTAGATATGCAAAAGAAAGGAAGTGACAAATTACATGTCAATCATAAATGAAAAGAATACCAAGCCCATAAATTTTATACAGTTATGCATATAAAGATAGACAAAGATGTGTGCTGTAGTATGGAAAATTATCCATATCTCAGGTTCTACAATAATAAAGAAATTGAAGTCAGCAAGTTTTCTCATGAGAGATTCTGTGGTTCTAAATAATTCTCTAACATTTTTAGATTAAGAAGTAAAGAACTAGATATTTTTAGGAATTTCTCTAGAAAAAAAGAAAGCAGGAGTAAGATTCCCAGTTATCATCTCCCTTTTCTGAAAGAAAATGGAAAAGAAAGCAAAAGGAAAAACAAAATCTCAAATTAAAATTAGCAATGCATGCAGAAAGACATGATGATGTAGTTGAAAAAAACATAGGACTTCCAAGAATAGAGAGGATAAAAATTCAGTTCCTCTATGGAAAAACTGTTGGGTTTTTTTTTGAGCTACGCAAAATTAGGTGTTTCTCAGCTTAGAGAGTTCTGGCTTCAGGTCTCATTAAGCTGGTCTCCAGTGAGAGGTAACCTTAAGTAGTTGGTGTGATTCTATGATCCCTCCTGTTCACAAGCTTAAGAATGAAAGTAGAACAAACCGATGACCAAAGAGCTGAATGCCCTGTAATAACTACATCTGAGTTTCATTTGCAAGTATCTGATTAACCAAGATACAAATGGAAAGATTTATTTCAATGAGTTGGAGTGGGATTTTCCATGAAAAGACTTGAGACCTCTAAAATTTTCTTTAACTGATGTAAGGGATCCAGCCAATGTGAAAACTTCAGCTATACTGTCAGTCAAAATTCAAGCCAAGGTATTTCCTAATCCATTAAAAACAGGCCTTTGAAGATCTGTGTGAAACTCTGTGGAGAGATGAGACAACTTCAGGCAGCAAGGCAATTAGACACAAGCAGTATTTTTATAATAGTACTATGCTGTTTACGGAGACTGAAAACTAACATTCGGTAGCTATTATTTTTCTGATTAAGTCGCAGTTTCTATCTTTTTTTCTAACATAAATAGCATAGATGAAGACCACTAATGTGGCAGCACAGAAATGTCTTTGAAGTGGTTTAATCTCCACCTCACTGTGACCTCTGTTTTTATGGCAGGATAAGCCACAGAAGTGCCACCTAATTCCATTAGCCATCCTTTCTAAAATGAATAAAATAAAATTATCAAAAGAGGTGGAAATATCACCCTGTTATGTTGTGTTATTGTTAGAGGTATACCAGATGTGTTAAAAGAGCACAGCAAAAAAATAAAACGAAGCACAGAATATTCTCAGTTGGAAGGGGCCCACAAGGATCATCAAGTCCAGCTCTTAACCATAAGGCCCAAACAGGGACTGACCTCACAGCCTCGGTGTTACAAGCAGAGCGCTCTGCCCAGCTGATCCAAGGCAGCTCACATGATGAACTGCACCTAAATGATTTAACAGAAGTGTTTGTCTGGTTCTCTGGAAGGAAAAAAATTATTGTTTTGCCAAAGACTTCAACACCTGTTTGTACTGGTTAAGAAGAGAAAGATCAAAGATTCCAAGAAAAATCTGAATTTTTTACTCATTTGCTGTTGAACCACCATGCAGTCAGATGTACTGACTTGCATGACTACATTATGTCCGAAAGAAAGCCTGTGTCAGTTCCCCTTCACATAAACTGGTAAACAGTTCAGTTTTATGAGACACTTTGTTCTTGTCACTCATGTGTCCATGCAGTACTAACCAGACCTTTGTGAATAATCTCTTAAATATAAGATGATTAGAAAAGTGTAATACATGTATTACGCTGTGCCTAAATTAGTTCAAAATTAGTAAAATTAATGAGGTTTTCTGGAACTCACCCTTGTACCATGCACACATTTGCGACTTTTACTGAGTGGCAGATTTCATAATGAGTCTGCACTGTTCTTGTACCTATCAGTATATCTTTGTCTGTACATAAAGCTGATACACACATTTAATAGTCTGTTGTTCTACACCTTGTTACCTAATTGTTATCTAATGCCATAGTGATTGCTGTGTTTGTCTCGGAACACCTCTGTATTCTTGTTCATTGGTAAAGGAAACTAAAGATGTATCTTTTGTTCATTCTTCAGATTTGATATTGTGGCAGCTGCAGTCTCTGTTAAGTGGCTCTGTCAGTTTTTCAGGCAGATGTAATAAGAACCTGATGGGATAAATAAACCCATACATTTCAGCTGGAGCTAGTCTCTGATCAGGGAATATGCTGTGAAAATGCTTGAAAAATCTCCATCTTCTGAAGAAGAAATCAAATGCAGCCTTCAAAGCTTATGGGATAAGAAAAAAAAGAAGTGGGAAAACAACAGGCAGAAGATGGAATTTATGAAAACTTAACGAGTATATTTATTTCAAATGATAATGAGCATGGAGAATAAAGTTTGGACTGATAATAATATTTCTAGCAGCCTTGGAGCAGTTCTTCATGAATACAAACATTTTCATAGTTTCTAAGAATCTTCACAAAATTGTAAAGGATGTATTTCTAAAACAGTTACACAGCCCACAAGCAGGACACATGCATACATGCACGTCCATTTTCTTTTTGCTTTAGTGGTTCCACACAGTGGGGAACACTGAGTATTTCTATACCAGCTGAGTCAGTTTGCATTTAACAATACAAACTCTGACGTACAGACAGATGTTATTCTCAATTGTATACACTATACAGAGAAAGCCACAGGTCATGTATTTATAGAGGGGTCAAACAGTGTTGTAAGTTGCATATATTTGCCTGGTAAAAAATAATATCTCACACCAGACAGAATGGTCACATGGCAATACAAGGAAGTGCAGGTGTCTCTACTGCCTGGAGCTTGTCCTAATGTTGTCCTAAATACACTTGCAAGCATTAACTGAACCAGTAGAAGGGGCCTTAGCACTTACAACTGATACTTTAACGCACAGAAGATTCAGTGATATTGGTGAACTTTGAACTCTAAAGAGAAATACATATTTCATGAGCTTAATTAATTAATATAGGTAATATTCTGAAATTGTAGCAAAAAGATTAACTTTTATTAGTTGTGCCTTACTAGTAATGCCTACTATATCTGCAGTTTTATGAATGTTGCTGTATAGAGTGTACAGCAGTTGTCAATACATGCAGTAATGTCTTGCTCCTTAAATTATCTGTGATTCCAGTATTTTGCCTCTTCTGTTTTCTTGGCTTTAGCTTGTATCCAACTACATATACTTTTTCCACAGCCAGGGCTCCCCCATCAGCCCTGCCTATCACAAGCATAGATACAGATTCTGAAATGGTGCCGGAAATGTGGGTCAGACAAGTCCTGTGGCTGTGATACTTTTAATATATCCAAAATAGGAGTTAGAGATGTGAATCAGCCATTAGCTCTTTTGGTTTTTTGTAGGCACTGCAATACAAAGGGCAGTTAAACACAGTGCACTGTTTCTGCAGGCTGTTACAGATGAACATTTTACCCTTTTTCTCATCTACTGGGAATATAGGTTTTGAATTCTTCTGCTAGATGATCTGCAAGAGGTCAGCTTGTCTACCAGGAGAAGTTATGTGTTCCTCTAATTCTGGAGGTGTATAAGGATATTTCATTCCCTCTGCTTAAATCCTACCTTTGACCTTTGGAGAGATGTTTGCATTTTCCTAGTGTAAGTCTCAAATTTTCAAAATTTCTATTTGGTTGCTATTAAAAATAAAATTAAAAGGTTAGGAAAGCAATTCCTGTCATTTTATTATAAACCTGGATTACACTGCATTTTGTTGCTCAATTATCTGAGGAATCTGCAAAGGTCTTACAGGGAAAATTATATTTATGACTTCACAGGGATTGTTGCTGAGTGCTGAGAAATAGAAGAGCAATATATCTACTCTAATAGTTGTGCAAGTGAAAATATTGCCTAAGATGTTTCTCTTTAATATCTTGATTTTACACAGCTACTCTGCATTGCTGTTCCCTCATGGTACCACTTTGGTAAACAGAAAGTGTACAATGTTGATAAGACTGAGTATACAGGGAAGACTGAAAAAAGGAAATGTGCCTATCAAGTTTTCCATAACTCCTTAGGAAAGTAGATGGCCCTCATAACCTTGGCTGTACCCATTTGCTTTTGAGCCACTATTTTGTGTCTTTGCAGAACTACACTTTGCAGTTCATAGAACCATCTCTTTAAAGATGCAACTTTAATGTGTACACAACCTGATGATGTATTGCAGCTCAGTAAAACCTACGATCTTGATTGTATATCTGGTGTAACCATAGAGCAAGAGAAGAAAAATGACCAGGGCAAAACATTTCATGGAAAAGAGAGATGAGCTCTATGTTTTCAATTCGATTGTGAAAGCCATTTTAAGGAATTCAGAAAGAAAACAGAAAAAAAACCCTGAACAACACTAAGTAAACTGATCTCATGATATTTTTATACTTCTAATCACTTGATATTCATGACCCTAATAGGCATAGGAATATTCTTCCTACTGTTTCTATTGAAGTCTTCCCTGAAGTAGTTGTATTGATGTCAGCTGCAAGATGACTCACTGAAGTGATGAGAAAGTCATGAAACAACGAATTTGAAAGGCAGGATCCAGGAAACACAAGCCTTTGGTTTGATAGCTCTAGTTTGGCTGATGTGGAATAGCTAATCAATAACCTTCTGCAAGGATGAAAAAAATAAAGGTTTTTCAACCTTAAATTGTAATTAGCAACATTTCCAAGTGCAGATACCACTAGAATAAACATGTAATACCTTTTTTAAAAAGGAACCTTGGCTTATTTTCATATACCAAGCAACCTTTATGCATACAGATCACCGTACTGCTTAGCTCCTAGAAACTTTGAAACGTGAAAATTTCCTTTGCACATGGAAATTTTTGCAGTAGCAACTTTTTGTGATTGCTGACTTTGGCTCTAGCATAGAAACTAATAAAATACAGGCCTAGCTGGGACTACGAAGATACCAAATATGTGTATTCACAAATGGAATCAGGCAGGAAAGCCAATCATCCTTTCGTTAATATCCTAGATATTCAATGATTGTAGTATACCTTTTATGTTTGCAAGCATAATATTTGTATGACCTTCAAAATAAAGCACACTTCCTGCTTCAGAAATGCTACATTCTCATTTTCAAGTTTGACAGATCTCCTAGGACAGGCAGTGTCTAAGTCCAGAATTGTCCTCTTCTAGGTCTAAAATCAGCTTCACAAAACAGCTATGCAGGAACTAGAAATCTGAGCTGTGGTTTTCAGTGGTTATTAAAATATTCTTAAATACACGAAGTTTTTTATAGGCTGTAAAGAAAGTTCCATCATTTGCTTCTCTAAAGCAATTCTTCAATAGCCTAGCAGAACTTTAAAGAAATATTAATCTCTAGAACCTGTGAAATTCAAATATTAAGAATGTGACTTCATCTTAAAATAAATTCTCTATTCACCCACGCCTTATCTCTGTAGCCAGAAGACCTCTATACCACAATTTACCAATGAACATATTCGCACAAGGAATGGCATGTTTTAAGTAGTTCTGAAAATCAAAGAGTAGCTCATATTCCTCATTAGCTGAAAAACACCCTTTTAATTGGATTTTTATGTACTACACACCAAAATTAGTGTAATAAATGCTATGTGGTTTCCAATATGGCAATTAGTTTATAGAAAATAATGACTTTAAACAGGAGAAAATGTGTCCTTCAAAAATCTGAAAAGTATAGATGTGACATGAATTTTTAAATATCTATATATAGATGTATATATATCTGTGTTTTGAAGTATATTTATACTTTTACAAATAATGATATACACTCACAGGAAGACTGAGATGTAAAAGCTGAAGATTTCTAAAATAGTGTCTCAGTTCTCTACTTTTCAGGATTTTGAAATTTGATGTAAATTATGAATATGTGTAAACTCCTTTTTACCTTTAGCAGCTCATAAAAAAGTCATAAGTTAATTTCTAGCTTTGAATAAACAATTCTGTGCTAAACAGATATATTGTTCTGAGTAGTAATTATTATGTAAACAAAGAAATGCCACCTCTTGACTAGTTACAGTAGTTATTCATTTGCATTGCCACTGTCTTAATTAAAATGAATATACTGGATGTAACCACAGGCATCTGAACAACCCCCATAACTTCTGTTTATATCAGAGGCCTGTGTGAATGAAAGAAATCCAAAAGTCTTTTGAGGGAGAAAATGTAAGTGTTTTCCGCTTGCTCTGGTTTCTGCTTTACCAGGTCTGTTTTTGCTAGGACTGAACTGTTGCATCCCCTGTAACAGTGACCTTACTTAACAGAGGCTGGTTTGTAAAAGCCCCCTGTGCACCTCGCTAGAGTGCTCCCACTGTGGATCATGCCAGCACTGGAGCTGGGGTTTGGACTGTGCATGTTCAAGGAGTCCTTTGCTTAGGCTTGCTGAGAGCTTGGCATGAAGCATGGGTTGGATAAAAACAAAACAGGGAGCATTCAGCTCAGCTGAAAATTTTTGATCATATTTCTTGTGTGTAGACTAGCCTTAGACATCTTCATCCATTTCCTGCTGGTGCAGAAATGACTGAGTAGCTGCAGTCATGGCAATGGCAGTGCAGTGTCTCTGAGCAGCAAGCACACTCAGGCCGCTGGTTAAACTGGTATTAATGGTCCTCTATTTTGTGAAATCATGCAAAGCCTACAGTATATTCGTGATTTTGAACTTAGGAAAATTAAGACTAGGGTAATATTTAAGAACTCTTTCCTCAGGTGAGTTCAATTGTGTGCTCACTTATACTTCATTTGGAACAACTGCTCCTTCGTCTATTTAGAGATTTTATAGCTACATTCAAGAACTGCAATTTATTGATAAAGTGTGGTGATCCATAAATTGAATTTTACAATCGTAGAACATTTGTCTTGAGACACAGCAAAGAAAGTACTTACTAGCTTCTAGCCTGTAACCAGTTCTGGCTTTTTTAGCGAGTGCTTTTGACAGGTACAATATTGAGCCTGCAGTGACAAAATTTTGTCAATAAATGCATAATGTTTTACACAGTGCAAACTTGTTTTTTCTGTCTCTACCCATTGTATAAAGAGAATTCTTGTTTAAAAAGCTCTAACTCAGTATGTTCAAATAAAATAACACAGAAAAATTATTTTATTGGATTGATACATTGGCATGCTGTATTCCTCAGTTATTTAAGCTTGGTAGCAAGTCAGAAGATTCAATAACACAAAAGCAAGCCTTGAGAAGTAAAACTAATTCATTCCACACTGCCAACATTTCAGAACTCTGAAATGCTCACAGGGGCTCCTTTGTCTCCCATTTATTCAAGGACTCACATATTTCTATATCATGCTGTAAATACTGTGGTAAATGAGATACACTGAAGGTCAGAAAGAACTGAGTTCCAGGTCTAAGCCCTAGTAATGCAACCATGTAGATCTGACTGACTTTTTTTTTTTTTATTCTGGAAACACTATAGCCAAGTCTGTCAGCATTTCACAGGAATAAAAATGACAACATACTTTTACTGTGATGTGTTCTATGTATTATTACGCACATGCTGGGAAAATTCCACGTACATGCTGGGACAGTGCCTTTTTTAAAAAATATATTGTCTTGTTATATCCAGAGCTTTCTTCCTCTTCTTCTTCTCCAGTAATGCCACAAAAATCTTTAAGGGAGCACGACTTTAGGTTTTACTTGACCTCCATTTTCTTATCTGATATTCTGTGTCATTGGCAAGACTATCACTATCCCAGTTTAATTCCACTATTGAAGTGCTCAGGCCTGAACCTTGCCAGCTGAGTTCTTGTCTGATTATCAAGGCTTGAAGAGGTTTTTTTGAATGCTAGTAATTTATCTCACTGGAGACAGAGCTTCTAAACTGTGAATCTTCCTATGTATTTGAGTCTTACTGAGTTATCTCCAGGTTGGCTGACTGTCAAACTGAGAAAATATTTAGTAAGTTTGAGAGAAAACAGCCCTTCTTCAGGATGATAACTGATTTCACATGACCCTTACCACTAATTGATCTTGTCATGTAACAATTTTGCTATTATAGTTTCTACAGTGTAATTTCCTAAAGGAGCCAGGAGATATTTTTCATTATTTTGAAGGGGAAGCTGCTTTTTCACAAGTTTTTTTGCCAGTTCAGTAAAACTTTTCTATTTAGCATTGTATTCCATCTTTCACCACCTGTCACTTAAATTTCTACCTGAATACTACGGCTCTGTTGTAATGAGCTATTGCTTTATTTAATATATTTTTTTATTAATTACTGAAAAATTAAGATATAAAATGAAGGCTATAAAATAAGTAGGAAAAATCATTTTAGGAGGAGTACTAAAACAATCAGTGCAGGTGAGGGGAAACTCACATAATGAAAATATTTGAGTGGGAAAATTTCACAGTCATATTTTACCCTGTATAGGAGTAGCTGAGTGAAAATAAAAAAACCCTATGCCATGAAGTTGATTAATACTTTATTTCTCTCTTTCCTTGTTATCAATAAGGCAGTTGCAGTAGCATTTATTCAATATTGTGTTTAGATCACTTCTAGTAGGTCAAACTTTTTTCCAAAAATGATTTTATTTATTTGAAGGTTGCTTTGGACAAGAATGGGAGGTACAGACTTCTTTTTTGATCTTAATAAGAAAAGTCCAACAAATGGCCTAATTAAATAGTTGTCATTAAAAGGTAGAACAAAGAGTAAGACAGATAACAAGTAAATTTTACTTCTCTTCAGATGGCAGGAGCCCTGCTTTCATGCATCATCAGATAGGCTCTAGACAGACCTTCCCATGGTAGACCTGCCTGGGGAGAAAAGTTCCTCCTTTCTGGTTATTTGATCTATTACATGATTTTATTTCAGTAAAGCAACTTTATTAATAACTTTTACTGTCAAACAGCAGCAACAAAAATATACGTGAGAGCTTCTTGCTGCACTGTCACAAAGGCAAGGCCACACAAGCAGCATGAATGCAGCTTCCAAGTGCAGGATGCTTTTGGGGCTCCTCTGTTCCAATGAACTTGATGACCTTGTCCTGCAGCCAAGGATTTGTGCAGCACAAGGCAGCCCGAGGGCCAGGCAGGACACAACAAAACACAGTAAAATATTCAGTTGTCACCGTGTCAGAGCTACTACATCCTACCCCCTTCATCAACACACAGTTTGCCTTTCCAAAGATATTATCATTGCAGACTGTCTAAGTCACAGGGAGTGTTCAAGCTCAATGGACACAATTCAATAGATTATACGTGGGCCATTTAAATTTCCTAACTCCTTGAATACAAGGTCTTCTACAAGGCTCCCAGTAGTCTGGTACATTCTGGTCTTTGTCTATTATATTGTATATTGAAAAAAAAACCCCAAAATATTACATAGGTTTTACTAGATTTTTATATGTTACAGGACAAAAGCCAAATTCTTACTATAGATATACTGTAAATGACTGAATGCTATGACTAATAAGAGGTGATTTATGATTCTAAGGTCAGAGACTCAATGCTGAAGTTCTTTGTCAAACAACTTCTTACTGAAATTAGTCATACAAATAAACCTGGAGAACAATATTTAAAAATGATTCAACATTTTACAAGGGATAGCACAAGTTTATATTCAAACATAAATCTGAAATTAAAATCTCTCCAGCACTGATTTTTTTCCACTTGTTCTGTTATGTAGCCAGTCACTTCCAATCCCCTGTCCTAAAGACCTATTTTCTTTACAGCCATTTTCATGATCCTTACTATGACTTGTAAACAGGATGTTCTGCTCAAGCAGCAGTTTTGTAATGTTCTCTGCCATCTACAAGTTTTAGCAGATTTGACACACCCCACCAAATAAACACATTTGAGTAAAAATAACACAAGTTCATGTAAGTTTGATTATAGTGGGTGGAATCAGTTAAAGTGCGCAATGTTGTGGTGCTGTAAAATTGCTAAGCTCTGCAGGAACAGAAATACTGTCTGATATATGCAAAAAAAGCCCATATGTAAGCAAATTGGTAAGAGAGGGAAAGAGTAATTAAAAACAAAAGACAAAATTTCCAGATACCTTCTTTTCTAAATAAGCCAAGGAGGAAATCTAAAGGATGGTTATAGCATTAATGGCTAAGAGTAGCAGTGGCTGCCATAGATGTCACATTGTTCTGCTGCTTCTTCAGTGGCAGAAGTATGTGGAGCAGGAAACTGTGCAAGATCGGAATTGAGTGTCTACACTGTGCCTAGTGCTGGAGTAGCCAGTGACAAAGTGAGAGCTGACAAGGTAACATATTTACTGTCTTGGCTCTGAGGAATGTGGGAGAAGTTTCATCTTGGTGGAAGAAATAGACCAATCTCCAAAGACTGAAATAAATTAAGGAAACTGTGAAGTTACAAGAAATCATAACTTGTATGTCTAGCTTATCTTCCTAGTTTAAATTATGTAAATTAGGACTATCTTTGCTGAAGATAATGAAATAACAATCACTGCATCTGGGAAAGAAATCTGGATTCCTATTCTAGGCCCCAGACTTTGTAAAATCAAAATGCTCAAAAACCGAAAGTGTTGGGTAGAAAAGTCACAGACAGTATAAGTAGTTATATGTCTTCTAAAATATTACTTTTAAGATATCCAGCAGTGTGTTAATTGCTTTCCTTGGCAAACCTGTAATTCTATCTTTTCTGTGTATTAAGAATCAAAGTGTAAATGCAGTACTTAAAGCATTCTGTTCTGAATCTTCAGTTATTTCTTGAACTAAATATATCCAATTGGCACATCTAAAATTTTTACTTAAAGCCCCACAGATTACTCCATATAGGAAATGAACTACTGGAATTAATGTACGTGCTGCATACATTAATTGAAATGCCAGTATTATAAAACTATTAGTGATATCATGACAGGAATTTTGAACGATGAGCACATGATGAAGCTGGCTACTTTTCCTTCTAAAAGTAGGAAAAGCGCGTATATGTAAGGAATGGAAAATATTCTTGAGAACTTGATGAACAAAAGCCCACTGACATTTCAGTCCCTAAAATTTCACAAAATATATAAGGAACTCCAGGTGTGTAGAGCACATTGTGGGTTTTGCACTGTGAGAATTTCAGTTTTCCAGTATATCATCCTGTCTTTTTAACTTTTTTATATGCTTCAATCATCCACTATGTGTCCTCCAATAATATTATAAAGTATACTGAGAAATTAATGCAGGAAAAGGAAAAAGAAAAAATAGGAAAATAGATAGGAAAATTAAATTAGTAGATTATGAAGAAGTGATAAGAGATTGCTTTGGATAAATAAATATAAGAAAGATTACCTCAGCAAGAGACAGATAGGAAAAAGTAGATACAAAACATCAAGATATATACAGAGGTTTCAGTCACATTTGATTATTTTTCAATCAATCAACTTTCTCCTTCCAAGTCTGGGGAAGGTTTGTGACACCAGAAGAGAAGCAGATGATGTCCAAAGACAGCTGTAACCCTGTGACTTCTTTTATGCCTGTAAACTAAGTAGTGCCATGGTCCATTTTCTATCCTGAGGCCAACTGGCATAGTCTTGTGTAGGTTTATCCTGTAAAACTCCCTTATTTCCTGGAAGAGGCTAATCTTTTGAGGAATAGCGATGCCTCGGTTTTGGGGGGAAGAAATACTCAATCCACAGGATACTAAGGTGGCCAGTCCAGCTGTAGACCTTTTCAAGTGTTTTGTGTAAAAAAACCTAAAGATAGCTAAAGAAAGGAACCTAAAGATAGGTAGTTCCTATCTTTAATCATTAAATCCCTTGCCAAATGCACTTCACCATTAATTTAACCTTATTTAGACTGTGCCTGATTTTCATTTTAGAACAATTTATTTAACTTCTGCCTTGCAATAATGGTCCTGAGAATTGTTTGGCAGCTGAAATTAGCCATTGACTAGTGTGACATTTTATGCCTTAAAATCCAGACTCATGACTTAGTTTTCTATTTTTATTGACATATGCTAAGAAGACAGAAAATTATTTGTAAAAAATAAGGAAACCATGAAAAATAATGTTAACTATGAAAATAGGTATAACAAATCTGTCGTGAAAAACAAGTGGCAAAAGTTTAAATGACTTAAAAATATCAAGATATTTAAACATGGGTAATATTTTAGCAAAGGTAAAAGTTAAAATCCTGACTTATTCACAATTGATTCCCTGCTTCTTTCTTATCTGTAATACACACACACACATGGTTTCTCTAGAAAAATTGCATTGTCTTGGATATTTTGTTGTTGTTGTTTTGAAGTCACCAAAAATATATATATTCAGACTTCATACATAAAGAGTTATCAATATCAGAAACAGATCCGGAACAAAAGGTTATTCAGGTCCAGCACACAGCTTTCAGCAAGATTACTTTTACTCTTGGTGTGTTTTGATATTTATCTTCAGATATCGACCAGACTTTAACTGTAAACACATCACTAAAATTGAAACCACCAATATGCTTAGTTTCTCATGTTGCACAAGGTAATAATATAGAAAACCACAGTAATCCATAATTATCATTGTTCTTGCTTTTATTATTAATATGTAAATAAGTAAATATGAGACAATCTACAAAAATAAATGTATTATTTAATTCCTTGAGTGCAGAAACATTTGGGAACAAATTCCTGAATTGTGTATGAGCTCTGTATTCTACATGCACAGGCTGTGATCCCAAGACCACCACAAAAAGCACCTCAGTGAGGTGAATGAACCTCTGATGGTTAAAAAGGTCCAGCCAGGTTGACTTTGAGTAGCAGGATTTGGCCTGTTGTTGGACAGGTAGGAAAACTATCACATGCTGTTTTAGCAGCACATATTTCTGAGTTTCATAATCTTGAAAGTGGTAAGGGAAACTATAACCAGGGCAAGAGGTGCTAACAGTGTCCATCTTTCCTACCAAGATCTCAATACTAACACACAAACATTCACATTTTACACTAAAGGTTTTCTGAAAATCACGGAACTTTCATAACGAGAAATTTTAAAAGGAGGAGGAAGTTTTAAAAGGAGTATAACAAAAATGAAGAATCTTCTAAACTTGTATAAGAAAGTATCTAAGGAAAACATTTTCAGAAAATGGAAATACTTTTGCTGTCATGCAGGCTTCAAAATTCCATTTCCATTCTATCAGAGTAAAGTGAGCCTGGACTGAGATTTTGGAGCACAGTGGGGAAGCTATGCATTGTTTGTGCAATATCTCCTGGAATTTGTATGTAAACTTGGTCAGCGTATCTACCTAACTTGTTCTGTGCATGTTTCACAGCTCTCTGGCAATTTCTCTAATGTTATCTCCTTGCTTCTCCTTCCTCTTTCTCCTCTGCATTAATGCAGGCTACAGAATATTTGCATCTAGTATATGACTAATATTAAGACATCCATAAGCTTGGTTTAATCACTTAATAAGAGTCTTTCTAAACCCTAAAATATAACTGAAAGACAAGGCTGTCACACAAATCGCAATGCTGTGCATGCAGTCCCGCCCACTGCCAGAATGAATCTCACAAGCAAATAATTTCACCATTTCAGCTTTTCTTCTCCAAGGCATTTAGTATCTAGAAATAATGTTAATGTCATTGTAGACCATTCACACATTCAATTAAAGCTGCATTAAATAAACGAGATGAAAGCATAATATTAGCTATTAGGTGTTTTCAAGGTTATAAATCACAGAGGATTTCTCGCAAAATTGTTATTGGACTAAAGGTATGTTTGACATCATGCTAAGGTTTCAACGTGTTCTAAATCATAATGAATTTAATAATTTCTTCAAGAGAATGAAGGAAATAAAAAAATGGGGGCTTATGGAAATTTAAAAATGTCATTTATAAACATCTCAATGCTAAATTTAAATTACTTGATTATACAGTGTATCGAAATACTTATTCAATGAATTTTTAAATTCAAGAAAAATATATTAATTTCCTTCAGAACAGAGGTTTTGTGGTATCACAAAGTACTGCATTGTCATTATCTGGAAACTCTTTTCCTCAGTGCCCAACTTGAATATTTGTCAATTATTTCACCCAGTAAATGTTAATCTTTGATGTACCACACATCCTTAAAAATTCACTTTTTACCCTCATATTCTATTTTCCTACAGATTTAGATGTACATAAATATAACATTTTGAATAGATTATTTTTATGTGTATTTTTTCTAATGAATACATATTATTCATTTTCTGTTGAAGTTAATACATTAAAACAACAAAACACATTAGGAGGTGTGCGGTTTTTCTGCTATAATCAAATACCAAAGGTTTTGTGAAGCTAAAAGCACAGCTTTTATGCAAGAATGGGAAAAAGGGGAAACTCAACACTTTTTCAGCATTCATTTTTTACTTAAGGGCTCCAACATGGAAGAAATGAGATAATAAGTTTTATTTCTGTGTTCTGTTAATAATAAATTTGAATATTTAGAATATCTATTGATTAACATTCTAGGATGAGCTGTGAAATTTGCATGCATTTATCTGAGAAACATGTGAGAAGTAATTTTTATCTTAAACAGTTGTTGATTTTATGGCACCCCTAACATGGAGAAAAAATCGAAAGACCAGCACCACACATAAGATTTTAAGTAGATTTAGCTTTGTAGCTCTAAAAATTAATCACATAATAAAGTTGCAGTCATTTTTGATGCTAATATTCACTGTGTTATCAGTCTTGCTTCTCAAATGTCTATGTGCTTAGTTAGTGATAAAAATTCCCTCAATTCTTTGAGATGAAATATCTATTCAAATTTGGATGAATTCACATTGACATTATTATTCTTCTATGGCAAGCATGATTTTCAGTGTATTTCTGTACAAGGAAAAACTTTTCTCCCAATTCCCTATTTAGGGATTAAGATTTTCTATTAATATAGCTAAAACCAGAGTTTGACATTATACATCTGTGACTCTGAATACACGAAATTCACACAATAGGATTGCTCCTTATCCTTTGCTCTCTGCCTCTCAACAAGTAGACTCATAAAGGGTTATTCTGTGGAACACTTCATCTCCACAAGGTGTACTAATAATATTCTTCCTTAACATTCACCCTTGCATTCTTACACTGTTATCTGGACTGATTCATTAAGAAGTGAAGGAAACTAGTGACATACTGGGTCAAAAAAAGGAAAAAAGTGACATTTTTCATTATGCACCAACAATAGCCACTTCTGGGGCTGGGATCAGAACAGTGTCATTTATTGCTTTCCTTCTGAAGTCCTTAAAGGATGTCACATATTGCTCATGGTGCTCCTCAGTTTGGATACTCGGTATTATCTCAATGTCATAAAAAGTCTTTAAGTTACAGTGGTCAAAAATTTTACAAGTTTCAGGCCTGAGAGAAGATAGATCAGCACTTGTGATAACCCTCCCCCATAGAAATTAATCAATTAGGCAGGAGTGGGCTTAGTCCTAGAAATCTCATTTACTTCCTTGTTGTTTCTGTCAAGATTTCCCTCTTCTGGAGGATGGGAAGGGGATGTAAGCAATATACTGTAATTTACAGAAAAACTAATTCAGCAATAAACCTCCCATCACGATCCTTATTTCAGAGAGCTAGATTGCACTTCCAGACTGCCACCTGCCTCTTGCACAGCATATAAAGATCATTCAGAGTTATTAGGGACTCAGTACTTTTTCATGAGGTGTTGTAAACTCCTGAAAATTCACTACTTTTCTGTGTCAGGCTCATATGGAACATACAAAACTACAGAAGTGTAATAGTCCTTTTGGAGTTTTAAGTTCAGGGGTTTTTGGTTGGGTTTGGGTTTTGTTGGTTTTGTTTTGTCTTGGGATTTTGTTTATTTGTTTGTTTGGTTTGGTTTGGTTTGTGTTATTTGGAGAGCAATGCACATATATGCAGACCTGTGACGAAAACCACAGCACAGCTTCTACTTGCTACTGGGGAAAAAACACAATGCATTTTGGAAAGTGTTGCTTTTGGAATAAGAAGAGAGAGACTCAGGATTTCTTAACTTCTATTTTTTGTTCTATATTGTCATATATATAATTTTCTTTTGTAGAAATAATAAAATTAGTACAGTGTAACACTTTGTATTCTGAGAAATAATAAGTACAAATTTAATGAGCTGACTGCCAGAGTGTTGCATTATAGTGGTCTTCAAAAAAAGAAGAGATACAATAATTACAGTGAAGAAGCCCTGGGTAGCTAATGAGACTTGACTTGATAATTACTGTTCCTGTATCTGTGTTAGAACAAGACTGTCCTTTCTCTACAGCTTTTAAGTACAATGATATTGTGACATGATGTGCCATTTCTATGATATTTTCCTACTCTAAAACTTACACTAGAGACAGTTTAATTGCAAGTGTCACAAAACACACATTTTGGGCAACATGAAGGAGGGACTGAAGGCTGTTTATTCATGTTTTTAAACTGAATAAACTGTAGCTGTCTTGGTTGTGTAATTGTTTCTTTGCGGGGGATGTCTCTTTGGGAACTCAGTGAGACCAGCTGGGGCTCTCCTCCAAAAAATATTTTATGGGGCTATGATATAGTGAAGCGGATGCAAGTTTCACGCTTAAGGAAGGTTTCACCACATAGTCAGAGTGGCACTGGAATAACATGTGATATCCATTTACCCCAAGGTTATTTCAGATTAATTTGACATCTACCTTCTAAGAAAATTATCCAAAAAATCCAAAATTAGCAAAAGAAAAAAGCATTTAACCCAGAGTCTCTGAATAGAAGTAGGCATTCTCTTTAAGAGAGCTGTCTATATAGTGATGAAGGAGATCATGTCCATGGTTTAGGAGGAGAGAGGAAGGAGGATATCCAAGCCAAACTCACAAGTGGGATTGTCTGAAGTCTTGCCTTTCTTATTATCACTGTAGTCATTTCCCTTCTTAACTAAAACCTATGTGAAACTGTTTCAAAACCTATAGTTTATTCTCTGACTTTGATACTAAACTAACTCTTTTGGATGAGGACATCAGTGAAGGGCAGTAACCACCTCTGGCATAACTTGTTTGTATACCTGGCCCAGGAGGTAGGTTCTGGTCAAGAGATATTTTATGCCACCTACATTCATATCCATGCAATGTAGTCAGGAAGAGTAGGCTCCCAAGCCTTTGACTCCTTCTCTTCCAGCTATCTCACTATTCTTGTTTGCTTTGGTAGGGGTTTTGTTTGTTTGTTTGTTTGTTTTCCCTCCCCTCTCCCTCTCCTAGGGATATCTGAAGGCAGCACTCCTTGGAATTCAAATTAGCAAGGCTGAAGGCACTAAACATAGCGAAAAATTTAGATGCTATGTATGAAACCAGGAGGGAAGCAGCTACCTCATTCATGGACTCAGAATAACTCTTACTCCAAACTGTTGCAGCAGTTTCTACTGAATGGTAGTTCTACCCTATTTTCATTGCTGCTATCTTTGTATGAAGGAAAATACAGTTCTGTGATTGCATATGGTATGAATTTCAGACTACAAAATATCACTTAAGTCTCTCCAGAAAACAGATACTCTCTTCCTGGTAAGAAAAGAGAACTTTGCTCATTGTAGGTGAATGGTTTATTTACTGTTCCAGTCAAATACTGAGTCTGTTTCAGTCCTATCCAGTGAGTAATTTCCGTGTATCCAAGTAGATGCTGGTTCTAGCTGAGTCCGTGCAGCAGCCAGGGCTGTGCCAAAGACAGCTGTGTATATTGAGTTGAATGCACAGAATAATTTCTCAGGTTAGAAAGTATCAGAAAGCTGCTAAGGGGGTACTTTTCCATGGCAGAAATTGAGAGAAGGGCAGGTAAGTAATGACTCTGCTTATGGTGAAACAAGTTAGAGAACGGCTTTGGCATGGAGGCCTGGAACTGAGACTGTGGGTTATGTCAGTCCTCCTGGGAATTAGCTGATTTTGCTTCCAGAAGTGAACTGACTATCTTCAGTTCAAGTGAGAGTAGGTGCAGTTATAAGGTGCATATTTATTTATTTATTTTAAAGCTCTTTCTGTTTCCTAAACTTCTAGTTTGAGTGTAAAAAGATAATTTTGCTTTTTATGGTGGAGTTTTGCTAGGAACTGAAAAAAAATATTTAAAATTGTCTGCATTTCCTTAGGGATAAAATCTCTGAGGCAATGATGAGTTCCTTGAGGAATTGTGTCTCTCTTATAACTAAACACTCAACAGAAATAGGGAATCTTCAGTGGGGACACCAGTCCTGAGAGCTAGAGAGGTCTTTCTGGGGCAAGTGACATTGCTAGAAAGGGAATGCTCCCAGGAGTAGACAGCTATTTGATTCAGATCCAGTGAGAAAGTGTAAGACCTGAGAGGTTTCCTCAGAATTTTGATATTCTTTTTCTAATTTGATATTAACTTGGACCTTACTTCACAAATAGAGTGCACAAACTGCATATCAGGATTTTGGACATGTATTTTCTTGTATGAAGGTGACTTTGTGTTTGATTTGTTTCCTTTGTATTGTTTCTGATTTGCATATTTTGTTTTCATTTAAAAAATCCATCTCTTTTACTTGGAATAGAATTGTTTACATTACTTAATTTCACCTGATTTTATTTCTTTTATTTTATAGAATATTATCATGATCTAAAATTAATTTTGTTGTTTATTTCACATTGTTTTTCTAGGATAAAGGGTGATAGTTAATGTTTGCACTATCTGTTTATCAAAGCCAGTATAATTGTAATGGATTTCTATGGTGCTATGCCAGTTTACACGAGTTGAGGATCTGGCACCTTTTTTATTATGTTCTTGCTGACAGTATTCAAGATTTGAAACAAAATACCGATCCTGTCGCAACTAGGAAAGCCTCTGGACAGTGATTCCAGAACTATGTCAATCTCCATGTAGTCATATAAAATCACTTGTATATGTGTCGCGCGTGGACACGAAAGGAACACACACAGACACTTGCTCAGAGAGCAAGAGACCCACCGACAGCCAGAACAGCCGGAAAGCCAGCCGGCTGGGTGTTCTCGTTTATTTTATAGACTTTTAGAAAACTTTACTGATTGGATAGTGAAATTACCACCCTTCTAATACATAGGTCTGAGGAGACATCCGTCAAGTGTCTCCACCTGCAGAGAAGGAATGCAAACATTTTCTCCGTTAAGCATAACATAGTTTTTGTTTATAGAACAGACTGTGGGAACTCTAGTTACGGAATTAAAAACATTGGAAAACTGCAAAAAGCAAGGCAACATATATGTGTACAGTGTTTGGGCTGGGGTAGAGTTAATTTTCTTCACAGTATCTGGTAGGGGGCTGTGTTTTGGTTTTGTGACCAAAACAGTGCTGATAACACAAGGATGTTCCACCTGTTGCTGAGCAGAGGCTACACAGAGTCAAGGCCTTTTCTGCCTCTCACCCCACCCCAGCAGTGAGGAGGCTGGGAGTGCACAAGGAGTTGTGAGGGGACACAGCCAGGACAGCTGACCCCAACTGACCACAGGAATATCCCAGACCATGCGGTGTTGTGCTCAGCATATAGAGCTGCGGGAAAAAGAAGGAAGAGGGGGATGTTTGGAGTGATGGTTTTTGTCTGCCCCAGTCACCATTACCTGTGATGGAGCTCTGCTTTCCTGGGGATGGCTGAACACCTGCCTGCGCATGGGAAGTGGTGAATGTTTTGCTCTGCTTGCATGCACAGCTTCTGCTTTACCTGTTAAAATGTCTTTATCTCAACCCATGAGTCCTTTCCTTTATACCCTTCTGATTCCCTCTCCCATCCAACAAGGGGAGAGTGAGCAAATGGCCGTGTGTTCTGAGCTGCCAGCTGGGGTTAAACTGTGGCAATGTTGATGTTATCTTGAGCGTGTCATGCTCTCACTCATATTTTGTTTATATAGCCTGGGCAGAAGCCATAAGGTTTTCCAACTATGCAAGAGGAAGAGACATATTTCCAAAAAGTAAAATAAAGGGTTGTGGAGAGCTATGGATGAAGTAACAGTGCTAACTGAATAAAGTAGCAAAACCACTTTTGGCAATATTTTGCCTTGGCTTATTTATCCTACTTGTTTACAAATTCAGCAAGTGATATGGCTCTCCCATTTTAAAGCAAATGTCTTCAAAGCTTCTTTGAGTTCAGTGATGTAGTCTTGCATCATATCAACCCCCAAAGCCTTGCAGACGCACCTGCCCATGACAGTTATTTGTGAATGAACCAAGTAATGTAACATGAGTGAAATTAAAATACATATCCTCAAGCCTCAGATCACTTTTACCATTAGGAAAATTAGTTCTTAGAAATGCTAGACTGCTCTGATTTTTCTAAATGGTGGCACTGCTGTGAATAATGAATAAAGTCTTTTAATAAAAGCTGATGTGCTTTTGGTGATGTTCTTTTCCATAACCAGGGTATGAGGTAGCCGTGGTATTTAAGCCTGCAGAGAGGACGCCTATTACTGTATGTGTAAATATAGTTACAGTGCCATCTTCCTAAAGTTTCTCAGTTATAATCCGTGATGGAATGATGTTACATTATGTAACAATGTATATGCTATGTAAATTCAATTTCCGCTTCCTCTTTCTTACACTCATTTGAAATACTTCCACATAGCCCTCTGCACAGGTTACTCAGTGTTACTGTAATTACTTTTCATGTTATCAGCAAGATGAACAGATCCAAGACAATGTTTTCTGTTTCTGTCTTCCTCACATTTAACACTGGTGTTTCTTTTTGGGCTCAGGTGGAAACCTACTACACTGAATGGAGAGAGCCATGAGAAAATTGCTTCTGTTTTTTTGACTTGATTGGTATTTTTCTATCCACATAATCTGAGAACAAAAATGAATTGTGATTTTGAGCTATATTTTTCTCCTTTGATAATATCCTTCATTCAAGGCCTTGGCTAAATGCCCAAATTTTATTTGACATTCAAATGCCCATAAATAGTCCAGGCACATTGGCATATTAGCTAGGTTTCCCTTAATTTTATTTTTAATCAAGCAACATCCTTTACTGTCCTCTTCTGACCTACTTTCTATCAGCTATTGCAGGTATATCAAAGAAGTGACCTTTCCCTTTTTCTATCCTGTCCTGGTAAAAATACTGTTTTTCTTCCTTATGGTGAATGTGGATAGAATATAATTGATCCTATTTACTTGCTCTTGGAGAAATACTGCCTTCATTTTGGTCTTCATGTCATTTTCTGGATGGTAATATTGAAACAAACCTCCCAACTAAAGAATCCCCAACAGACTGACTTCAAAAGTACAACTAAAAGAACAAAGATGAAGGACTGATGCTGAATATAGATACATTAGAAGGAAAAAAAATGCTCCCTTCTGTCTTCAAAAAAAGAACTAAAAGAAGCAAACAAATGCCTAAATAAAACCCCATTTGTTATTGTGTGAACTAATGTTCTATTAGTCATTTTATTTTGAAAGATCATCGGAGTTTCTTGGAATATAACAAGCAGAGGTGACAAGTGGAAAGGTGACAGTCAGAGTGAAAAGCATGGTTACACACTCATAAGTGAGCAGTGGGCTCTCTTGACCTGACACAATCTAAAATCACAACAGTTTTTCTGTGCTCCCGGCATTGCTGCACTAAGGCTCGTGGAACATGAATGGTAACTGCACAGCTTGTAATATATTTTTTGCAATATTTTTTTTCCAGCTCAATAAAAGTCTACTTAAAATTTTACTTCTCAGCATTAAGCATAAGAATGAAAAGTACTGTTCACCTTGAACTTCATTAATTTCATATCATAGAATAGATGTAAACATCATGTGTAGAGTTTCATATATATTTGGTTACAAGTCTTTCCTTCTCAGGTCCTTTTCCAGATTTTTTTAATATTTTGTTTTCCTCTCCTTTCCTGTCTGGCTTTGTGAATAAGTGGCTAAGTAATTTGAGAGAACAGACAAATAGGCACACTAACTGTGAAAATATCTTTGAAGTTTGTAAAAAAAGTTAGAAAAAAATTAAGATGTAGTGTTGAATGAACTACTCCCAAATATGGGGTAGAGAGATTAGTAGATATAGGTTTTGAGAAAAAATCCCAGATATTGTGCATGAATCTTGGAATTCCTTTTGTGCTATAATACTGAAAGACTGTTTAATTTCCAATAATATTGCAGTAATATTGCAGTCTGTTATGAACTGCTCACTTGTCTTTACATCTTCTGACTTGATAAATGCTAGAAGAGAGGAAAGGTTCAGATTTGGCTGCCTTGCATTTAATTTTAATCAGAGGAAGTATTGGTAGAACAAGCTCCTAGAAAATTTGAACAAAAGACCCTACCTTGAACATCAATATTGTATTGATCTGTGGCACGCATACAAAAAACATGACTCTTACTATTACTGTTTTTCTCTATTTAATGTATGCCAGCAAGATACTATATTTTTGAAGATGGAACAGAGCTTTAAAGGTTGTATGTACACCTACATCTTATCAAAATACAGAAATACCCAAAAAACTCTAAATTCTGCGCTCTTTCTTAAAATAATGCAATATAATTTGTGCTTAAAAGTATTTTTTTGTGTGTGTGTCTTTGCACATGTTAAAATTACAACAACCACATAAACTCCCAGTGGATATTGAAAAGTTGTTAACTGGTAAAAATGAAAAGAAGATAAAAGAAAAAAACCAACAAAAATACAATACTGTGAATTGAATTGCCCTGATTTTTTGTATATGACTTAACGAATATTTTGATTGCTATTATTGTACATCTATGACTGTCATTCCCATTTAAAGTCTAGACAAAACAGGACAATCAATAAAGCTGTTGTGTGTGATTGTACTGTGCTTAGATTTTGTACTTTTTGTGGGTTTCACTGCAAAGAAAATACATGCCCAGACACTGCTTGAGTAGTGTTGATCTCATTGACACAAAGAGCAATCATGAATTGTATACTTCTCTTCCCAGATTAAAATGGGCAGTGTAATTTACATTTGCTAATGAAAGCTTTCTTCTAGATAAATAAAGTAAAATAAAATTAAATTAAATTAAATTAAATTTTAATGCTCAATATTAAGCTATACACATAGATACTTTCTATGTCACCAAAGAGATGTGAATCTTCAGGAAATTATCCCTACCATTGTAAGGCAGATGTCACATGGAGATTTCCTTCCTTCAACTTTGGAATGTATAGTTTAGGTTAGATATGTGCTTTCCACAAGAATAAATTAGGAAAAAACAAATAGTAGCCATCAAAAGCCTCATTCAACACATCTTATACTTTTATATTTAATTACACTGATCTAGGGATTTCACTATTTAAGAAAAAAGGTGGGGGGAAAGAAAAAGAACAGTGAAAGCTTGAGAATGACATCTTTCTGCTTGCATTATTCACAATTTGTTTGGCACATACCTACCCGCAGCTCCTATTAACATCTGAACCACTTTAGTGTCCGGGTGAGGATGGAGAAATATGTGACACTCGTGGAACAGGCTGTTGAGGAACCTCAAAAGCATGAACAACTTGTACGTATTTCTCCTAACTGCCACGCAGTTATCCCCCTCTCTTTACCAGTATTTCTATAACACATTGTTGACACTGGAAGTAGCTTTAGGCACTAAAGAAAATATATGGGAATTTTATTTGACATTCAAAATATTAAATTGATTACAAATAGTCACATTTTAAAAACTGATGAAAGAGTAAAACATACTGGTGCAAATAACAAAATAAATTAAATATGTTTCCAGTGTTTTTGCTATCTGAGAATAGATTCTTTCTAGTCAGTAAAAACTCTGAGTAATACTCTTCTTGCATTTGGAGTGTTGGTGAGTTTTGTGTGCTATGTCTAACAAGAACCAGAAATACAATGAGTGGGTCACAGGTAATTTCTCTTGATTGTCTCTTGACTTTGGCCAGCATTTGTTTTCACACAGTTTGTATCACCATGTGATGACAACCCTGTGGGAATGCATGAATAAAATTGCCTATGGACTATGTAACAGCAGGTTGAAATAAGTAAATGGATTTAATTGTTAAATGGAATCCTGCTAAAATTGCTTTGACTGTATCAGGGCTTAGTGCTCACAGCTACTGACCTTCATGTAATCATTCACTATGGCTGAATATTGATTTTAGAGACACCTACCTTCAAAAAAACTTCAAGGAAAATGAGCACAATTTGATACAACATCAAGGTGGGATACTAAAGTAGGAAAAAGAAAAACTTCATATATTAGTTGTGGCTATGACTTAATCGATCAGGGGGGAGAAAAATGGGGTCAATGCAGCTGCACCAATATCATATTTTATCTAAGGCATGATATCCACTGCATTGTTTCACCTCTTCTACGTAGTCTGACCACTTAATGTCCATTTGCTCATACTGCCCATCCTGCTGCATGAATGTTATTGTGGAGCAAACCTCAAAGCATATCCTAACGCAAGCTGGTTCACTCAGAAGTCACATTTCCAAAAATCACACTTGAACATTGTGAAGAAATATCAAATCTAGGATGCAGTAGTCCTTGAAAATTTTCCAGAACATTTATTACTCCCACTGTACTTCATAATTGACAGGAGGGCTGCAGCCAAAAAACCCCAAAAGATTAATAATAGAAAATGCATCAGAATCAAATGAGGGACAAATATTATTAAAAGAAGATGAGAGTGAAGTCTTTACACCATGACAAATTCTAAAATGTGACTAAAAATTAAAGCATCAGAAGTTTTTCTGAGCATTGAAAAATGTGCTTTTTAGAAAAGAGGCTAAAAGTAGATGCATCATCAGAAGAATGAGATATTTTTTAATGTGAGGTGCAATTTTAGACATCTTCAAAAACTAGTTACATTTTGTCACCTCATGGTCTAATTATGTTCTGCTTGCTCTTAAGTAGCTATCTTTGTACTACTCTTACTGTAGATGTCCTGCCAGTATATATTACTTTACAAGCATTTCTTTTAAATTACAGCAAAGCTGAATCTCAAAAATTCTTCTCTAGAAAGATAATTGTACTGTGTGGAAAGAAGTGGAGGAGAAGAAGGAGGGCAAATAAAATGACATGGCCTAATCTTTGTTTATGAGAACATTTTCCCATCAGCTTTCTCTGGAAAAAAAAGATTTTCATTTTGCCTTAAAAATCAGTCAGACAACATTGCTTAGCACATATTCTTCCCTGTCAAACATTTCACTGATGCATCATTCTGTAGACAGCTTAATAAAAGGTATTTCACCCATAGCATGTTACTGAAGTTGTGTGTCATTTTCTTTCCATTTCAGATGACATTTGTGGAAGCAAGATTCTCAGATACCTTTTAAGTACATAACTATTAGAATTGTTAACTCCTTTCTTCCTGCATACTTTATAGCACAGAGAAAAAGGAAACTGTGTACAGTGTTTTCTTTTGTTAAGATCATTTCTGATAACTGGGCAGGTCTTAACAGTCAGTAATATTTAAAAGATATTAAAGTTGCATATTTTCCTCCCCTTCTTGAGGGTTTCTCAGAGGGTTGCAATATTCCAATACATGGAAAGAACTCATTACAAGAGTTGCCATGTTTCTTTACATATGATTTTTTTCCACTGCCACATAAAAAGCAAACAATATACATGATGTATGTAATTTTGATAAATTTATTTTGATTTCCAGTCACCATTTAGAAATAACAGTGTGAGCGTCCAGAAGCTCAGAGTAAGAAGTCTCTTTAAGGTTATCCAAGGAAGGGCGTTTTCACTGCAAAGGGGACATTGCATAAAGGGGAAAGCAAAAGAAAAATTCCACAAAAACTGTCTTGGGGTGACTTTATGACATTGTATCCCATATCGCCCAGATATTAATCCTGTGCCTTTCTGTGCCTTTAAAACTGGCTGAGAGAGGAAAAAAAGCCAGATGAACTTTTTTCAAAGCAGTTCTGTGCTCCAAGAACACTGCTATGTCTCACTCTGTGTGCTTCTGCAGGGAGCGGAGCGGTAGGAAGCACCCTTCTTGCTTTTTTAGCCAGCTTTTTTCAGCTCTGTTTCTTCAGAGAGAGACAGAGAGTTAAACTTTGTTTTCCTGGGACTTTGGTTTCTCCTTCTTCTCTTCTGGACTTGTTCAGAACATCAGAACCTCACCGGGAGACCTTACCCTGGTCCAGAGGGGGGCCCCCATGCCGACCCAGTTCCGAGAAGGAAGAGAGAGAGACCACACCCAGAGAAGGACTCTAAAATCTTCCAGGTTTTCTCTCCACAGTAAAAATTTAGCATCTATAATAATTTTTGCTGTGTTTTTGTTAAATAAATAGTTTTTCATCCCTTTCACTTTCTTCTGAGGAAGATTTCTTTCCCGAACCTGGTAGGGAAGGAGCGGCTGCAACTTGCCTTCTGTCAAAGGATATTTTCCTCCAAATTTGCCTCAAACTGGCACAAACACACAGAGAGGTATAGCCCTAACAAATGAAGGATAACAGAGGCTATGCCAAAGACAAAATGTACCCAGTTACAAGTTGAGGAGCCATCAAGAAACTCCAGGCACTGCTCTGGAGGCAATCAACCTGGACTTTGTAATTGATAAGAAGGGGGAAGCTAGAAGAATGTCTGTGCTGGTATTTGGGGGAGATCTGTGACTATGGGCTGCCTATGGGATGAGTGTTTGAAAGTGTGTGTGTTTGCTGGCAAGTGAGTAGGGGACCCATGAGGCAGGTAAGAGACATAGGCTGTGGGCAGGCATGCTGGACAGGCAGACGGGCCATGCCACACTTGGAGGATCAATGACTGCGCTTGTCAACGTGGAAAACGCGTGGCTGCCTTCACTGACCTTCTGCCCAGACCAGCTGAAGAGAGGGAGTCTGTTCTGATGTTTTAGTCAGCCCTGTATGTGAGTGCAGTTAAATGCAGCACTCTTTCCGTGCCTGGCTGTGTTGCAGGTGCTGCCATTTTCTTCTCTGTCCATGTCTGTGCATCTATGTGTGTGTGTGTCTGAGAAACGCTCTCAGCAAACCTACTGAACCTATACACAGAAAAGGGCTGCTCAGTCTGGAATAGAGACCCCAGGAGCCTCTGGATGGGCTTCAGTGGCCAAGAAGAAGAACCCATCCCCAGAACTACTGTAAAAAGCAGCCCTCAGCACTAAACACTGATGTGCTGTCAAAGGATGCTTCTTTTTTTTGCTTTCTAACAGCAAAAGGTATCATGGTTATCTGTCTTTAGAATCTAATTATATGTTTGATATTTTTTATACAATTCCTGGACATTTTTTGTTATTTTGATTTCTTCATGTGTCCATTTCATCTTCTTCTGAAGTTTCTCATCCCTTCATTCCTACTATTGTAGGAATCAAGATCATGATCTTTGGTATATTTTAGCAACCTTTCCACTTTTCCCCTCATATTCTTCCCTGCTTCCATTAATATCTCTCCATTTTGGACTCCTATTCTACCTTAAGCACAAATAATCATTAATTATAATCTCTTCTCTTCCTAACTTCTTAGCAGTTAATTAAGAAGGTGTAGAGTGGGCTTCTTCTTTGACAGGTATTTGCAAATATCCCAGATATTTGAGTAAATATGCAATAATCAATTGTATTATCTTTTTTTTTCCTTCCTCTTTTTCCTGGGATCCTTATAGAAATTGCTTTAAAGAGGTTTTTTTTGCAGTGTATCTCCAGTAAGCACGTGGTGGAGATGTCCATACAGACTTAAAAGCCTGCAGCTCATGTGTCTTGAATGAGCTAAATCCAGCTCCCCTTGAAACAATGATGATGGAGGTATTAACTGAAGAAGAATTTATAAAATTGCCTTGTTTCAAGTTCTCATCACAAGAGAGAATGAGATGGACCAATTACAATAGCATTATAACAGCAATGTAATTCTCTGTGTTTCAAGCAATTGTCAAAACCAAAAAAGCTCAGAAAGCTGAAAGATGAAAATTGTTAGATGCACTGTACAACAAAGTAGACAGCGGTTGTTTTTAAAAAAATGTTCCCTAAAAATTTTGCTTACAACAAATTCACACTTTTATCTATAAATTAATGGGCATAACATATCTGTCAATGCAGAGGACAATTCACGTAACAGGAAAGTGAATCACTCTACATTATACATGTACCATAATTCTTCATATGCATAGAAAATTATTCAGATACATGAAATAGCAAGAACCAGTTGGTAAAATTAAAATGAGTAAAATATAGAATGAACAAGGAGAAAAGCCACATCTTTGGATTTACAAGACTTCTTAAATGGCAAATAAAAAAAGATATGGAAATATATGAAAAAAAATATTCAGTAACACCGACAAATTCCCTGGTTTTTATAAAATGTGCTCTTTAAAGCCTTTGAGAAATCAGGGTTTTTTTAAAAAAAGTAATCTATTCCACTCCTAAGACAAAAACCACAAGGATACTGAGAAGCTGAATCACAACACAGAAGTCTGATTCTTATTTCTAGATTGGTTTATTGGGGTTTTTTTCCAGATTCCATAGCAATTCCTTATAAATTTAATGATTTACAATAAAAATACTATGTTCAAAACCAGATTTGAACCACAATTTCTGTACTTTTATATATGGCTGTGGTGTTTCTAATGTCACCTGCTTTATTTGATTTCATGAGTGTCATTTTCCATTGCCATTATTTGTTTGTATGTCAGTAGTGTTCCCTATCAAAATCTATCAGTGCCAAGGGTCTCGCAGTGCAGACTATTCTCAGACGAACTTAAAATTGGAATAGTTAGAAGACAGGGTAAAGAGAGAGTGGATTCATTCACAAAGATCTGAAAATAGGCAGGTTTTCTTCCCATGTAAATACCATGTAAATTACTTCCCATGTAAATTCCATCACCATGTCTAAGTGTAGTACATTCCGCCCATACTCATCCAGGAATTGAGCCCTGGTCCCCAGACCAGGAAATGTAGCATGGCCTGGGCCGACTCTGCCTCAAGTGGAGGCTGCATTAGTAATACAAGGCACCTGTCTCAGATCTTTTCCAGCTTCCAGGTGGTGCTCTGTGGCTCACATACAAAATAATAGTTATTTTGTGCACACACACAAAATAACTGTTATTGTGAGGTTTCTCTTGTTCAAAGTGTTGTAATAATACATTGAGAATTTGCTGAATCCAAGTTACAGAATGGATTGCCTGAATTCCCACCAGTCAGACTCTTGTTATGGTCCAAAGGAGCAGTTTGTGAATGCAAAGGAGGAATTTTGTTTCGGTCTAAGTCTTAATAATCTAATAAAATAATTCTTTTTAGACCAGTTATCATTATATTAACACTTATATTTTATACAGATAAGTTTATATATCTGCTCAAAATTTCTGGGATTCATCCTGCTATTACTGATACCCTTCACTGCCTGTCTGGCAGTCTAGATCAATGTTTTCGGGCTGTGACAGAGGGCTATGGCAATCTTTGACATTCCAGGTTCTTCACGGGGATGGGGATGAGGATGGTGCTGGCAGTTTCTTTCTGCCCCCTCCAGGATCTTCCTTGCATTATTTTTACTGTCCTGCTTTACTTATTGACCTGCAAGTGCACAGTACATCAAAATTCACATCCACAATCACTATATGTAATGTTTTGCACTTGTATACTTGTTTGCTCTCTGTTACCTCCAGAGCTGGTTTTACGCAGCTCCTGATGTTGCACTCTGTTTGTGACTGGTTAATTGGGCACTGGTGAGTAGTTCACAGCCCAGGAGCCACCTGATTTCAGTGGAATTACATGGGGTTATTTTTTTCCTGTATTTATTGTACACATTTTGCTGTATTCAGTTTTTCTCCCCTAATAGGCTACCTTAGAAATACTTATCAGAGAATGTAGAAGGTTGCAGCAGCTTTTAAATTATTTAAACCATTTCCTCTTCAGTAGCCGTGATTTTTGAGTGAAGCCCATCTCAAAATTAGAAGTGTTCAATGGCAACCTATAAACTACATTAAGCTCTATTAACTCATTGGAGCAACCTATTTTGGCAGATGTGCTCATCCAGAAAATAGGAAACATAAAATTCAATGGCTTTTTCCCATAGCATCAGACAAGTTTAAGCCACTCATAACATCAATTTACAGAGAAGTGGCAGACTTATAAATTACTTGAGCTTTATAGGCAACATGAAGCAAACATATGGTGTAAGGTATTTGGAAAGTCATTTATGAGTCCTGTAAAAATGCTGTAATGAAGTTCTAAACAGTTAATTCCAGGGTACTTTTTCAATGCTGGTATGTGTTCCTAATTCTTGGATCATCTTTCAAACACAATTCAATAGTATCAATGTATTTCTCAGCTTTCAGGACTGATTTTGTGCAGTCTTAACTTTTTTTATTTTAGCTGAAACTTACATATATTTTTTCTTTTTTAATTTTAAAAATTAATTCAAGATTACTCCATTAATAGTCACAGAAAACAAAAAAGTCATATTCTTGAAAATACATTGAATTGACTACGTAAAATGCTTTATATTTTATAGGCTGTTTGCTGCACAATTAAACAAAATAATCATTAGTGAATATCGAGAAGAGTAAATACTTCAATGCAAATAAGTCTGAGCAAAGAAGTTCATCAATCCTTTTTATTTCGGTGGTGGATCTTTCCCTCTAACCAGTGGCACTGTAGTCTGCTGACCTATTCTGTGGGTATTGCATGGGTCCTTGCTCTGCAGAGCTGCTGCTCACCCTTCACTGTGGTCATACCTTCACTGTTTGATCTTCAATACCACTCAGGAAAGCAACTCAGATTTTCTGAGTTGACATATAATCTTCTTGCTTCAGGAAAATACAGCAATGACAGTCACGATACTGTGTATGAGACAACAAACAGAATTCAAAAGGTCTTAAGTATCAGCTCCAATTTGAATCAAACTATCACAGTTATCCTTAGCCCTGAATTAGCCTTTAACCTTTCTCAAGAAATGACAGATTAGGGCAGGATTCTTGGTGTGTGCTAAAGGATATATACTTTTCATACCCTCTAACGTAAATATAACAACTAATGATAGTACATTCTTAAACATCAACTCCTACAATTTTATTTTTATATAATTTTTAAAAACAACACAGAAAGATTTGAAGATAATGCTTTTACTGAAGCTCATTACTACTACAGAGCTACAGAATACTTTTGTGAATCCCTTGATTTAACAATGACACCAGTTAAAAAAGCATTGCATAGATAGACATATTTTAGTTTTTACTGACTGAAATATGTATTTCATTTAGAAATCTTATCCATTTAAGTGTTTAATTCTGTCCTTTTTGGGTTGATACAAGAGTCTCTGGGGAAGTACTGTAGTTTATTGATCCAGCCTGGCTTCTTTGCAGTTAGTTCACTAGGAGTATGTTGTCATTTTACTTCATTTATTTCAGAATTAGATAACTAAACTTTCTATGATATGGTTTATTTATGAAAACTGATGATCTGAATTTCTCCTTATGTCCAATTTTGAACTGTAGGTCTAAGTCATGATGAAAATAGATGGGACAAGATAATTTTTCTACTCCATGAATTCAAAAGTAAAGCCACATACCTTAAAAACAATCACTGTTTAAATAGAAGTTTATTATAGTTAATGAAGTTTTTCCATTATCATTTCAAATTTTATTTCAATCACAATCCCCATATCAGCATAAACCATAGTGTATCATATGTAATAATAATAATAATAGTTTTCAAAGAACCCTGCAGAAATGTAATTTGACAATAGGGTAGTTCAGTACAGACCAAAGAGTAAAGACAGAAAAAGCTTATGTCATGATAGGAACATAAGAACATCAACAAGAGTATGAAAGCCAGATCTCTGCTTGGTATTTTGTCTCTGCTGCAAGCAAATGTCAGGGGAAGGAGGTGAATGGGGTAAGGGTATATAGTACTTCCCTAATGCTCCACTATATTTGCCTTAGAATTCCTGAGGAAGATATGGTTTGTGTGATGTATATTTCACTCTGTAAAAGAACAGAGATTCCTGTTGAACTTCACAGAAATGGTTGAAGGATTTGGCCTTTGCCACCACTATTGCTGAATGGAGGGATAATAGTTGATTTCAATTCTCGGCTTTTGAAAATGTCTACCTATAATTTTTAATTTCCTGTAGAAAGGAAATTTAAGCTGAAATTTAAGCTCCAAACAAGATGCTTTCTCTAATTATTTTCTGCCTGAGACTCAACTAAAAAACATGAGGTATAAAATGAATAGTTATTGTTTGTTTTATAAATAAAGCCTACAATATTCAGCCTGTATTTTATGAATGGGAATGGTGATGACAGGGTGGCGTAGTCAAAATTCATCTCAATTTTCAGTTGGTGCTCTTCAAATTCTGGGTGGCAGCTTATAGTAATTGCAGTAGAATAAATGAGTAAAATAATGTAGGTTCAGTTGAAATATGTAATGAACTCACTTGTTTGGCCTACCTTTGATAAATTCCCTCCTAACTTTTTGTCTATACTTCCTCTAAAGTTTTGACAAAATCTTGGTCTGCAAAAGAACCTTGCTCTTACTGGATGCTAAGCTGTTGTCTTTTTTATCCATTTAGTTTGTTTTTAAATCACATTTTGATTCCAGGCTCTCTTAAAAATCTTGCTTTAACAAATTCAGTGTATATAGCAAAGTGGTGGTAAGTATGCTGGAAGCAGATAGAGATTTAAAACATGAAAGTGCCTGTAATTGTACAGGCTTTAAAAAAGAAAAATGAATAAAATATCTGAATTCTGGATCTTAGACATGCAGAAGGACTTCCTGGAAAAGAGTGGTGGTAATGTGTCCATGACACATGAGCAGGCTGAGGATGTAGATGGGTCAAGATCAGTGCTGGACAGCTATCTGTCATTCACTTTAATAGCTCAAAATTATTATATTACAGATTAAAGTATCTCCACAAAAAATACCTGGTGCTTGTGGTCTCCGTGATGGCAACAGTCCTGACTGTATGGGCAGCTTGCCTGTTCTCTGAAGTCCTGGTGTGAAAGAGACTCAAAGCAAGAACTGAGGCTGCACTTCTTTAGTACGATATTTTGTAGGACATTAGAAGCAGGATAGTATTTCTGAGGCCTCTCTAAATAAAACTTCTTTGCCTTTTGGAATAAAACACAGAGGAACAAAAGAAAAGATGAACAATTTAAGGCAGATATATATCAAAGATGGAATGTCTTGCCTTAAAAGCCACTTTGGGTTGCTAGAGGTGGATGTCTCATCAATCATCAAAACTAAGAGTGAGGTTGTAAAAGTACCCAAATCCAAGGAAAGAAAAGAAAAGCTTCTCAATGAAAACACACACAGATTTTTAAAGGTATGCAAAAAATCATGACAGAAATGCTCCTGGTTTTACTCTGTTGAACAGCTTTTGCCCCATTCCTCTTTTTGCTTTGATCAGCAAGATTTTCTCTTCAGTGGTGCAGTTGAAAAGTGAACACAGTAAAAATTGGCATTGTTTTATAACCAAAATGATTGAAAAAAAACATGTGGCCTTTAAACATGCTTAAACCCTTCACAGTCTATGAAATGAACTTATTATATAGTCTCCATTTTTAAAACAATTTTAGAGAAATAGAAACTTTTTATTGTTGCTTAAATATGAACACTAGTTAAGTGACAAAAATTAAGCCAGAATTATTTGAAAGATAGCAAATGAAGCAGTATTTACAGTACTGAATTAGAAGTATTTATTGCATAAATACTGTCTGTTGTAGGTCTATCCTGTAGACATAAAACTGCCTGCTGTAGATAGCTGTGCAGAGTTGACAGCAAATTAATGTCTTCATTGTAGTTCCATAAAAAACCTATTCATATAATTTTACTGTTTGCCATCTTTAAAATGTTCCCTCTCTGGAAAATTCAGTCATTAAGGACATTAAAAATAATAAAGTAGAAGTTTCTGAACACCTAATAACATAAAATCAAGATATAGATTTTTCTAGTGCATATATTAAGACTGTGAAATTCATTGTTCAGGATGAAGTTAGGAGACATGAGATGGAAAAGATTATAAGGATATTAAAACTTATAGTTATATTGAGCCTTTGCAGAGTTATATCACCTAATACCATACCTATTTCAGACATCAAGTCAAATGTAAATTGGATTAAGAGAAAAATTCATGGAGACTTATTTCTCCAGAGTGCCCTACTGATTTTGGGTGCTGATGGGTAAGGATTTGTCTCTGAACATTTTCTATTGCTCCTCAAAGGAGATGAGATATTGAATTAAACAATATCTGGTAATATCAGTAATCTTCCTGGTTTTGTCTGGGATAGTGTTAATTTTCATACTAGCACCTGGTATAGGGCTGTGATTTGGATTTAATATAAGAATAATGTTAATAACAGACTTTAGTTTGTTTAGTTTAGTAGCTTTAGTTGTTGCTGAGTAGTGCTTACCCTTAGACCTTTCCAGTTCCCCAGACTCTGCCAGTGGAGCGGGGCACAAGAAGCCGGGAGGGAGCATGGTCAGGACAGCTGACCCAAACCAGCCAAAGGGGTGTTTCACACCACAGAATGTCATGCTCAGCATATAAACAAAGCAGTTGACTGGGGGCTGCTGATCCCTGCTTGAGGATGGGCTGNTATTATTATTATTATTATTATTATTATAATATAAACATCATCATCATCATTGTTATTTTCAATTATTAAACTGTTGTTATCTCAAACTATGGATTTTAGCTTTTACTTCTAATTCTCCTTCCCACTGAGGGGAGGGTGACAGAGTGAGCGAGCAGTTGCATTGTACTTACTTGATGGCTGGGGTTAAGTGACAACAACAGTGCAGCACAAAATCATTTACTGAGGGTGGTTTAAATTTGAAACTAACAAATTAACTTAGATGGTGAAGAGTTCTGGACAATTACATGTCAGGTCATGCTAGTAACCTAGAGGGAAGTCCCACCAGATCTCAGGGGGTGTAAGTGTTCCCACATGTCTTCCCAGGTATGGAAAATTGGACTGGGGAGGAGATTCACATCAATATCTTTTTAAAAAATAAAATAAAAAATTGAAAAAAAAAATTGAAAAAATGTTCATGTCTCCAGAGAGAGAAATAAAGACATAACATTTCCTGGCATATATTGCAAAGGAGAGAGAAAACCTGAAACATGCTGAAAGCTCTCTTGCATGTGAGAAGCATTGCTAGCTTAGTCCACCAATTAAATACATAAGAAATTATTAATTTTTAATACAATTCTGTTCATAAAATCCATTAGAGTTATCAGACAAAAATAGATACACATCCAGCCAGGTCTCTTGGCCACTAATGTTTAATTACCTGTTTATTAGATAAGCAATCTTTTATGGAATCTTCCCAATATTTAGACTTTACGATATTATTCAAATAGCTGGTAGATTACTTTGGCTATTATGACGTTTTAGAATTAAATTTAGGATCCATCACTAATGTTTATACCACAAAATGACAAGATAACCATTTAGACACTAATAAGTTTTCTCATTTCTTACAGTACAATTTGGAGGAGAGCTTTTGACATAATACCTTTTCAAACATGACATACATTATACCCTATTTTATAACATGCTTTTAGAAACCAGTTTAAATTTTAAGGGCACATTCAAGGTGTGTCAGTTCAAGAAATTAGGTGTCAGGTCTTCTAAGTGTTCCTTTCCTGCTCTTCCCACTACATTGCAGTGCATCCTGTTGCGTATTACTAAGAACAGTGCTAATCAGTAGATACATTTTTAACTAGAGAGAACCATAACCTCTCACTGTCATATGATGTGACATCTAAGAATATGTCCAAATATGGCTTTTTAAACAAAAAAAAAAAAAATTATTTTAACAAAGTGAAGAAAATGTCTCTGTAGTCTGATGATTGAGCAGACAGCAAACATGTCAGTGTCTGCTGTTAATGGGAAATAAGAGTGTTTTGAGCTACCACTTCAGGCTATCTTTAGCCATCTGGAGTTCCCATGCTACAGTCATGTAGAAGTCTATAAATCAGTGATAGACTTCAGGTGGTTACAGCCTGATCTAAGTCAGACCACCTAGGTCAGATCTACTGTTGGCAAGATTTTTTAATCAATACATTACTTCTCATGTTACCATAAATAAAGAACATCTAATTTAAAAAGCATATTAAAGATTATATTTGGTTTTCCTGCCCAAAATAAAGATTCAATGACACTTAAAATATCTCATCTGCATGTACTTGAAACAAGTTTCCTTATGTTTCTCGAGATTGTTATTCATTCTTTTTTCTGGCTCTGTCTCCTAAGCTAAATGAAAGTCAAAATAACCCAATTAGCTGTTAACAAGACCAGCATTGTAAGTGACTTCATTTTTTAAGTCAACTAGTTATGACAATGTCAAGCATCACAAACAAAAGAACACACTAACATTCTCCTTGGAAATCAGAAAAAAAGCAAAACACAGAATTCATTATCCTTCCTCCTGGGGCATTCAATGTTAATGTATCTGCCAATCATTTAAAAACTGTGACCACTGTACATTCTCCCTTGGCAAATTTTTAATTTATATGCAATTATATTACAGATGTACTTTCCATATCTTACATAAATAAGTTGCTAATATCTCCCAAGATTTTAAACAAATTATAGAAAGACTCTTTTATTAATAATTCTGTTATAATTTAATGGTTCTACTTGTCATCAGGTCATAGTTTTTGCTGCATTCCCTTAGGGAACCAGTGCTGTACAAATTCTAAGTAAATTATTTTAAATGAAAACAAATTAACAGTGAATCATGCAAGCTGACCTTTACCTATTAGTTGTAATGCAAGACTATTATCTGTAAGTCAGTAAATACTGCAGGATAAATGATTCATTTAAGCTTTATTCACATTAATGAGAAGTGAATTTTAATTCAGCAAAATATCCTTGGTGGGTTTCATTGTATGAATATTATGAGTAGAAAGGAGACATATGAAAGTCAAGGAGGGTAGGAGGAGATCTCCTTGAATGGGTGGAAAAGATATAGGGCAGGACAAAACTGCCATATTCAAGCTCACACAGGCCTAGAGAGACTTTGGGGGACACAAATACACGTGCCCAAGGCTTCCATTTATTGACAATCAGTGATCTGTTACAACACATCAGATTAGTGAGCCAGGCACTTTGGGACTACTCTGTCAAAGATGGCATATGCTAAAAATCAGTCATTTCTGGCTTTAAAACATGCCCCTAGAAGCTGCAGGTCCCAGATGTGGCAGACAGTCAGTGTGACCAAGTGCTTTGTCAGCTAACTGCCATGCAGCAAATTGTTCTTCTGGATGAAAATAACAGCTACCAGTGGTACCTGAAAAATACAGGAAGATTTTAGCTATTGGATATATGTTTTTTAAAAAAAAATAGACATTTTGTTTGAAGATGGGAAGTATGCTTGTAATAGATATGAAGAAATGAAGGGCTCAATGAAAAAGTAATCCATGCTCACTACAGCTCATTAATGTTTTCTGTCAGTAGGATTATGACACGACTGGTATGTAAGACATGAGTCACGACTGCAGCAAGTGGAATGAACTGGGGTTTGACTAGAAAAAAAAAAAAAACTGATCCACAGTTTTGGATGGAAGATTATGGCACAGCTAAACAAGTGGGGCCATCTTTTCATGCCCTGTCTTACTGTGCAAAGAGGATAAGAGTTTCCCTCTCTCCACTTAGATGAGTTAGAAAAGCTACTAGTTCTAGGGAACATTAGTTTTTGATGTTTTGTTCTTGTATAGTGCTCTCTGCAAGTCACAGACCTGATTATGAAGAAGGTCCATAGGTGCCTTGATAAATAAAAAGCAAAGAGTAATGTCAGAAAGAACTCTGATAGTGTAATACCAAACAGGTATTTTCTTCTAGGATTCAGGAGAGAGCGTAACTTTATATCTATCATTAGGGAGGGATGTTTCTCATAACAAATAACTCTGTTGTAATCAAGGCTTGTTTTCGTGCCAGGTAAATTTTCTTCCGTGCTCCTTGATGCGCTGTTGTAATCTGTTACCCTGGCAATTTTGATGGCAATTCTGAGTAAATTTAGGATGCTCTTGAGAGAACTGTTTTGTTATTCAAACACACTTAATGCTTCCTTTTCCGTGAATTTTGGATTACAAAGTATTCCTGAAAATGTGGTAGGGCACAGTTCCTAAAAAATAAATCAAAAATTTATTTATTTAATTTTTCTAGTCTATGCATTTCTTCTGCCAGTATGGTCAGGACAAGTTTATCTCTTAGTCTAGCTGTCCATACTCTGGCCATTTTCATTGGGTTTTTTCGATGGAAATTTCCATGATGTTTTTAATCTTCACCTGATGATGACTTTTCTTTTTTTCACCTAGTGTTGTCTTTTTCATATTTGATTCATACTCACAGGCTCCAAAGATCTCTTAAGATCTTGCTCATTAAGCTACGCAGCCGTCAGTAGTGCACACCATTATGGAATACCCTAAAAATTAGTACTGATTAACCTGATCGTATTTCCATGTCTAACTATTTTTACCTTTCCAGAGTCCCAAAGAGAACTTGCTGTGAATTTAGCACATCAGACTCAAGGTCTAAATGAAGCCATTTACCAGATTAGACCACGAGACAGTTGCTGTTTGAATCACCTTCTGCCTAATAATTGAGAAGTTTTGAGTTTATCCCATCCCAAGAAATGCACATATTTCCTCATGTTCTCTTTTAGAGGATGACAATTGGCAGGCATTTCAATGTCAGAAGCTTTAAAAAGGTCTTGTGTATGTCCAGATCACTTAACTGGGGCTGTGCAGCCTTTTCAGCCGTGCTTCTTTGGACAAAGAATTATGCTATATATTTATGCATGTTCATTTACATATATGCACATTACATCCACACGATGTATGCAAAAAAGGTACCTTATAATAAGGCATTTTGAAAAGTATACCTGAATGGTAGGCATTTAGTCATAAGATTGCGAGCTGACCTCTCAAACACAGAAAGTACCCGTGCCTGTTTTGTCCTTTATGCAGTTTGCACTCAGAATAATTTGAACAGCCTGGCAGTTGCCAGTTCTTAGTCCTAGGATTCATTAACAGAAAGCACTTCTAGCAGAAGAAACAGATCCAGGAATTTGATGATTGACATGTCAGCTGTCAACTTTACACATGTTATTGGCTATTTAACACTCATTATTAGCTTTCATCTGCTACAATATAAAGACAGAGATATAAAGGTCTGTCATAGTTCTGCCCTTGCCTCATTTAACTTTACCGAGTGATGGGACAAAGTAATTGAAATTTTACTGTGTAGTACTTTTTATGCGTTGAAAGTAAGTGGAAAACATAATTTTATAGTTCTTGACACTCAATGAAAAGCAAAAAGAATAGATTTTTCCAAACATCTGAATATTTTCATGTTAGGCGGATCAAGTGGCTACCTGATTCATGTCAGTCTAAAACACTGCAGTGAGATATTTTCCAAGATAGTTTAGAAAACTCTGAGAGATAAGATTTAGTTTTCCCTCTTGTGATTGTATTAATTTCTGTGTTATTTCTTTCCTCTAACAAATCTAACCTCTATGTTACTGTTCATGGATTGCATTATATCAAACAAATCTAATACAAATAAAACTCCTTCATTCACAATTGATCTTTATCAACACACTTCAAGCTTTTCTAAAGTAATGCTAAATGACAGCAGGAAGATGTCAAGAATAAAACTAAAAACAATTGGTGTACAGAGCTGGTGTCAAGAGCCATGAAACTAGGGAATGTGACTTTATCCCCCTCCTTATTCCCTTTTCTTGCTAGGAAAGAAATTATTTCCATTAGAAAATTATGAACGGTTCCTATAGCATTGTTATTTCTTTAGTTACAGTGATATATCTCTGAATGATGCATTGTATACCTGCATGAGTTAAACTAAACTCATTATCATTAAACTAAATGTCCTTACTTTCTGAGCTTCCTTCCTTTCCAACTGGCATGTCCGTATATTCCCTTAAAATCTATTTATTTAAATTGTAGAAGCATAAGTAAAGACTGATTGAATAATTCCTCTCTCAGTTTTTCAGAAAATCTGCCAAGCTAAGATTTAATTTAATTTCATGTGATTCTAAACAGTCTCTTTCCATTTGAATTCCTAAACTGGTAAGATTCTCCCCGTCTTCTCCAGTCTGGTGAGACCCTACCCGGAGTGTTGCACCCAGCTCTGGGGTTCCCAGCTCAGGAAGGACAGGGACAAGTTCGAGCAAGCCCAGAGGAGAGCACCAAGATGGTTGGAGGGATGGAGTTCCTCGCCTGCAAGGAAAGGCTGGGAGAACTCAGAATAGGGCTTTTCCTCTTGGAATACTGCTGAATTGTATTGACCCTGCTGCCAAACAGCACCCCTAGATCCCTTTCTGCAGGGCTGCTCACGAGCCATTCTTCTCCTAATTTATTCTTGTGCCCACTGTTGCTCCAGCCTAGGTGCAAACTCTGGCATTCGCACTCGTTAAATTTCATCCCAATCAACACTGCCCAAATTATGTGTTGCTCTGAAGAGGGCCATGAGAACAAAGCACTGAATTTGGGCTCAGTATGCCTTGGCAGTAAGCCCAGCATGCAGTCAACCCTATATTATTCCTTGTCAGCTACCTTGTCTGTCAGACTCATACGAGTCATGAAAGGGAGGGAGCATCATGTCTCACAGCTCACTCCTGAGTAAAGTGCTGGATTTCCTGCTCTGTAAACTAGAAGTGGGAAGGGAAGAAGGGAAGGGAAGGGAAGGGAAGGGAAGGGAAGGGAAGGG
>VXBT01004357.1:0-68174 GCA_013400235.1 Oriolus oriolus | reverse complement strand
AGGGAAGGGAAAACTGGTTAATATCCAGGACAGCCAACGTCATTGCAGTGCCACACTATCCCATTTTAAAAGTAGTAGGAATTGGGCAAGGTCTCTGATTGGAAGGTTCCTGGTGACTGTAAAAAGACAACTACCATTTCCATTTTTGAAGGACAAGAAAGAAGGCTAGGAGAACTGCAGGTAGGTCAACCTCATACTGCCAATTTAGTCTATGAACTGAATCTCTGTGGAAGGCATGTCCAGATACCTATAGAAGATGACAGGGAGCAGTCATCACAGAAGTGCCAAGGATAATATTGTGCCAAATCAGCATGCATTATGTCTGGATCTTTGTATGAGGGTAGAATCCCCATGGCATTCTTGTAATTGAATTAGAAAGATATGTAGTGAATGGACAGATTGAAAAAATGGATTGACTTGTGAATAGAAATCACAGTTATAAATATAACTGGTAACCTGGTAAAAGTGTCCCACAAAAGCCAACATACAAGGAAAATCTGAGGAAGTTGGCTGTGTTTGCCTGTAACAGAGAATGAAAACAGAGGACTTTATTGCTGTCTTCAGTGGTCTAAGAGGATCTATAAAGGATAGATAGAGTCACAATATTATCACAGTTGCATATTTAAAGGATGCAACAGAATTTTTGGCAATGTGGTAAGTAAAAAGAAAAGTTTAAAATTATAAGCACTAGAGGGCTTGCAAAAGTGTCATGAAGATTTAAGAATTTACCTCATTGAAGATTTAAAAAAATCATTAAGACATACCCTGAGCTGCCTGATCTAACTTCAGAGCTAGGCCTGCTTTCAGCACATGTAAGAGTTGGAGTACCTTAGAAATCACTTCCAGCCCAGAACATAAAACAAATGTAATCCTTTATCTCATATCTGTTCTAGTCTGCCAAGGTCATTCTTGAAGGCTGAGATCTCAAAGTTCGACTACAATTAGCAAACTCAGTACGGCACCTGGCACTTGTGAGATTTGCCCATTCCTCCATGCATGTACCTAGTGAGCAAATAGTTTATTCTTACAGTCTCTGAATGTATGTGGGTATATCAAGAAATGTTGAGAACAGCAGATTTGAATCAGTGTGTTGTATACAACTCCTGACCTTCTTGTGCCTAGCACTGTTAGGAAAATATAAATGAGTCTCTCTGTTGTCTGGTGTGCAACAAGGAATAATCTCTTTTTAGTTTTTTATATCTTATACACTTGTTATCACTTGATAACAAGTTATCACTGGAGAGCTGCAGCAATAAAACATGATCATCATGGTACGCACAACAGCTAGTTTTACAGAGTTTATTTGTAGCTCAACTTGGATACCAATTGCTGCATTTGGATACTGTTTCTTTTAATAATTTTTAATCATCCTTTTAATCATTTTTAATGATACTATTTTTATATAGCATATATATTATATTGTGTTTATTTTATATATCTATAATATTTTATGATAGTATTATAATTTTTTAATTATACTATACTCCCACTATTTAATCTGAAAACCTAGTCCTGCTGGCTATCAACTGATGTACAGTCACACAGAGCAGTACAGAGCTGAATATTTCACATGGAGAACAAAGCTGGAGTGTAAGTACTAAGCAGTAATTTTTTTAATCTCTGTGGGAAGAAGTTTAGGGTGTGTGCATCTGAGAATCCCCTGCAGACTGGTGTGACATTGGTGTCAGCTATGATGTAGAGTCAGAGACACTCAGGAAAACCTTTTTGATGGGCTAAAGCTCTTTAATACAGCAGAATTCTCAAAACTATTAACTACAGAGAACATAACTAAAGATGCATACTGTTAATCTAAAATATGCCCAGCTCTTTTAGATGCTACAATATGTCAGAGTGTGAACAAGCACACTTTAAAGTGACAGGCTAAAAAAATAATATAATAGTCTTACACATTCCAAGTTAAACTGTTGGATTCAACCACCTAAATTCTGTATCCTACATCAGTAAGCCATTTTAAGATGCAGTTTACTTTGTTTTTCCTCCAGCATTTCCTCTTCAACTACTCTGCTTGAACCATATGGTTCTATCAGCAAGAGCAAAAAGAGTGGGTTCAATCCTCTCCTATTGCTGACAATAAAGAATACCTTAGTTAAAACCAAATGTAAATAACCTCCATTAGAGGACAAGACAGAACAACATATTCAAAATGTCTCTATCGTTATTTAGAAATTATCGAGAAGGGCTTTAAGTGGAGTCCAGGTCACTGATCCCTGCCACTTTCATCACAAAATACAGAGACCTTTGAAAGAGAAACTCTATAAGCTAGAAGATGTGTTTATGCTTATTAAAAGGTTTGAATTACTGCTCTTGCATTCAGGATGAACACCATCCCCAGAGTAAAAGCAGCCAAAAAATGGTAGAAAGAGTGGGATTCTTCAGCTCTACAGTTTAAGCCATTTCCTTAATATATATATATATATTTATTTATTTAAATATAATATGTATTATATAAATATATATTAAGCTACAAAAAAGCATTGTAATGTGACACTCAGTTCAGATGCTAAAGAGATGAAAAGGCCTGAATAAGTTGCACTCTCCAGGCATCCTTTGGCTGATGTTAGGAAGAATGTCCTGATGTTCCCTCACTGATGATAGGGAGAATTGACTCATGTCCCTCATGGTCTTGGAGGTAAGTCATATATGATTAGAGTGGAAAGAGTGGTTCCAGTCCTGCTCTAAATTATGGTGATGAAGCACAGGGCTGGGTGATGTGTTCCTGATCATTCCCCAGTGAAATAATTTACTACCTTTTTCTACAGCTCTTTTCATAGTCCAGTTTCTTCATCTTTACCATCAGCTATTCCTATTTACTCTTTCCCCAGGGACCTCAGTTTTGCTGACTTTTTACACCTTCTTTTTATTCATTATGTGGTTGCCCTGGAAAATTCCATCTTGGTCAGCAGTTCTGTAAGGTAATGCCTCTTTTTATACAGTTTCTCATTTCTGCCATTTCTCATGTTGTTGTCATCTTAGTTTAGTAAGGCTTGGCGAGCTGCATTTACTCTTCTACATCTACTCCTTTGCTATCTGTTACACCTGTATTTTCTCTTGCTGTTCTCTTCTTAGCGCAGTTCAGGACTTTTTTATTCTGGATACTCCAAAGCAAGTAGCAGGCCATAAACTCTGCTTGTTTATCTGGCCTTTAATCCACCCTAGATAAATACTTGTCTGCAGAAGAGGGCATAAGAACATAAAATGCTGTTGTCACCAAAAAATGCTACTTACTGGCTTTCAATCAACTTTTACAAAGAGAATGAAGCCAGGAATCTGCACATGAGAATTTTCTGTGCTTGCCTCTGATCAACTCAGTGTCTTTCCCTGAAGGTCTGTAAGGACTTAAAGAGCACAGTTGCCTGTCTCAAACACTGTTAAGGCCACAGAAAGACTTTGCCATGAGATAAGCACAGAATGGAGTGGTAGGATGGTGCTAACTCCAGGCCTGGCAGGGGCGAGATCTGGTTAGCACATCCTGGATAATGCACCCAGACAAAAAATTCCCACTTTGGCAAACTCTGTAAAGCAACTGCTCAGACACACATTACAGGGCAAACAAAGATTGCCTCAAGTTATGGGACAGATGGCATCTGTGACCACTGAAGGCCCCCTGAATATGGCTCCATGGATACCTAGAACCTGGACTGTAAGTTAAGCCACTGTGATGGGAACTTAAGAAAACATCATCACAGTTCTCCAGAACAAATTGCTGTTCAGTCAGGATCATGCTATTTTCCCTGTTTTCTACCACAGAGATGTAGGAAAACGAAAAACCCTTTCTCTAACCCTTATGGTGGGAGGGGTGTTTGTGTTGCAAAGTAAGGGAAAGTGTATAAAACAATGACTACTAGACAATGTCTACTAATGATGAGAACACTTCAGAATTTCCTTCCCATAGTAATACCATTTTGTTTTCCTTTTAGTTGTAGTCCTTCCAGTTTTTAAGAAAGGGGATGACATTTTGCGTTGGCTGGTATATACTGAATGAGAGAGAGTGCTGACAGAGCAGAAATGGAATAGTCTGTGAGCAAATGGAATAAAGCAATTAATACATGTTTCTACTTTAACTGACTATTCTAGAGGTTACAAATAAGGTAATATTAAATGACTGGGAGAAAAAAAGACAAGCCTTTCATTTACATCCACTGATGGTCATCAGTGAAAAGGAGTAAAAATAAACTCAGATGCTTTTTTTAAGCAGTACTTTCATTAACGTCCAAGGCCCTCTGTAAATCCAACGGGGCTAAATTCATCTTTGTCCCCCAGTTCTTGGCAGCATCTACTTCCAGATATTGGACAGAGCTTCAGATGGCCTAAGCATGAATCTTTCCATTGGTTCTGGAAGAGACATAATGATTTATAACCGTGGAAATCCACCATTGTATGTTTGCAAAGGGCGTAAATCAGAGCAGAGACAGATCCATTGATTTTTCTTCTCACTTCCTTGTCAATGCCTTCTGCTTTGTAGTGCTTAACATTTTCTCATCAGTTCTTACAGACATCACCTGCACCAATTTTAGTCACTCCTGAGGTATAACAGCTTCCAAATAGGTACATAGTTAAATAATTCATTTAACACTTTCTTTCTAATAAGAGAAATAATGAATAATAAATTGAAAAATAAAGAGTAAAAAAAATGCTAATATTAGCTCATTGTGTAAGAATTTACTTATGTTTTGATTTATGTTTTTGACAGTGAAGCTGCCATCTAAAGATGTGTAGATGAAAAACTACTATAATGACTCTGATACTGTAAAGAATGATTACCCATTTTATAAGCCCTTGAATGAGTTCAGTTTTTATTTCTAAACTGTATGAATGACCTGCCATTTTTACATATCAGATCATTAGTGGAGATTTATGCGGATAATATGGTGATTTATTATGGTTCTCTAAGATCTCTAGTTGTAGTTTTTACCCTGATTTCAAGCATGAATGTAGTGAATTATTTGTTTGAACTAAATAATTTATCAGTAGAAACAAAAAAGGTTGACAAACTGGATGCTGTACTCTGTATAAATTGATCTGGTAATGGTAGATCAGTCTGTTAAAAATTCTTTCAGCAATAAAGTAATATGTACACTATGTAAATGTTCAATATGTTCAATAAATAATATGGAAGGTGTTACTCAATACACATGAAAATGAATTACAGTAATCAGCAAACTAATGCTGAACTTGTTTTGTGTAGTGTTAGTTTAATATTACTAGTAAATCCATACAATGGTTGATCTGCACTTCAGATTAGATTGATTAATTTCTTCGGTCAGCTACAGAGACATATCTTAGGAGATTTCTGTTTGTGCCACTGTTTAACATCTCTTTAACTTCTTTTTGCATGAGACAGTCAATGAAATGCAGTGCAATCCTATGTTACTTAAACAAAAATTCTATGAACATCAAATATTTAGATGGCATCGAAAAAGACTGGAAAAAGACTGGAGGACTGATTTGCTGATAAAAGGATTTTCTATGTGTCATTGTAATACTGCAAAACTTCCTCTTACTTCAGGAAGAGGAATTTTGCATGTTTATACCATTGTAGAAAAAGTCTTAGTGCTGACTCTTTTACAGTAAAATTTCTGGAATAAAACTGCAATGCTTTATAATTTTGGGTGATTCTCTAAGTAAGGGAAACATTCCATGAATTTTATTTCTTTTCATTCAAATATTTTAATATTTGAATGTTCCTCCTGTAGGTTGGTAAGTCTTTAACATAGTGTCACAAATAGTAAACTCATTGAAGGTGCAGCATCACTTAGCGCTAATAGTCAGAGAAAATATTTGTTGCTTTAATCTGCTGAATTATTTGATGCCATGTCCTGAGATGCTGCAGTTTCTAGTTAAAGCAACTTGGAGCAGGCACTTCCAGGCATCACACCCCTACCTTCCCTTACAGGATGACTGAGAGAGCCAAAGCATCCCCAGAAGAATATATCACATTTTAGATATATAATGGCCCTGTTCCTGGTCAGGTTTAAATTCCTTTCTTAAGATTGTGAACAATTTTTTTTTTGATTCTGAGAGATGAGTTTTATCAACACCTGTATTTTCATAGCTCTAGGAAAAGGAAAAAAACTTATTTCATTGAACAGTGTTGACAATGTTGTACAAATCTTTTCCATACACAGAGGGCCTGCTCTATGACTTAGTATTGCTTATCTCCAAAATAAGCATCATTTTGACTAGGTCAAGTGGCACCATTCAATAAAGTACCAATTTTTAAAACACTTGCATTGGGAAATCTATCCTACTTTTCTAACATCCAAGACCAGTCTTTTCCTTGGCCTACTTTTCAACTCATCCTTACATTTGTAGATTTTTCTAGCACTGTTACTTTGCACTCAACCATTTCATAGCTGCTGAATGGAGTAATATTAAAGCATAGGTCATCTTGCATAGCTGTCAGTAAGGAACATTTTAAGATAGTGTTGGATAAATTTCTTTCCTCTTTCCAGTCACTTATTTAACCAACATACCTACTCTAGAAAAATAATGTGCAAGGTACAATAGGGCATGTTATAATATCTCACTGTTCTTAAAACCCCTATATGTTGTTTCATAGCACTGTAATTTTTCATGCTTTGTAATCACTGCTTTTTTCACACCCACTGTACATTGGCTAATACAATGACTAAAAATCTATCTTGGAGTTTCCTAATAATGTCTAAATTTATTGTAATCTATGTCTGAATAATTAAAATGAAAATATTGCCTGGTCTGCTTTTTTAACCAATACTTGTATGTGGAAAATATCAGTAATACAAAAAGAAATGTTTAATTTCAGTATTTCATTTTCTGTTATGTCATTGGTTGTAGCATTATCAATAGCACTCAAGCTGCTTCGAAAAATATTTTATTATTTTACCAGGAAGGTAAAAATCATACATCTATATACAATCAGTAATAGAAAAATTCCTTGCACCCACATGTAACTGCTGAGAATGCAGAACTGTGTGCTTGACAAGTCCAGGTCCTGCCTTAGCATCAGTGTAATCCTTCATTTTAATTAGATCTCTTGGCAAAGATGCAGACCAAAAGCTCATAACTCTCCTTTGACTGTTTTAGATGAAGCAGCCTTGCTGTGATACAGTGCACACCTACATGCTCACATGCTTCTTAGCTCTCTTCACAGGATAGCAAGAATTAAATGAAAACGTCACATGGGCACCTTACACAATGGGAACAACAGAAAGTTTGGCATTTTCACACTTATTTTCAGAGTGATATTCCACTCTTACATCTTCTTAGTGCTCCAACTGGGCATTGGGATTTCTTGCAAAAACTTAGTATGATCCTATGAAAAGTGAAAATCACACTAGAATGGCCCTGACAGCTGCATAGATTCTATCAAGAAGTAAAGAAATGTGATCCAAGTCATGTCTTCCTGAGGAATAAAGACTGAATCTCCCAAAGTATGGTTGCACTGTTCTAGCTCATGCTGCTGCCCTGCTCCAGCATGGGTTCTTCCCATGGGGTCATCCATTCAGGAACAGACTGCTCCAGTGTGGGTCCCCTGCGAGCCACAGTTGCTGCCAGGAGCCTGGTCCTGAATGGTTCGGCGTGGGTGACAGACAGACAACCAGCTTCACTGTGGTCTTCACCAGGGGCTACAGGGGAATCTCAGCTCCAGCAGCTGGGGAACCTCCTCCTGCTCCTTCTTCACTGACCTGGGTGTCTCCTCTCCTCTCCTGTCCTCTGCTGTTCCCTGCATTTCCTTTTTTAAGGACATTTTTCTTTTCTTTTTTTCTTATACATGGTTTCAGTATAGCTGATGTAGAAACACTAATTTTTAATTCATAATTAGCCACATATGCAATGCATATTTATGACCTTAATGAAAAATAAAATGTTAAAAGTATTTTCTGAATATCATTAGAGGTTGAAGCTGGTTCAGGATGACTCAGAGTCATACATTTTAAGCGAGCATGAAAATATTTATGAAAGTTTAAATTTATCAGAATTTGTAGATATTTATGTCAACTTTAACATTCTGGAGGTTTATGATTTTGTATTTGATAACCATTTCTAAATCTGAAAAAGCTTCATCATTATTACAACAGTTCATCTAGTTTTGGAGGAGAAAGCCCTAAGCTAGTTTAAGAGATGAGTGTAAGTTGATTAATATGTTCTAGCAATTTTCTACTAGGCAGGAGCTACAAGTTTTCTTTGTGAAGTATTAGATGAGCTCTGGTGCAGCATCATAAAATGAGCATTTCACAATAGCATTTACAATAGCTGTACTGGACTGAGACAGGATTTGTTCTTTGCCTTCTTAATGTTTAGCTCATTGTATTATGATGTATTCAATTCTTCCTATACTGCTGGCCATTAAACTATCAATGAGATGTTTTTTGAAAGCATACTAACATGTTGACATTTTTTTAAAAAGTATGCCGGTCTATTCAAGTTTTAATAACTACAGATATTCAGGAAGAGTGTGTATATAAAACTTTTTTGACTGAATTAGATTTCAGCTTTGCAGAGTATGAGAGGTTTATGATTAAGGACTGTTTACAAATAGAACAAAATACTTTAATTTCTTCTGATATGATTTCAATTTGTCACCACAGTACAGCCTGAGCTCTGCTTACTGACCAAATTCTTATTGTTTCTCTGTTATTATGGAAAGACCTTGATCTTCAGTTGATAAAAGTTATAGAGACCATAATGGGACAATAATGGGTCAAATCAAAGGTCAGCCTATTCCAACATTATGGAAAGACCTTGATCTTCAGTTGATAAAAGTTATAGAGACCATAATGGGACAATAATGGGTCAAATCAAAGGTCAGCCTATTCCAACATTATGGAAAGACCTTGATCTTCAGTTGATAAAAGTTATAGAGACCATAATGGGACAATAATGGGTCAAATCAAAGGTCAGCCTATTCCAACATGTGCTACTAATAAAACACTTAGAAAAGCAAATAAAGGCGGTGCAATATTACAGTCCCCAAAACACTCACTTCACTTCCTGTGATTTGATGTTCTGCAGCTTTTTGGGCCACAGAGGGCTTGGTGGTGGTTAATAAACATCAGTGGGGTGTTTCTGACACAAATTTACTGAGTTCTTTTTGATCATGTGTAATCATTTGGCCTCTGCAGCATCCTGTGGCAAAGAAATTCCGACTTAGTTACACAGGAAGAAGCTTGTGTTTTGTCTGTAACATGCTAGTTTTAGTGGAGATCCTTATTCTGTACTGCACAAGACAATAAACAGCTGAGGCTGATTTCTTCAAACTCCTTCTGTTTCTAAATACTGTTACCAGTGATCCCCTCCATCATCTCTTCTGCAGACTGTCCCCACAGCTGCAGATGTGTTTCCTGTTCTTCTTTGTACCTTTTCCATCAATGATTTGTCTAGTTTCTTTTATTTTGTTAGTCATTCCTAGCATTTGACTTGCCCACTACTGTGTACATCATAGAAATAAAGCTTTTTCACATTTATCCCATTTATTTATATTTAACTGTTGCTGTCATTCAACTGTTTGTGTGACCTTTCCATTACTCCCTACAGTGACCCCTCATTTATACTCTGCTGAATACCTTAGTGCAAGCAGATATTGTCAGTTCACATTTTAATTGTTTTGCAGATCAGCTATAAATGGCTTGTTTAAAAAAAAAAATAAAAGAAAGGAGTTAGGATCTATTTGTGCAGTTTCTCCACACAGTAACTAATGTTTCAGGAACTATATTTTTCTCTCCTCTTGTGAATTGTTTTATGGTATCAGAAGCACAGAGTAATTCCTCTATTTAACTTCAAAATCAAAGCCCTTATGACTGAGCAAGGTGTGAATGAGCACCTGTTTGTTCATCTGGCCTGGACATCATCTGCATTAATCACCATATCTGGGCACAATAATGACAGCTGCCCACAGAAGCTGGAGTATCTTACCAGAGCTACCTGCTCATCCTGTAGGACTTGAAAGATGAGTTCCTGGAAGGCTTCCTACACACCACTGCACTCTGGCTGGCACAGGTCCAAATTTTCTTGTTAATGTAAAGGTGAACAAATTGTGATACCTGGCTGCAGGGGAAATGCAGTGTTCCTCCTAATTAAACTTACCCATTCCTTTTCACCAATCCCAGAAGGTTGAATTGTACTGTAATTTCAAACTTGTAAACCAGTTTGGAGGGAACTTCAACGTCATTTGGTATGAAACATGCTCTGTTAAAGGCAGTAACACTATCATTCTTTTAGTGCTTGCCTTGAATTATATGAAACAAGTTCTGGAAGGAATGATCAAGGGGCTGAGAATGTGGGAAAAAATAAGGCTATAAGTAATGAGACATACAATGTATAGACCAGCTCTGGGTTGAGGGAAAATTGTATCACCTGGAATTCAAATGTGAAAATTAGACCCTATCTTTTGTTGACATAAAAGCAATTAGTGAATGTGAAATACTGAGTGATCCTATACTTTAAATCTTCTGTTTATCATGTCTCAATTTATTTCTTATTGGCAGTCTCTCAAAATTTTTTTTCCGCATTTTATACGTCATTGTTTCGTTTCTCCTTTTTTGATGACACCTTTTATTTTCTCTCATCTTGAAAATGCCTTGCTTCAAAATGTTATTGTCATTACCTGTCCTACAAACATTTTTATGCCTCAAATAAATGACTGTGCACAGTTAAGTAATAAAAATACAGTCTATTTTCCTGTATTTATGATATTTCCTGTCAGTGATAATCTGTCTTGTCTATTAAATTTAAGTATTGGAGCAGCTCATAGCAATTTGCACTGGTAGCACAGTGGCAAAAATTTTCTTCTGGATTTCGAAGGAAAAGTGTTTGAAGAATTTTAATATAGAGCGGTTTTCTTTTTAATCAACATACACAAAGCTCTAATGTGCCTCATTATATGATACTACAACACACCTACAAGATCTCTGTACATGAAAACTCACTGGGCTGAGAAGGAACTTAAAGGGGATTGAAAACTCTGTCAGAGTTAGCCTTGAGTCTGCAGTGGCAGAATGTCTGCAATTGTACTGGTAATTGCCCAAAGACAGTTATATATCTTTCCCCCTTGTCATAGTCTAAAAATAGAGCAGTACCACATCCCCAGATAATTACTCATTCCAGAGGCTTTATATCTTGTCTTTGCCTGAGAGACAGAAATTTACAAATACCTGCTAGGAATGCCACTGGCTGAAATTTGGGTTTAACTTAATCAGTAATTTTTTGACTGGGACCAGAAATTCACCTGCAGTTACCAGCTCAAACCATCTTAGAAAGATGATCCATTCTTGCTGAATGGATCATACCACTGTTCTCCTATTCCATCAGAGGTCATTTTGCTTATCCTGCACCCTTAGTAGCAAATCTTCAGTGCAGTTTAGCTCTTCAGTTTTTACAAGATGCTATTTTTTCCCTCTCAAGGTAACATTTTACTACATTTTGCAAACAAAGAAAATTCCTCATCTTCTTACTTAATATTTTCCCACTTTATCTGTAATATAAGCAAAGTTAGTCAAAATAATTTTCCTGCATAAGAGTGCTAGGCGTCTACCCGGGGAGAGAGTGACTTCACTTGCATTGTTTTTGTAGAGTTTTAACAAGCTTCCTTCTGTAGATTAACACTTCATTCTGTATGCAATATATGAGTGATGCTTCTTTTTTTTCCGTATACAGATCTAAAAGATTGTTTTAAAACTAAAGTAGATTAAAAAAACCCCAAAATAATGTCATGTTAGTCAATTACAGTTGATTCTGCATCCCTAAAATCAATAGGAATATGGTTATTACTTTTACCATAACAGAATTTGCCCTCAGCACTAATGTCTGACCTCTGCTCTTTTTTTATTTTATTAAAACATGTATTCAAAATCAAATCAGTACCCTGAATTCCTTTTTCAAACAAGATGATTTTAAATTAGGTTTGTTGAAATAACAAAGGTCAAGACACAGGTTTATGCTACAAAATAGGAGAGAGATATAAAAACGATAAACTTGCTTTTTAATTTGAAAGTTAGGTCTCAAATTCTCATACTGAATTTTCATCAAGTTTTTTTAGTAGAGAAAATCAGCTTAGTTGTTTCTTTACAGAAACTCCAAGTGCATCATCTGGTATTCCTAATCTCTGTGGTATTACAAACTTTCCCCTGGGTTTCAATAAATGCTTCATTTTTGTTGTGTTAGTTTTGGGGTTTTTTTGATAACAATTATTTATTCAGAAGAGCTTCCCCTCCTCATTTTTGTAGCTTCCCCTCCTCATTTTTGTAGGCATCTTTTTTATGTGCAATTCACCATTACTCACTCAATAAGGGATATTTTAGGCTCAAACCTCCATAAAATATATTTTAACAACAAGCATAAATAATAAAAACCACTAAGATCTGACATATTTTTTAAAAGTCAGTGCACATATTCTTCCTTTAGCTAGCAGAAGGGCATAACCTAAAGCAAAACCAGGCAAAAATACTAAGCATATCTCTCAACTGCATAATGTTTGTGAACTGAATGTCATAAATTAATATGACATTGCTTTCAATGTTTTCTAATCCCCGTTGTGGGGGAGTGTCTCTTCTATTCCAATAGTTAGTTAACAGTTCACAAACTTGCTTGTGCAATGCATTGGAGGAAGACCCCATATCTTCTTGGACATGTAGAAACAGAATTTTTTATATTCTTGTTTTCAAAATCATGATGCTAGTCTTCCAGTTTCCATTCTACCAGCATCAAGATTAAAAAAAAGGAAGAAAAAATTTGGTTACGACAGACCCAACATCAGCAGCATAGTTGGTAGGCCCAGCGACAGACACAGATGGTTTTGAGTTAGTTCATTCTATGAGGTTTCTCCTTCTACTTACATAGCTAATAAGAAAATAAGGTCCTTGCACCACCTGATGGCCAAAAGCCAACCCATATGACCAAACCTTCCACTAAGCATACCTTCCACTGATGAAAACCTTGTTGTGAACAGAAGGGTAATTTTACGCAATCATAGACTCACTTTTCTTAGTACATGACTGTGGTCTTGCCATTTGTCTCAGAATCGTGTTGTGCAGAATGTAAATAGGGGGAAGGCTCCATCATTCATGGCTCACATAGTGAATTTGTGCTTATATTTTGTAGATTATACTGCAGTTGTGCTCTAGTTCTTTAAGCCTAGTGATTCTATTATCCAAATAAAATCATCCCATAATACAAAGATAAGCTTTAGAAAAAGGTATATGCAAACTCTTTTGGGAGGTTTACTTGCAACAAGAACTATTTTAGAGATCAGAGATAAAAGTTAGAGGCAGTACAGGACTGTGCAAAGGGATGTAACAGTCATTTTCTTGATATTTTCTTGCCAAGAAGGAAAAATGGAATCTCTATTCTAACCTTAGCTATATGAGCCTAATTACTTAGTTTTCTTCTCTTCCGTATTATACCTCATCATAATATAACGTTATGATATTTCTCAGAGAATGCCCTCTTTCTTTGTAATCCCAGAGGTATTTCTGAAATAGCTTCTATTATATTTTCATGTAAAGGCTTCCACCAATAAGTATTTTTCTCACATCTAGAAGCATACTATTTTATCCACTCCTGTTCATTTACCCAGTTTTCCTGCTTAATCCTGCCAACCAAACTCCACAATGTATTTGCTGTCTTGCTATCATGTTCTGACACTTTATCTGCTTCAAATTCTTACACACATTCCCAAATTTCCATACTGTTTCAGACTGTTATCACACTGACATGGTACATAGCACTTGAAGTCATTTAACAAGTGTATATTTTTATTTAAATGTGTTCAAAATTCTGTATGTGTTGCAATCTATATGTTTGAATGCAGAGCAAGACTTCTGAAGACAATTTATGAAATTCAATTACAACCTGATGTGATGGAAAGCAGGATAGGATCTAGGTGATCTAAACCTTACTTAACCTGGAAGTTTGGAAACCCCATCAAACAATCTGCTGGCTGCCCAGAAGTGCAGCCTGCCTCTGCAGGTGCCTAACTTTGCTAGCTAGAGAGTTCTGAGTCTGACAGAACTTTTTCCACATATTTTCAGAGTGGACGAGACTATTTTCATTCTCATGAAAACCTCTTTCCATGGGTCTTGCAATTCATACAGAGAAAAATCTGACTTTTCCCAAGCACCCAAAGAATTCCTTCCCAGTTTTGTATGGTCAGAACTGCATTTATAATATATATTGTCTGTCTCCCTTAACTATACCTAAAAACTTCTGGGGGTATTTTCCACAACTGACTTCAAGTCCCCAGCCTTATTATTTAACCTTTTAAAATATATAAAGATTTAGCTTTAAAATGCCAAATTTTAATTCCCAAGTAAAATTAATTTTGCCCAAATGAATATTACTTTTAATATGGATGCCTCAGTGTAAATTTTTCATCCTGTCCTCTAGCGGTAGCTATCTATTTTTTTTTCTAAAACAGAACAGTAAAATAAATATGGATTAAATACTGGTTTGGTGTTCTCAGGCTAGTCAGATAAACAGTGCATCCCTGTTCCTTGTTTCTCATGCTCCTCCTTGTTCATTGCTGGCTTGTGTTGAGCTTTAACTCAATCATCACCCCCAAGTCCTTCTCCTGCAGGGCTGCTCTCATCCTGCACCCAGCCTCTAGCTGTGTCTGGGACTGCCAGTGTCCAGGCATAGGACCCTTCAGGAGTTTCATTCCTCCATTAGTTTGCACAGTCCCACTGAACACCGCCCTCCAACCTCCAGTGTATCCCAGACCACAAGTTCTCGGCCTTCCTGGTCAGAAATCCTCAGTTTGCCTTCAGTTTCTTGATATCCCATCAGTAATTTAGTGTGACTGATGAGGTTTTGATTTTGTCCTGGTCTTATATTTGTCTGTAAGGTCTATGTGTCTGTGTTTGTTTGTTTCTTATGCCCTTTATTATCTGCATATTCATAGAAAAAGTCCTCAATTGGATAATCTTAGCAAAAGAAATACAGATTTTGCACACCCTAAAGAATCACAGAATAGCCTGAGCTGGAAGACACCCAGAAGGATCTTCTGGTTTGTCTCTAAAGTGAATGGCCCATATGGGAATTGGACCCTTGACCACCATGCTCTAACCAAATGAGGTAATCTCAGGGTCAGTTCCTACTGGGGGAACTCAAATGGAGTGACTGTACTGTAAAACCTGAAATAAAAGGCAGAAGTACTGAACTACTTGATCTGGTATTGTTTGATTATAGGTATGCTCCTCAATTAGTAATGCAGTAAAAATACAAGGAAACATATTGCAATTATCCAAAGTAATGCAGAGATTTGCTGTGTTGGCTTTTTGTTTTAAATATAGCTCAGTGTAAGTCAGTGAACTGAGCTATTTTTGTGCCAATTCAGAATCAGGTAGTTCTACCACCAAGGCTTCTGTAAGCCACAAAGGCACAATACTCAATGCATGGGGTTTGTAACACCCTCCTTTTTCCCCTAAGGCAAACTCTGTCAAAGCTGTTGATCTAAGATATGGGTCAGTTAACAAGTTTGTATCTGAAGACTGCAGAGTAAAATGGGGTTCAGAAAGAATCAATATTTCTTCTAGATAACAGGAGTCAAGGCCAAGTCATACATTAAACCAAACAATTTAAGTATAAATATCAATGTACTGCCTGACAGGATGCCAATAAATGTGCTTTAAAAGCAAAGGTACACAGCTTGGTCATATAATTACGAATAAAGTATCAATAAACTAAAGGCACTTCTTAAAAGCACTGAATATACCTTAAAGCAGCAAGTGACAAAAGCACTTGGGAGAAGCAGAAGCACAGGCAGAACCCACTTAGCTTCAGCTGAAGATCAAACTTTGCAGGGAGCTTTCAGAATCCCACAGGTTTTGTTACAAAAGCCTTATTATCTCCAAGACAGGTATAGATCAATACTAGCAACATTTGCAAGACTGAAACAGGTCATACTAAGGAAAGGAGATGGTATCATTTTAATGAGGAAATAAAAGATCACAACCAGGATCCTTACAAAGGAGACAGAGAAAAGTCATGGTCTGTACAGCAGATTTAATGGTTGTCTCCTAATGAATGCAGTCAGTGTAAGACAGAGGTTTGGTTTCCCCTGGAACTAAAAGATTATGGAGTTTTTTAGGCATTCAGGTTTTCTTTGAGAATTAAAAATGAGAAAGATTCGGTGAATTTTAGCAGTATTTTCCCCTAGTGTATCTATGTGAAATGAAAGCCATATATATACAGCTATCAGGGCAGAAGAAGCATAAAACCTCACTATAACTGTCTGTCCACAGCATGACATGACTTTGTAGGTTTCATTGTCATGCACCTTTTCTTACTGAGGAATGAAGGGAAAGAGTAAGCCCCAGTAAAGAGCAAAGCAAGGCAGAACAGCCTGCTGCTGATCTCAGCAGAAGAAGGCAGATGACTCATTTGAGACAAATATATCCACTATCGCTCATTCACAAAGTATCCTGAAGTGGTGGAATTTCTTCTAAGATGCAAAGAAAATTCTATGAATCAATGAGTAAAAAAAGTTATTTCTTAAGCAAAAGGTTTTTTTTTTTTTTTAATTCAAAGGTTTTTAATGAAAAATAGAAAGCCTGTTTTATTCCCTTAGCATGGCCTAATGTTTAATTACTTTGGCAATGCAAACACAATTGTTTCTGGTTTACCTTAGCTGTGGGGGATTCATCACCAGTATTGGTGATGACAGGGACCAAACCAATAAGGTAATGCTAATAGCTTTAGTTCCAAAGGGATTTATCCAATTAGTGCTCAAATACACTGGGGTGATCACATGAGAGCTTTTGATAAAAACTTGTCTTTTTCAATAAATTTTACTGAACTGTCAGGTTGAAGGTAAGCTTATTCATCAGAAAGCTGAAGACTAAGCAGAGGCAGAAGCATTAGAGACCTTTTGGACAGATGTTATATTCTAGAATCCTCTTTTTTATCTCTAAGGCAGATGGAATTCAAAAATGAGTGTACAAATTGTAAATGAAAATTATAGTCCCTTGCTGAATATCTGAGTTTAAATTATATCTGTGTTCCAAGAACCCCTATCACTTCCCCACCTCTTCCCTTTTGCAAAATATAGAGAAAAATTCATTGCAATCTCTTTGGATCAGAACTGAAGATGCTCGGAGCACATTTGTCTCTTAAAATTTCATCTGTCGCAGGAAGAGTTATTCATTGATTGTAAACCAAATGATTTTTGGCCCATCTGAGCTGAGGAGCACAGACAGTCAGATGGACACTCAGCTACCCCTGCATAGAACCACTGTCTCCAGGGGAGTGGAAAGCCTGTAACACAACGTCCTTTCCATAATGCCTCTATTGCATCCCTACATTCTGGAACTGACCTCTTTTCCAATCTTCAAATTATTTTCAGAGGAAGAATTAATATTGCTGCTTATAATAGTTTCCTCTTTAGAATAGTCCAGTGATTAAAAGCAGGGTATAGCTCTGTGATATTTTAGTACTTCTCACTGTGCAAAAATTACTATGCATCTTTGTACATACCTCTTTGAATCTAAGATACAAATAAAGACATTTAACTGTCTTCAGGAAAGATTTGACAATTGTTAATTGTGGTATAACAGGAAAGACTGCAAGCTATATCCAAAACAGTGTATCACTTCCTGCTTGAAATTAATTTACAGTTATAACACATTCTAGGTTTCATCATTAAAGATGTTGTCTCTGACAAAAATGATTTATTTTCTTTTGAAGATTAATTTAAGCTTAAAAATGGAAAATTCATTGAAAAAATAATCTGATTGATTTTAAGCATATGGTAGATGCAAGAACTTTCTTGTAGAAAGGTAATGAAAAATATTTCTCCATATTTTTATGTAGAAGTGGAGAGAAAAAGAAGTAACATATATCGGAGCAAAAATTTTTAAAGCTGTCCAAAAACCAAAAAAGATTTCTCATTTTTCAGTTTTGCATAGAAAGATAACACATCAAAAATGAAGAGAATGTTCTGTTTGATTATCTAGAACACATGTCCTTGCTCTGTTTGTTAAATTTGTGAAGAAGGTTTCTCTCCACTGGAAATTTAGAAATCCCTGGACTGAAGAAAAGAAGAGGAATTGCATGTGTATGATTTATCTCAAGTATATTCCCAGGAAGGAAACTTGCACAAGATAAGTTTTTAAATATTTTTTTTCCACAGGTATAGCAAAACCATAATGAAAAGTATGGTTGAATAAGACAAAAAATATGTGAGGCAGTCACAGGGAAGGTTATAGTATAATGTGTAATCTTTCTCAGCTTTGTAGTGCAAAACAACACATGAATTTCTCTACTCTACAAAGGCTTAGGGATGGTTACCATCACACTTTGTTAGGAACTTGAAAGAATGGACCCCTTGTAAGGATGCTTCCCCTCTAGGAGATGATAAAGCTAGCAAAGCTTCAGATCCTGGGGAGTACTGCTCCATCATTTTATGTTTGGTCTTCCTTTTTTCTGTCTTTAAAAAAACCTCAAACCCAACAAAACTGCAAAATCCTGTGCAACACTTATGGTAAGATATATATTAACTTCAGGCTAAGCTTTTAAACTTCAGGTAGTGCCAGAGATAACAGTATTCTTACCTATAATGTCAGGAAGAAAAATGATCTTATGTTTAAGAAACATTTTTATGCCAGTGGGACAGAGCTCCATTTCGGATTTCGTTTAAAGCCTAGAGTAACTTATGGATTTGATTCATGTCACTTAATTTTAGCTTGTCTAAAAGTTAGATACTCCATGCAAACTAGAGAGAGCATCTTGGCTCTGGCCCCAGTTCAAGAGATGGATAGCTAAATGTGGAGCATGATTCATACCTTCTTAACATAGTCACTTTTCACTGACTTGATGAATGTGAAAGTCAGGTCTAAAACTAAAAATGAATTTTAAAATAGGTATAGTGCAGCTTGGTTTTGGTTAGAGTCTCACTTTCTCTCATTTATTTTGCAAAATCAAGTATTGAAACATTGCCTATCCCTTGGGGAAAGAGTAGTGGGAGCAAGAATACCTGAAGGATTTAAAAGACGATCAGATACTTGTTTCTAAAATGAATGTTTGATTTTACTTGTGTCCTGCTCAAATCCAGTAATTTCTCAGATAATATATTAGCTCAGTTGGTTACAGCACGGTGCTAATAGCGCCAAGGTTGTGTGTTTGATCTCCATATGGGCAATTCACCGGAGATGAACTCGATCCTTGTGGGTCCCTTCCAACTCAGAATATTTAGAGATTCTGTATGGATGTTTTTAAATACTGTGATTTCTTTAAGTGTAAAGTATTACAAGAGTTCAAAATTAATTCCTATTCTGCAAGCCCATTAGTTCTTTTATACCTTGAACCATCTCGGTTCTTCGTGTACCTTCATGTTGCATGCTACAGATCCATAATGCCATGGATCCTACGCTTCACCTTCTTCTGGGGAGCAGATTTTTCTTCTCTGATTCTCTTTCTTTTCCCCAGGATGCCTAAGCACTCAGGCACATCTCAAAAGAATCCATGGGAAATAGAAGGGCACACACTCTACTATGGCTAACAAAACCCAGAGGTTCTAAAAACCTTGAAGTGTTGCAGCAGCCTGAGACTGACGTTTCAAAGAATAGTGGTGTGGTAGTTATAGTGGCTGTGCTCCTACAACTTGAAATTTTGCCATCATATTCCATTTCTTAAGGGGATAAGAATAGTGAGTTCTAAAGATACAGATTATGACTGCTCCTAGTGGTCTAGGAGTGCTTTTTTTGATTTTGTTTGAAAGGTAACTTTAGGTTCCACATGGATAACCAAACCTTAAGGATAACCAAACTTCCAATTTGAAGCTTTTCATTCTTTGATAGTTAAAAAGCTTTAGATAAAAAAAATCCTCTAGAGAGGAAAACAATATTGCTAATAACTCCACAGTGAATGAACTCAGGTTATTCTTATTCTTACACTGAATTACAGCTTTTAGAGTTTATAATTTTCTAATATTAAATTTTTTCTCAGTATTATGCATTGGGCTGCAGTACTTGAATGTTGTTATGCTATGTCAACAATTCAAAGAAAACATGAAACATTTTGCTTTCTATTTTCCCTTTGTTTAAATCTTAGAGTACCAAAAGAAAGTGGTGTTGACATTTTTTACTGACAATTTTTGCATGATTATGAAGCTTAATAGGTGATGTATTGAAGAGAGTTTTCTCACCAGGCATAAGAGAGAGAGTCAGAGAGAGACTGAGTGCAGGAGTGTGAACATCCGTGCTGTACACATGGTATTAATTTCTTGCCTCTATCAATATGCCTTGTGATAGTACTGCAGCTGTAATGAGAAAAATGGATGTTCTCAAGTTGTGTTCCTTTTAGCTTCTGCCCTTTTTAAGTTCACAATATTCAGGGAGTGAAAGACTCAGCATAGAATATAACTTATTCTGGAGCAGCTTTAAATTTCTGGAAATTCAGTCACTCTGTAGCCTGTTTCTAGTACAAAAGCTGCAAAAATCTTTACTTCATTCTTTCGTCATTTTCCCACTCAGCAGAATATGCCTTTGAGTTGTAATTCTATCTATCCTGATTCTGAAAATTGTGAAGACTTGCAGTTTCTTCAGTTAACTTCATACAGCAGAGTTACTAATCAGCATCTCAACATGCGCCATCAACGTGTCCGCTTTACTCAGGACACTTCACAGGTATAAATGTTCAATGAATAGTCATGTGAAAGCCCAAAATCATCTACATTTCACACATTCTGTTAGCTAAGGGTCAGTGTCTCAGAAGACAAAAATTACTGATGATATCATTCTGCTTTGACTAAATTTATATGCTTAGATTCAGGTTTTAAATTAGTTGTGAATATTGGACTTTTAACTTTTCAGGAAAATGTCAGTGTCAAAGAGATGGTACTACAGTTTAATTCATAAAGCTACATTCATTTCAATATCCACTTTACAACCGCTAAGGATTTGGTCCTTGGGGGTTTAGCATATAATATTATCAAGAAGAATAATTTAAAGAATAGTACCGACTGTGAGATTACATGTATTTGATGCCATCTACTTTCAGCACTGCTAAGGCACCCCTGGAATACCATCCAGAGTAACAGCCCTTCACAGTGAAAAGATATTGATAAAATAGACAAGCAGGAAGAGAAGGAACAAACAGAGTTAGAGATGAAAGCTGTGGAAAGATCAGAGTTATCCAAAAAGTTAATACACAAAGAGGAAATATTTAGAACGTAAAATTTTATCCTTTAGGGAGAACAATTTTAAAGTGATGGAGATAAATTTAAGAACAAGCAAACCTGTGGGCAAGAGGTGTAAGGCTGAACTACACACAAGCAAAACTAAACTGGAGAGGAGGAGGCTTCCAAAAGCAAAGCAATAAGACCACAAGAATGCTGCCACTGGAGTTGCATGAGTAGAAAAGTTCATTAAGAATTCAGGCAAGTATTTTACAACTGAAATATCTTGCTATGCAACTTTAGATTTTATTAGAAGAGCAAATAAATTTTTTTCATATTCTTTCAAAGTCTCATTTTCTTAGAGTATGGAGTACTATTACAACCTAGTTTTACTGGTCAGATCTTGGACTTCAAAAATGTAAATAAAACCTACCTAATGGAATACTGCTCATATTTTACCTCCAGCAAAGTCTTATTTGCTTTTACACTGCATCCTGTATGAAAACACTCTTTTTTTCTTTCCCATATTGATGAAACTGGAAATTACAGTTGATTGACTTCTTGGAAAACTTTGGTTTTATTGATAGATTCTTTCATCTCGACTTCAGGCTTTTGAAGTCAAAGACGATCAAGAACACTTGTTCTTCTGATCAAGAACTAAATCTACTGAAAACAATCATTTAATGAGTGGTTTACCAAAAAAATAAAAAGTGACACAGCAAAGTAAATGTTTCCCCAGCTAGGAAGGTAGTAGCCATTCTGAGATAGACTTGATCCCCCTCCCCATGAAAAATTTCAAAAGGTCCAGAAGTCTTTTGCTCCAGTGCAGAATGAAAACAAATGCTGAAACCCCATTTTCTAAAATCAACTGCACCTGTTTTGCCTGAGTCGTGTTACAAGAATAGAGTCAGTAAGATGTGAAACAGAAAAAGAATAACAGTTAAGACACCATGACCAGTCATAGTTGTGAAGAGAAAAACAGACAAAGGAACTGGGTGAGTCTTGGCTTTGAGCTGGATTCTATAATATCCTTTTTTAGGCATAGCTTTTAAAACTGAGTTTAACATTTGTGAACAGGTGCACATGAATAGCTCAGGACAACAAAATTAATTCCTTGGACCCAATTCAAAGCCAGTTAAAACCAGTGGAAAACTTTTATGTGTTCTGATGAGCTCTTTTATCCTTGAACTAGACAAAGTCTGGCCCCAAATGGTATAGAAATATCAAGTTTCAATTCCTGAGATTCAATTCAAAGACTTCAACTATTTCTGAGGAGATAAGCTATATCCACTGACAGCCTCGTGTTTGTTCTTTTCTATGTGTGTGGCTTTATTCATCTTTGATTGTATAAATACTGATAATGGCATTAATAGTACTTATGAAGTGACTGTGCTCAAGCTCACAAATGATTTGCTTTAGGACTTGCTAATAGATGCTTAGACTGAGCTAAGGAAACCCAGATGCTTCCATATCTGAAACAGTCTATGGATGGGTCATTCACCCATACATGCAGGTAGGGGATGTCAGCATATGCACGTTCAGGAAACAGGAAAAATGCATGGAAAGGAAGGAAGGAAAGGAAAGAAGAAAGAAGAAAGAAGAAAGAAGAAAGGAAGGAAAACAGGACTATAATGCATGAGCTTGCTGTTCCTTAGAATCTTTTGTTCTGTATGTTTCTCGATTCCTGTTATTCTGTGGGAGTAAGCAGGTCCCTCTTGTCTCTGTTCACTAGATGTATGGATGCATTCACCAAAAGTATAGACAAGGCAGCCTCCCTGCCTCACTGCACATAGTGCTACTATCAGGGGTACTGACAGGCTCAGCTGATATCCCACAGAACTACCTCCCCAGGCACACAAGTCCCTGCTGCCTCAGCAGCCTCAAATTCTCTATAAGAAACTAATTTTCTAAAGTAGGTCTATGCTTATAAATGGAAAAATGTGAGACTGTTTCCTAATAGATAGTACTAAGATTTTCAGTGCAATAACAAGCAGGATTTGAGTATCTGAACATGCCTAAATTTTTCTTCTGTATTTATTTAATATTGTGTGTTTAGCTTAATAATGCAAAGGATTTTTATTCAGTATTTCAGTAGGGTTACGTGGGTGGCTCTGATCTGTCTACATGCTGAACATGTGCTATTTTTGGTCTGACTTTACACTGTGTTTCACCTGAGACACTGTGCAAAACGAGTTTTTTAAGTAAGGTGAGGATAAAGGGTTAATATTTTATATTTATGTGCAGATTTTTCTGACTTAAAGAAACCCCAAACATAGAGACTATAATATATAGGCTTTTCAATAGGTATACCCTGATATTGGAACTAATCATGTAAACCCTGGGAGATAATACCACTGCCAACTTAAAGGAAAGTTTTCTGGTTCCTTGGGGGTTTGATTTATGTTGTTTCCATGCAAATGTAGACCGTTTTATAGGAAAGAAAACTCTGAAATGAATTCTGGAGCTTAATGCCTGACCCTGTCTGTTTTGTGCAAATTAAAGAGCAACATGAAAGCTGCGGTTTTTAAAAATGCCAATGTACATTGCTAAAATGCTAATATGACAGAGCAGAAAGTCACAGAAGTAGGAAAGGTGGAAGACTGAGGGTTGCAAATGCTTACTTCAAAACACAGATGGGAGTTCAAATGTGTGGTGTTCTAATATGTCCTGTTGAAGCACATTATTTTTCTCTTTGCAGAAGAACAAGTAGACAGAGGCTTAACGTCTCCTATTCTTTTATAAACACAAAGTGACACTAAGAAAAAATATGTCCATCTACTGGCAGAAAAAGTCTCACTGTATTTATTGCCTCCAGTATTGGCTTTTTAAAGGCAAATCAGGCCATTCAGCCATGAAATGTCCTCTAGGAGGAAGAATGTTGGTCGAAATGATGGTGGGGTTTTTTTCCTGAGTTGTATGGATCCACAGTGGTAACTGAGAGAGCAGCAGGGCACTTCCTCCGTGTTTTCTTCAACTTATCATCTTTTTCCCCATCCCTGTCAGGTTGACATAGTGCAAGCTTGTGTGGTGAAGTGGTGCTGATGTATTTTCACAGCGCTTTTCAGATACTTCCTTTGGTTTTCTGTCCCATACCACCTGGCACTCCCCACAACCCTTTTCTGCATTATATCCCTATACTTCCTACCTTCTTAATGCCTAACTTGACTGTTTCCTCTTCTGTGTTGGACTGTTTCCAGCTTTGCTTTCTTCATTTCCCAGATCTATCCTGTTTCATCCCACGCCATGCACACACATTTCCACTTCCATTTACAAGTCTGACATCTTCTGGTGATAACTGTCACAATTGGGATGCTCCTTACTTTCCCCATCCTGTGCATCATCCACATACATCATATTACCTCCTCCCTCCCATCACAACTCAGAACCTCTTTCCCATGTCTATGTCCCTCCTCTCCTTCCTCTTGCTTCATGCGTCCAAAAATGACCATCACATGCCTAATACCACCACATTCTTACTTGCTCCCTCCTGTCTTTTGGTCTCCAAATATTTTTGTACTTTTGCTTGCTTCTTTGGTGACTGTTGTTTACTCAACCTGCTCTCTTTCTCATGCTCTGTATCTGAATCATAATTTTAGGTGTAGACTTTGGGATATTTGTCTCATATTTTTTCTGTTTTTTCCACTTTTCTGCCCACATATTCCACTTCTGCTGAACAGCAGTTTGCATAATTGTTTCCTCTCCCATTTCTATTATAATGTTCTACCCCCATACAGCTCCTCCCTCTTCCTCTACTGTCTTCCCATTCACCTCAAATGAACTCAAGTTCCTTGCATGCTTAGTCAGAAACCATATTCTTCCTTTCCCCTGGTCTGTAGCCCTGACTCAATTTCCTTATTCTTCCAAATTCTGGGGTTTTTTTCACTAACTTAGCAAATTTTCACCTTTTTAACTTTTCAACTTTCTTTCAAGGAAGCAAGACAGAACTGATAGTATTTAGGCAGGATCAACCACATCATTCTGGGAAAAAAAAAAAAAAAAGAAAAGAGGGAAAAGAAAAGAGTAGCTCAAAGGTTATTTTCATGACATTGAGTGTTTAATTCTGTAAATTTTTGGCTCTTAGCAAAAGGACATGATAAAGCATCTGGCTCTCCCTTGTATACTCCACATATAAAGCATTAGAAAGCTGCTGTGTATTGTAAAATAGCTCTTGTTCAAAGGGATAAAAAGGTATTTGGGCACAGTTATATTAATCCTTTGTGCCACTTAGGTCTCTTTATTGTGTCATGTTTTTGTATGATCATGGATGTTTTCACCTCAAATCTCATTAATTTATGTTGCTTGATGGTAAGTCTCAACATTATTAATTTAGTGAGGGTTTTATTTGCAAAGTCATCTTCAAATTCCCATCTGCTCCACTGAATGACAGCTACTGATATTAGTTCTCCTGAAGGAAACAACATGCCAAGAAAGCCCAATGATCCAATTATCAGTATCTAACACTTTTCTTTGCAGAAAAAATCAAGTCTCTGTATCACTGATTAAAAGCTTCCCTGCTCTCAATACCTTGACAACTTTCTTTGAGAGGACCTTGAATGAACCAAGGCTTTGAGGTGGATATACCTGCAGCTTTTCCTTAAAGTGAACACACTAAAACTACCAAAATTTTGTTCTCAATTTCTAAATTTATGTTTTACTAGCACATAAACACAAAAGAATAAAGTAAGCTTTTAAAGAAAGAAAAATAATTTCTGCTTAGGAGACAGATTAAAAAAAAAAATCTCTTTTGCTAATGATTCTACCCGGCTTGGGCATAATTTTTCGTCTGGTGCTGTTTTCAATTGCCTGTTCATCTTTTACCAAACAGATCTCATTCTAGGGACGTGCAATATTTTCTCTTCCTGAGGACTTTAGATTGCACCAGGCAGAAAAAAGCAAACATACAGGTTTCCTGTTGCTCATCCACAAAGTATTAATGCTGCATGACTAACAATAATATAGTCAATATGTGGAAAACAAAGATATTCAAAAGTTCTTCCATCAACTACGCAGAACAGTGCTGGTTCAGTGCACCTGTAAGTTCATGAATTACTGGGACATTTTATCCACAGTTCATTCTATAATGCATATTTGTGCAACAGCTGTGAGGTGTTCTGGCAGCTATGCTCTTCCTTCTGAAAGAGACTCGAATGGAGCCCGTGGTTGTCACTGCTCTGCCTATGTAGGGCTGGGATACATTTCTCCTGCTGCTTTATTCCACCGCTAACCAAACCTCCAGATGGAGGGGAGGCTTCACACCTCAAAAGCACAGTTTTGTTTTCTGGATCAAATATAACAGGTATCATGTTCATTTAAGGAATGTTTCAAAAACTAAGTAGTTCTGAAAGTACCTTTCCTATATTTTCTGCACATAACTCCAACAAAACAAAAAGGACAAGGAAGGACAAGCCTCTGGTAGGGAATTCTGGAAGAAAAAATAACCCTCCCTACCATGCATTAGCTTGTTTATGAGTCTGTCATTATGAGTCATTAGCTGTCTGCCACAGACTCTAGCTGCCATTCTGTTGTGTATGAAGCTTGATTCTGAGGGATAAACAAAAACAGAGATGAAAATCAAGCAGAGAATAATTTTTTCATGGACAGAGTGTTCATGGACACTGTGGGGAGAGCCAGTAGAACCCTGCACACTATTTTTCCTAAATATAGAGGCAGAGGAATTAAAACCAGAAGAGTTAATCAAAATCCCAGCTATAGTAGCCCATCTGTTAAGAAAATCTTCAGGTCACTGAATTTAAAATTTTAATATTGTTACTACAGTAAACATTTCTTTTCATTCTTTGTGTTTCATTTTAAAAAATCTGACCAAAAAAACCCCAATCCAACCCAAAACCCTGAAGCCCAAAAATCTCTTACAGCTTCCGTGAGGTAATAAGACAATAACCGTACGCACTGTCAGTATCAGCAGAATGAAAATATAGATTTAAGAAAGAAGACAAGTTTATTTCCAATTCATAATTGAAAAGGAGAGGAAAAATTAAGTTAAAAGGAGTAGAAAGTTTTTGCAGCCTGCCATAGATGCAGAGAAGGTGGCCCACCTACCAGCAGTGAAGCACACAGCTGCAAAATGAAAATGAGTAACAGATGAGGATGCTGGAGACAGTATTCTTGTGTAACATTCATACACAGACATTCCTATATTACCAATTTATCCACAGAAACGGTGCAGGATTAGGTGAAATTGCAGAAATATAGAATAGACTGGTTTTGTCTAATGGAAGAGGTGTTTGTGAAAAGCAGGGTCTCATAACCTCTGTCAGTGTAGTACGAGCTGCTAACAAACTAATTCAAATACAACCCTTGATACAAAATAAAATCCAGAGCTGCAAAACAAACTCAAGCACAGACAGATATCAAAGAATCACACTCTACAGAGTCTATGCGAAATAATAGAGTGAAATTAGTATAACAGCCTACTCTGAGAGACCCTCCCACACCCCAGGTGGCTGCTGGCTATGTGTTATAGTATTGTCTTCTGCCATAGCATGTCAAGATAGTACATGGCAACGTGTTCATGTTTCAACACAGGTATCGTCATCTGAAAACTTATCCCACTGCTCTCATGCCTGGGAATGGTGCCCACCAAGAATATCCATGCCCTGAAGCAAAGGTGTCAAGTGTCTTCCAGCCAAGTAAGGCAGTCAAAGATGATTAAGAAAGCAGAAACACCAAGATCTTTTATGAAAAACAACAATAAAGATAGCAACAATTTTCAAGAGCACACACACAAAAAGTATTTCCAAATAAAAAATTGTAAACTCTCCTTGCATAAAATAAAAAATAATACAGAATTTTCTTTGGAAACTTCAAAAGTCAAATAGATTTCCTTTTTTGCATCCAGTTGTGCCAAATGCTCTGTGAAGCAAGAGAATATATGAAAAGATCATTAGCTTCTGAAAATACCTTAAAGTAACATGGTAAATAAGGAAATGCACATTTTAGAGTAAGAAAACCGTCAGTTATTTATTTGGAGTCAATGTATTCCCCAGAAAAGTGTGTCCAAAACTAATCATAAGGTAAATAGTAACTTTTTGGAGACAAGGTAAAATGAAGGAGATAAACTAATTTGAAGTAGTGTTGAAAACATATGCTAAGGTAAGAAGATGCATAAGAACAGCAGTGCAAAGCAGAAGCTGTAGAAGCCATGCAAATCAATACAGTATGTGGAAGGATCAAGGAGGATAAAGTCAGAACAAAAACTGTGCTGAAAAGATCTTCCTCAAACACATACTACCGCAAAAATAGAATGGACTACAGAGAATTATTGGCAACCCCAAATCAATTTGTTGAAATGCTCCCATTTATTTTAAAGGTGACAAAGTATGGGAACTATTCGTGGCCAGAAAATGTCACACAAACAATACCAATAATTCTGCCTTCTTTTAAACAACAGTTTTCTTGCAACTTAAATTCTGAAAACACCAGCAAAATTTCAGTGACCTAATGGGAACTACCAATCTATGCTCTTTACCAAATAGCTTATATTAATTTATGGGAATGAGTTGGGCCTTTTCTATAGTTCCTAGTCATTCCTGTCCTTTCCAAAAGCAAGTGAACAGGTGGAGATATGATTTACCTACGAAAAATAAATGTAGGAATTATATGAATGGAACAGTCTCTTGAAATTTCAAGTTTTCTGACTTCCTCAGGGTCAGAGTCTCTCAGACACTAGAAGCAAAGAATTCTCCTTTTTCTTGATCAGGGAATCATCTTCATTGGCACAAAAACCCAACTGCTAGCTTGTACTATCTTCTGTTCATCTGGGTATTACAAAAACATTGAAAATATTCTTCCTGGTTTAAGGCTATACTCATCATTTTTGCCTCCACTGGTCTGGGGGCTTATCTTAGCCAGCTTCAAAACTAGAAGCTGAAAAATTCCTTTAAAGCAATGAGTTGGTGTGAGCCTCTGTGGTCATTTAGTCACAAAGCATTCAAGGCCTAAATCAGTATCTCTTCACAGTACTGTTCAAAGACATTTCTCCATACCAAAATGTTTGTGAATCTAATCTGCATATTCCATTTTACTATATCAATGTATAGCATCATCTGTTATAGTAAATGAGGTCAAAAGATCGACAAAGAAGACATATACAAATCATATTATCCTCAGTAAACAAAAGTGTTCCCCTTAAAAGCCCTTATTCCTATGCTGTTTGTGAAATTATCTTCACAAATCTCCTTGTATGAATTTGGTCCTGGTCTGTGAACTGAACTAATTACAGAGCAAGAAGAACTAAGGAATAGCACAGACACTGTCGTTCCTAAGATGTTGCAGCCTGCACTGTGCTCAGTCTGCTGAGATGATCATCCTGAATGTAAACTTCAGTGCTGTGAATAGAAAATGCAGCTTCAGCATTTACTGAGCAGAGACAGATGTAAATGGCCTTTGGATTACTGTGCAATAGTGACTGAATGAAGCCTTCTTAGGCATCCAGTTCGCAGAGGGAGATTGTCTTGATTAAAAATGACAAAATATGTTCGTCCTTTGACTGCTTCAAATCAGAACTTTCAACTCTTGCAGTTTTTATTAGTCTGATGACACCTGACATTTTGTTTATGACCTACAGATTTGTGATCATAATAATGTTTTAGTTTTGCTTTCCTTTACAACTATCTTTCCAGATTTCAGTTTTAGGCACTGAACAAATAGAAGGCAAATAAGAAAAGCAAAATTTTTCCTGCACAATACAATTTCAAAGGAGCTTCCTAGTTTTGTGGATCTGATATGCTCATGAACAAAATACCTGTCTTTCAGAAATATGTTGAAACTAAATCTTTCTGAAACAAAGGTTATAAAATCTTGGTCATGTAATTAGTACCCATTGCCTCCTGTAAGGACAAAGTGAGACAAACTGGCATAAACTAAAATAATTTTATTCCTTTTCTCCTGGGGAAGAAAATCTTATGGATACCTCTGATACTGTAAATGCCAAAACTGATGGGGATGAAAAAAAATGACATTAAAATTTGTTCCCCAACACTTTGCTATATGTATGCTTTTTAGCCTTCTAGTTGTGATTGTATCTTTTATCCTCTTAGCTTGCTTGAATGTTATTTCATTTCAAGCAATTACTTTGAATTTTTCTTATACTTTACTTTATTGCATGTGTGTTCTGTCAATCAGAGAGATGATTTTATGTTACTTAAAAATATTATCCTCCTGTCAGCAGGTAATACAATCAAAGTCTCTCATTACTGTGGAAGTTAACTCTTCCATTTTCCTTATTTTATAAGGAAAAACATCTCTGCAGGGATTGAAAAATGTCTCACAAGCAAGAATTTAAAAATTTGGTGTAGTTTAGTCTGCACTTTCCTTCTTGCTATTTAAAAGAGCAATACTGGCAAAAAGACCCTAGTCAACCACAGTAAGCCGCTTATCCCTGTATTTCAGTAAGGAATTATGAAGATCTTACTGGATTTTTTTTTGCATAGAAAGATTCCTTGTTGAAACTGGTATTTTCATGGGAAACTGCAAGTAGGAAAAAAAAAGTCTCCAAAACTAATCTCTTTTAAATCAGCCAAACATGTTCTTTCTACTAAAACAATAAACAAAAATATAATGTGCATGTATATAATATATATTATTATTTTCTCTATAGGTGCAGTTGATAGAAATGAGGAAAAAGCAAATGTTGCAAAACAACCATCACAGAATTTTTATATGAGTGTCATCAGCCCTAATTATGAATCTCTTATTCTATATTTTAAAAAGAAAATTAGCTAGAGGAGAGTAAGGTACTCAGTAAGCATTAATACAACATAAAGCTAAAAATTCCTTTAAAATTTACTTTAGTGACAAAAAGCTTTTAAATTATAATTTTCAGGTACAGTTGAATTATTTTAACTGAATGTTTACTTTCATTTAATAAAAAAACCATAAAATATTCTTACATAAAGTGTGAAATTTTGACCATTGCATATTTTTTTATTCTTTTCTGTTATGAATACAAAATTATTTGTGTCAGAAAAAAAGACAGTATTCTTTATTTATCTTTAAAATTTCTTAACATAATTATCCCTGTTCCTGGAACAGAGCTAAACCCAATGTATTGTAATGGAGTATTTGGGTCAGTTTGAAGTTGAGATCATGGAACAGACAGGTAACCTGAAGGAGGCTCTGAAACTGGGGATCGATTTGTGGCATCAGGTTTGGCAGACGATCTGATATCACAGGATATAATTGAAAAAATTGTACTGAATTTATTTGTGCCTGGGGCTAACAACTCTATTTTGCAGCAAAATAGAAATTGAAATAATACTTGTTAAAATAAATTTTAATAAGATTTCCTTTATCATCTAACAGTCCACAAGCTAAATAGAATATTTTAATTATGAAATTCTTAAAGCAATTAATTTCAATTCTCTTTACTAAGAATCCAGAATGCAAAATGATAAGTGAAATACTGAAGGATATAATTACATAAGCTGTGGGTGATATTCTTAACTTGTGCAAACAAGAGAGGCAAAGGGAGTGTTAAAACTTCACTGCTAGCCCCAGTTAAGAATGAGGTTAATTACCAGAACTGTTGAGGCTCTGGTAAGGAAATTAAATTATTCAAGTTGTTCATAATCCGTAAGCAGAAATACATGCAATTTTTGTTAAAGAGCTATAGCTTTAGAAGCATGTTGCATGATTATGTACAAAACTGCCTATTCTCTCCCCTTTCTGAGTAAATTTGGAAAATGCATAGGGGGCCAATCTTTTTCAGTACTAAGTCTGATCTGCACTGACCCTTCAGTTCCTCCAGAACTATCCTGATGGGCCAGCAGGTAAAAAGAGCTTTGACAGCTTTGGGTATGCAGCCAGGGAAGGAAGTATGCAGCTATGTTAGTATGGCTGGCTTCCACCACCACCCTCTTTCAAGTGAGATGGTAGTTTTACTTTGTATTTTCTAAAACTGAGAGTCAGTGCATTTAGCAGAAAGCAACAGAAAACTCATTTTTTTCTCCTGAGCACACATAGGGCCATAATTTTTCTTCATCTGATTTTCCTAACTAATAGAGAGGAAAACAATACAAAAGGAAGAAATCCGTTGAATGCTCTTATATATTATGCTGAAGGGAAAGTCTGCATTAATTTTCTACTTTCCCTTTTATAGCATACAAATACACATAAATAAGACATTTTCATTTAGAAAATGAGAAAGTAGCCCACTTATCATTTTCTACTCCAGTTTTCAGGCCAACAGATGGTGTATTCAACCCACAGAATGGACAAAGAGCATATGTCAGGAGTCTCAGCATGGAAGGCAGTGGTGCCAACACTTCAGCAAAGCCACTGCAAAGCCACTTATCTGGTAGGGAGGTGGCCCTGGCTGAATACCAAGCAACAGGAGAGGTCCTGGTGGAGGCCTGGCTCCACAATAATCACACACAATGTCTGTTCCCCCAGATGCTGGTCCTGCACTGCCTGGGTTGTGGATGTCATGCATGGGCCTGCTCTCCTCCCTGCTGAGCAGAATGTGTGATGTCCCTGCGAGGCACATCTCAAAGGCAGTCTGGTTTGAGGATGAGTTTTCTCATTTTTAGATTTATTTTTCAGAAGAAACACTGACCACAGGAATAATAATTGCTGAACTCAGTTACTAGATAGGTCTCTTGCTTTCACAGAAACACTTACTGCACAAACAGTTGACTCTTGCAGGCAAGTTCCTTAAAAAGATCATGAGATAATTGCACTCATGAACTATATGAAAAAATAGTTTCTGTAATGTGACTTTACATCCCATGCTTTACACTCTAGTCATTATACATGTGTACTTTTAGCAGAATTTCCTTACCCAGGACATTGACAGCACAAAGTATAAATATTTTAATATATCCTGCAAGGAAACCTGTCCCAGGTATATGTGTCACAAACCCCAGAACAGGTTCTGATAGACAGTGATTACTGGTCCATTATACACAAAGAGTATATCAAAAGGAAAATGGATATATATTTCTGAATGCATTCTATTTTAATCTAAATAGTAAATGGAATTAAAGAGAAGGCTAACAGCACACATAGCAGCATGTATGAACATGTTGATAAAGATAGGGGATGAAGCTGTAGAGTACACTCACGTAAAAACTTCCAAGTTGATGGATGTGACTGTCAATAATTGTATTTTATAAAAGTGAAAGGTTACATCATGGCAGTCAGCATTTATTCTGGGCTAAACAGAGCCTTAATCAGAGAAAATTTGAACTGAGTAAAAAAGGCTTTTTGAGAAAAGCCAGATCATAGTATTTCGAATGTGTCTGTGTACCACGCCCTATATTTTTCATTGAGTATGAGCAATTCTACAGTATGTAAATGTGGAGAAAATTCTTGCATATTTGTGCTGTGAATTCAATGAAATTCAAACAAATGACAGTAAAATGTTCCTTTTAAGTGGGGAATCACCTAAATCATACACAATAGATTACATGCATCCTTTGAGTAATTCCAGTGATTTTAAAGAGGTTATTCTAAGGTTTAATTTGCCACAATACATGCAACAGCTCATAACCCTTTATGAAGATAATACTCACAAGTTTAAACAGTACAGTGCCCTGAATTTCTTGAGAGGCTACAAATGGTCCCTCAGGGCTCATTAGCAGGCTATAGTTCCCCCTATCATGGGATTCTGAAGTACAAGCATTATAGTTCAATTTGCACATAAACTGCTGATCTATCCAGGAAAAAGTAATATTCAGCATTAGTTTATACATAAGATATGAGGCAGAAATATTCCAAAACAAAGAAAACAAAAAGGTAATAAACCAATTTTTTTGTTTGAACAAAGGAAAAAATGCCATCATAATCTCCCGAACTGGCAGAAATAGCTGCAAGAGTCACTGCCTAAGAAAGTACAAAGCTGAGAGAGTGGCAGTACTGATGTTGCTGGTTCTGTGATACTGATCAGTCTTAAGTTCATTGTAAGGAATTGCTCAGTCTTGCAACTCTCCTGGCAGTTAATGGGTCAGAATATGATCTATTCATCTGAGATCTAATCTACAAGAAGAATTAAAAGGTCGAGCATGCTGATAGGGGGCAGGAGTTGAGAGTTTAATGAAAATGCTGCAGAAACTTAGTGAATTATTTAAGAAAATGAAAAAATTGGTTGGACATGACATTAAAGTAATTTCCAGAACAGGGCCACAAAACATGGAGAGTGATGCTGTGGTGAGTATGCTTGACCTGGCCCATCAGAGATGAGCTCTGGCAAAACCTCTGCACAATGGCTCTGTCGGCTCATGAAAGATACCTCATGACAGTTACATAGTGAGAGTACATTTCTTCACAATGCTTCCTCTTCGTACTTATTTCTTACCAAATTACTATCTTCATCTACTATATGTCTTTTAGAATTATCAGAGCTACCACTATAAAATCTAAAGTTTCTTGAGAATGAAGTGTCTGCAATACAGAAGTACGTCCCCAGGCAATTCTTTAAAAGATAGATATACTGAATTCTGGTTGAAAAGTCTAGGATTTTGTTATCATTCTCCCCTTTCAGGGCCAGGCTGAAAGCATGAAATTACATAGTCATGAAAATAACTGTTTCCTGATATGAACATGGAGATCACAATATGGTCATTAAAGAAATGGAGGTATGTATTTATGGGGTGCTGTTATTGAATACTTTAAATAGCAGCTGAGATCGGAAAAAATCCTTATGATAATAAAAACATAAATTTTATTAAAGATTAAGTGTGTTTCAGTTCAGTGTTTAAACTACTTTGGACCTAACACAGAACGCAGAGCAGAAAGTTAGGTCCCTCCTCTTTCTGTTTGGAAACTGGAAGAGTTTAACATTTCATAAAAGCCACTTAAAAACATATGCTGAGCAGCCAGTCAAGAGAGAAATGCCACATAGAAGGGTGTGCCTGTAGTGCTTTCCTTAGCCTTACCCACCTGACTGTTTCCACTCCACTTTGAAATGGCAACTCAGAGGTCTGGACCATCTGTCACAGACCTGAGAATGGCTTAGGGATTTTTCTTTGGCATATGCACAATAGATGTGTTAGCCACCTTTACATAGTTCCTTGCTAAGGAGCTTGATATTAGCATCATAGCTAACTATTTGGGTTTTAATCTTCTGGGGCTACTGCAGTAAATCTTAGCTTTGTTCTGATCAATGTATTTGTGCCTTCTTCTTCACAGTGAGCATATCTTGCTAAGGTGTGTTAAAGAAACTTTAAGATGACGAAAAGAAGCAGACTTCTATTACAAAACTGTAGTGGACCTTTTAATGAATTGTCTGGGACAAACTCATGTGTAATACAAATTTAAAAGAAACATTTTTTAGTCTTATAAAATTCATTATTGGCATTTTCTTCGGGTAGTGTTCTGATACATAGAATGTTCCTGTCAAATTATAATCTACATCAATACATCAGCAAAGTACACACAGTTGTCCCTCAGGTACACAACACATTCATCACCAAGGCAACTAATGACTATAACGATATATTTGAAATGCTAAATGACATTGTATGAAGTACTCCATCAGACAGAAGCAAACAGAAGAGAAATAACAATAAGACCATTTTGAATTAGATTCCAAAATGGAATATTTCACTTAAAGAAACAAAAAAAACCCCAATATGTTTTAGAAAGAAGTTAAAAGAAGCAAGAAGCATTAATAGTTCAAATTGATGGTGGTAAGCCAGGTAGACCATTTCACATATATCCAATAAATGAAAAGCTTGAAGTATATGAATAATTATTATGGACTCAATACCAACGTAAAAATAGTGTTGGAATATTGTGGTCCTTTTTATCTCTTGGAAAATCTTGCTTAATAACACAGTTTTGACTATGAGTGAAAAGAGCATATCTCTGTTAGAAATAAAAACTGTCTGATTTGTGCCATATAGTAATTTCCTGTTTTTCTTTGAAACATTGTTTCTTGTAATTATACTGCTATATAATTCTCTTTTTTTCTTTTATGTACTGGTTGTGAAATTCAGTCAAAAAATGAACAGAAAGTTATTTTGCTTACACTATTCATGATAATATTTAGTTCATGGAATTTAGTTTACTGAGTTTTTGGGGTTGGAAGAGACTGCTGGAGGTCATCTGGTTCAAATTCCTTGCTCAAGCAGGGCCACCTAAAGCAGTTGCTCATGACCATGTCTCTGAGAAATATACAGCTCATTGTAACATGCTGTTTTATAGCACATTGTATTTCATGAATATTTTGGTGCTTCTGTCACTAAAGCTAGACAAAAATGCTTGAAGAAAATAATTTTATGACTAAGATTATGCATCAAATAATTTATACTATAAATATTCATTCTGGTTATTAAACTGCTCTAATTATGAATGGTTTCCCAGAAGCTACAGCATGTACTTGGAAATGGAGTCACTGTTTAAAATAAAAGCAAAAGGCACACTGTGAGCACAGCAGAAGATATGAAAGATACTTAAGGAATGGAAAGGCAGGGACTCTGACATTAATGGCACTGAACTTACTGAATATACGTCTTCAATATTAACAGCAAATTATGTTTCAGATAGACATGAATTAACTTCATAATTTCTCAGTTTAATTTCTTAAAGTACAGCCATTTGGCCAGCCTTTTCAGTGCCACATCAGGCTGGCAGTTTGAGGACTCCTAGGCATGCAGAGATCCAGGTCTCTTTTTCAGTCTCTTTGAACTCCAGTACGGCAAATGTGAGACACACCTTTCTCATGCTGAGATTAAATTAGCTTCAAGGCCTGCTAAACCCAGTGCTTAATATTATTTGGATAATACTTGAAGCAGTGTTTTTCTTGTAACTTATTTTTCTCAGTGGCACATGGCTGGATACCAGCAATGAGTGACAGAAAAAGAAGACACGAAGTGTATTGCCAAGCCCAGTGACACACTCTAGTTTTAGCTCTTTCTTGATAACTGTTGAAGTAGTGACTTTCCTTGAAAAGTTGGCCAGCTTTTTCTACAGCATAGACAACAAAATCAGAGTTGTATCATCAACTTCAAATGGTAAATCTGGAGTTACCAGAGAACGACCACCCTCAACTATTGTAAAAAGTCACTAAATCAGATGGCAAATGTGCTGGTGTTTACTTCTTAAAGATAATACTGCAGCTGTTATGTATATTTTTTATTGGAGGGAAACACAAAAGTTTAGTATAGCCATATAATTTTTCCTGTTAGAAAATGGCCAGATTTATATTTAACCAGCAAAACAACATCAATAAATTGGTTTCCATAATTGATGACTCTGTACTTTTTTAATATAGATATGGTGCATAAAGATATTATTTTCTTGCAATCCTGTCTATTTAATGTTGACTTAAAAATGAAGTATATTTGACAGTTAGGAACAAACATTTCATTTGCAAAGGCACTTCCTATTTATTACAGCCCTACTATATCGAACTTATTTCTGAGATGTAGATATAATTTTGTTCAAGGGCAGTGTTTAGTATAATGACCTGATAAATCCCATAATTTTCCTGCTGTTGTCCTGTTAAATCATAGATTCTCAGCTAGAAGCATAAAGCTGGCTAATATAGAAATAGTATAAAACTCTTGATAAAAATCACAGGTAAGCAATAATACTTAGGAAAATCAGATATATTAGAATGTCTCAGAAACTTTTAGATATTTTACAAACTCTTTAGAACGTTAATAAGAAAAGCCATGTTTTTAAGGAGAAAATCATCTGTCATAATCCCTCCCTCTTCCTCTTCAAGAAGACAATAAAAATTGATTTATTATGAAAACACAACTGTTTTATGAAAATAAAATAAAACAATAAAGAAAAAACACAAAAGAAAAGAAATGTGAGACAGATTATACTTTTACAGGATAGTTCTTGTATCTCTTTTTGAAGTCTTTTATTCATGGCAAGGTATTTTGCCTATATGCATGCCCAAATTTTAGCTTTCAGTAGCATTAGCATTTTGTTAGCTTAATCATTATATTTAATTTTTGTTGTTGTTGTTAGAATAGTTTTAGGGTTTGTATACATCCTGATAAAATATTTTATAAATGCACAAAGAAAATAAAACATGAGCCTTAACACAAAATTTAGGGGAAGAAATATTCAAAGATGGAGGAAGTAGTGGTGCACACATTGAGAATCTGAACTGACTTTGTTGCTTCCCGGTCTTTCCGTTTATGTGGAATGGTACCATCATCTTAAATCAGACACCTTAACTCACACCACTCAGTTATTACAAGTATTAAAGTATTACAGAAATACTTTAAAGTTTGAAGACAACATCAACATAAGAGAACTGAGAGGGTATATTCCCTGCATATAAACCATGTCTCTGTCAAACAGAGGACTGATGTAAGAGTTGCACTGCCTGAATTTTCACTGGAACTGGGCAAGGAACTCACCGTGGAGCTGAGCTGCTTTTTGCAAGGCCCCTCCTATAACAGCAGGCAAAAAATAATTACAAGTAGAGAAATTAGTTGTTTAGTAAAATGGTATGTAGTTAAATGGAACTGGAGCCATTCAGAAGAGGTAAAATTTAAGATGAATTTCAAGAAGCATCTCTGAAACTGAGCTTTTTTAAGCTGAGGAATTTGCTGTCCTAGCTGTAATATTTTCTCCAGAACACAAGCTCCTGTCTTCTCTGCATTGTTTTCCCATTTTCATATAAAGATTCATTTATACAAAGTGTATTTCATAGCTCAAATTATTTGCAGAGATGTTTCATATTTGTTTCGTATTTGACTTAGTCCTAAGTTCTTCTGAAGCACTTTGCTGTTGTTTGTTATGTGATATTCATATTTTCCATAGCCTGATCCAAGTGGCTAATATTCTGAAAGTATTATGATTAACATCAAGAATAATAAAGACTAGTAATCATAAATCATAAGAATGCTAATCAAACCTTCACACCAATTACCACTGCGTGACATCACTGACACAAGTAAATATCTGAAAAATTTAAATGAAGAGGCCTGATGATGGAAGGCAAACAGAAAACCCTGGGTAATTTTTAGCCAAAACCTGTCATTTCAAGACATCTCTGAAATGTCAATATCAGCAGAAACACCAGCTGAGCACACATGGAATAAGGAGTCACAAAACATGCTCACATTGCTCAAAATATTTAATAGAAGAAAACTTTAGAGGGAGTTTTTGAGGGAGGTCAAAAGCACCTTCAAGAAAACAAAAACCTTGCTAGCCTGAAGTGCAACTGTGTTTTTCTGGCTATACTTTGCACATCTTATGTGCTGAGAATTTTACAAGGAAACTTACTGCTGTGTATGCACAGCAGAACAGTAGAGTGGATGCACACACAACTGAGTAATTTTCCAAGCTGCTGCAGCTCTCCCAAAGATACGGAAATATTTTACTTTTCTCAGATGAGATCCATGACCAACAACGCACAGATATTTGTTGTACTGAAAAAAAGAAGCAAAAACACATATGACTGATTGGCAAGTTTATTATATCAGCTATTGGTTCCTGAAACAAACTAACAAAAAGGACACTTTAGAACAATGTGCATAAACTACAAGATGACTTCTGATCTGATTCCATTTTCATACTGATATAATGAGAAACAGGAATAACAAGGAATTGCAAGGCAAATTTTTCTATAAATACCTCTGTGATTGTGGGGAGGAGAGATCTCACTGTCAGATAGACAGGATACTGGTTTTAACAATCAAGGCATTTACTTGTCAGCTTTTAATCATTTATGGCTCAGCATTAATTACCCTTCAAGGAAAAAACTAGTCCCAGCTTCACTTTGTAAGCAGGTCTTTTTACATACCTCAATCTGGATGATTTTAAACTGTATGGAGAGTCAACTGAGACCCTCTCTAACAAATAGAGCTAAAAAGTTCTCAAATTATATCTGCATAAGATTTGTATGAGATGTATGAACCTTTGTATCTGTCAGTGAAGACCAGAGAGTGACAGTGAAAGGCCTGCATTTAACACAAGAGCAAGTCACTGGACTCCTCCCTCTAAAGAAAATGCTATTACCTTAGTACTTCAGTAAATACTTCAGCAGTTCAGTAAGAAACAAAGAAATGAAACCAAAGCCAAGTATATCTAGAAAACTTAAAAATTTCCTTCAACTTCTGATTTCAAAGATCAGTGCATGTAAACTCCACTAAACACACCCTTCCAGTCATGTGTCATCTGCAGCTAATACTGCAGGTATGACTGGTCTTCAAAAGAAATGTAACACCTTCCCAGGCTGACCAGGAGACCTGACACTGGACTTCACACTTAGAAACCGAGGCTGACAGACTGAGTGTACTTAGGCAAAAAACGAAGAATATTGAAGAGCTGTTTAGGGTCTAAGCAATTGTTGGTACATGGTACACTTTTTACATATGTCAGGGGAAGTATTAAATCACATTTATAAACAATACTAGAAAAAAGAATGGCAGAAAAAAAGAGTCACTATGGAAATCTAAGCCTTATATGAAGACCAGTGGCAAAAGCTATGTATAAAAAGAATAGTATTTCTTAACCATCTTTTGCTGTGGCCATGCTGTTTGCATGATTGAAAAATATGTTATAAAATATATAAAATATACTGTTATAAAATATATAAAATAAGGTACTGTTATATCAAAATAAGGTGCCTGAAAAATAAGGTACTGTTGAAGATACAATTCTAGGAAATCCTCAGAAACATCCAGCAACTCTTTCAATACTTATCAATTAGACTAATTTTCAAGGATAGCATACATTTTCACCCAATAATTCAGGAAATTTAAAGTAATTTAGGTGGGTGTGCTGAAGGGATAGATGTTCTTGTCCTTTAGCTTTGGTTCTTAAAAGTAATAAGCACATAGCTGAATGAATGTAGGAAACGTATTAATTTATCCTCTGTTCCTCAAACGGAACTTATCGATTAGAGCATGAGTTCCATCTTCTCTTAGTTACTTTTCTCACCACAGGATGTTGATTCCTACCTATAGCAAAGAGGAGAAGGTTAGGTGACATGGGATTGCTGTGAACACAAGACTAAGCATAAGAGGACAAAGGCAAGAATAGAGGTGAAGTCTAGTAGGCTGCAAATAGAGATTAACAGTAGCTGACATCCCCAAAAGTACTTGCTTATTCTTATACTGTATTGTTTTGTCTCGTATCCCTAATGGCTTTATTTATAAAATCTATTAGTCATGCTCACAATGTCACAAAATCCATAGGATTTAAATTATCACTTTTAACTCATATTTCTTAGTGAAAAAATTATCACTGTTTTCTTCAGAGAGATTGACACAGAATTTAAAAAAAAAATTCTCTAAATTAATTTTACCAAACCAGTGACAAAACATTTTATATTTAATTCTACCAGAGGCAATCCTAATGTAGAATAGGCTTCTGCAGCTGTCATCATTCTTTATGTTTGTGTCAATGTTTGTTCCTTTAATTTATTGACTAGGAAGTGGTGAGAAATCAGCTCTTCTGCTAAAGAAGAATTAGGATCAGATCTGCAGTTATGCATTAACATCTGAGTAGAAGTATTTGCTTGGCTATAATTTATGACTGTGACTTAAGCAGCACAAATAAGATGCCTTCATCACCACATGTACACTCAAAAACACTGATCTCATTCTGAACTTGTCCTTGTACATCCCCACTTCTAAATATTCGGTCTTTTTTAAACAAAATCTTTAAGGAACAGATACACAAAGCAAAGTGGACAATAGAAGCCTTTCTTGAAATGCTGAGGAGGCACATTAAATTTATTACCATTAGAAAAATTTAAGATATTCTGGTGTGCCTGTGAGATTCTCAGAGGCTGGCACTCAGAATTTTCTGGATGCGGTTTCCTTAAGGCAATTTGAAAGATCACACAGTACGTAATTTGCTTAAGTTTTGGCCCAATGTATGTCTTATTTATGCAATTTTTCTCACAAAAAAATTTATTTTCTTAGACAGAGTTAATTTTTGTAGACCCAGTTTTGGTGGATAAATTAATTTAGTAACATTCACCAAGTTTGGATCGATTCTGTGGCATAACTGGTTGATATAACAGAAAATAACTCAAAAATTGACACAATAATTATTCTCAATTAATCTAAAATGTTTATTACAGTGTTAGTATTCAAGGCAGTTTATAATGGAAGCTTTAATTGCATATATTGTACATAACAATTAAGCTTACAGGTATAGAAATATAGAAGCATATATCATTAAGCTATTTTAAAAACAGAGTGAATCACTCTATATCCTGTTATAACATTTTAATGGCTGAGTCAAACATACTGGTTCTTTTCCTAAAAACATTTAATACTAAAGAATGTAAACTATGGTCAAACGTGGAATAACAGCAATGAAGAAATTAATAATTTTATAAAGGATGGATGCAGTGTGAGATTTTTCATAGAATTTTGCCTAGAACCAGAAACTTATATTAAATTTTATCACTCAATGGTGATTTCAATAAATAAAGTACATTGGCTGTATATCAAATATGCCTACTGCAAAAACATTTTTTCAGTGTAATAGTTTTAAGGATTTATGAAGGGATTATTTAATTTTCTTTTTTTTTAAAAAAAAAAACTGAAGGGGTGGTAGTGCATTTTAATGGTTGCAGAACTGAAGGCTTGATTTAATGAAATAGAGCTAAGCATAGTATGGGTAGGTAAATAAATATTTTTATTTCTGGGCATTCATTCTTTTTCTTCAACCAACCCTGGTATTACAGTATGAAATAGCTTAGAAGAAAACCTCAATTTTGCATGTCTGAGATCCTGTGCCCTGAAGAAACATTCTATAAAGACTGTAGTAAAGTTCTTTTTGACCTGTATTCTAAATTCAAAGTGAAATAACTCTGCAGAAAGAGAAAAGTAAATAGATTGGGATAATCCTTACAAGATAGGGGGATTTTTGCTATTTTAGGAGTACTAACCACCATAGCTGCTATACAATTATGGACTGTTAATAAACAATTATTGTCATGCTTTCCTGGTAATTAAACTAAACCCATGGATGAGCAACAAGGTAACGTTTACCTCCAGTTAACCTGCCCTTTCACCTATTAAATGTAATTGCACTCTTACTTATATGTTGAGCATAAACTACACTATATTTTATAATCTTGTTAGTATTCATGCTTTGTTTAATGAAATTTGATCAGCTTATTAAAGATGCTGAGTTTTTGTAGTTAAGTCACATCTGTTGTCAGAAGTAATTAGATCAGGTGGCAAATGACAGCACCTTTCCTGACAGATGCTTTAATGCTGAGAGTAAGAGTGCCTAAATGTCTCTTTGAATAATGCCAAGATTTCAGCTACGGTTTATTAGCCTTAAGCTTTCACAGTGGAATTTTTGGAGCAATCTGACATAGTCCCAGACAGGAGTATGTGTGACTTTCACTTCCAGTGTTAGAGGAAAAGAGAAACTCCTTCAAGATGATTTTTAATAAAGATTTGTCTTGGAAAGGTAGAAGATGTTATCAAACTATCTCAATATGTTTTGCTTTCAGCATATATACACATACTCTGTGAAGACACAGAAGATATTGCATTATGCATTTACGCATATCTTAGACAGTAAATTATACTTCAGTCTAATGACTCCATTATTCAAATAAATGTGCTGACAAGCTGGTAAAGATATTATTTTATGGCAGGCTTTTCATCAGACAGCCATGAAATAATGCTGGCTTTCTGCTTGTGAATCAGAGAATATACTTTTTTAGTGAACATACCTTACAAGAAAGCATTGTAAAATGCACTATGAAAGAATCTCTTCCATCATTTATCCACAATCTAGATAGCACACAGATAATAGTAGCGTGGCTTTCCCAGGTCTGGTTGGAAAGACACATTCATGCTTCCTGGTACATATGATTCTGCATAAAACAAGAGTTGTAGGAATGCCTTGAATCAATTCTCTGCATTGTTTTATCCTTACAAACTACAGTGGAATCATGAGTGTGCACCAGATTGACAGTCCCTGCCCATGTGCCATCCAACCACTTGGAGGAGGGGTTCAAAGGCACATGCTGACAGCCACCAAGGAGGATATTCTTTGTTACTGGCACCCCATGTAAAATGTAATAGGAATTTTGGTGGTAGTAAGAAAGATTGTTCTCTGTGCACGCTCAAAGACCGGAGTGTTCTTTCTTTTGTCTCTGATAGGTGAATGCCAATTATGTTTCTCTTCTGGCTTTTTTTGGCCATGCATCCATCAGAGTCTGGGTCCATACAGTTAAAGATGCCCCTATTAAATTTGATGAAACAAAAATGTTTTAATTATTGTAATTACCCCCTTAACAGTAGTATTGGTGGGCAGAATGAAATGAAATTAAGTCCATCCCACTTAACAACCCTTAAGTTCCATAGGATGTCTTCAGTGGGTCACAGCTGAAATCATTTGGGTCCATACTTCTGGACTGGTTCCTCATTCACTGTTTTTAATGCTCTTAATAATTCTTTATACTTGGGAATTTGTAAACCAGCAGTCGTATTATTTTGGTTCACTTCCTTCTAAATTGGAAGATTCTGATCAATATGAATTGTAGAAAGAATGATACCTTATGGAATGATGAGGTGAATTATAACCTGAGGATAATACTTATGTCATTCCATTTTTCTCTGTCTTCTTTATCCTTATGTAAGACAGAATAAACACAAGAGTGGGCATTCATTACAGGTCAGAAGCATTCTCCATGAATGGATATTCACAGGGACAATAATTTCCTGGTCTGAAAATGGGAGTAATTCTAGCTGCCCTTTAGCATTGCGTTATGTCACATCTGGTTACATTTGTACAGTAACACACACCAACATGACAACTCAGGGCATCATATTGGCTTAGTGTGAGGAGATAAAGCATAAATGGAAAGTGACTGGTTAGGAAAGTGATGTATGATGCCTCAAAACAGAACCTGCAAAGAAGAAAAAGGACAGGATTCATACCTTATGAAAATAGGTAGAAAGATGGCCAAAATATTTATAAGTCCAAACTTAAATGTAAGAAAATAGTAGAAGGAATACCATTTTAACTTTAAAACAGCATTCAAGAGCACAAACATAGTGCAATAGAGTGTTATTTATGCACAGATCACTAAAAACATGAGAATAAAGGTGAACAATATTCCACGCAGTATTCATCTAATGAGGCCAAAAAAAGGGAAACAAGTCCAGTGTTTGCATCCAGGGACTACAGGATCTATGTGTACTTAAGTATGCTAGGTCCTGTGGCAGACTGTGTTAGTACAATAGACTTCTGGTAGAGAATATGCTGTCTAGCTTCTGCTTTGAATTAGTGTTTCGTGTTGAATTCTCAGTGACATGTCCAATGCCACTGATAGACCACACTGCAACCCCTCTATAGATAAGGATTTACACCAAGGAGTAGCCTGAAGTATGAAAGACACAGTAGAACTGCCTAAAGAGGACAGAAATCACAGACAAAATAGACAAATGTATGATTTTCCTACTTACCTCACAGGACTCAACAAGGGGAGCAGAAAAAGTTTCAGTGTAAATGCTTGTCCAAAAGCTGTCGGCACTTTGTTAGCAGCAGCAATAGGTAAGTGCTGATTACACCAGGACTTATCACCATATGATGCAGTGACTGAAAATTTGTATCATATCAAGTGACAGACCCTTATGCAGACAAAAAGCAAAAGTAATCGTGTGATCTATGCATTTCTCTATTGCTATAATTTTGTGGATTATTTATTAACAATCGATTTTTGAAGCTATTATCAGAAACTATTTCAGTCCAATGAATAAAATGTTTTTTTCTCCCAGACTTGTAATACTGGAGTCTCTCAATATCTTGGTTTGTGGTGACTGAATGATCTCCACAAGACTTACTAATCTGGATGTATGTGCTTTGTGCTTGCTAATCATTTTTCTATATCAAACTTGATCAGCTTGAAAAGACAAAAAAAAGAAGAAAGCCAGAAAGAATTATTCTGGGTATTTCAATTTATACTCATTTCATACTCCTGCTTATAAAAAATAACATTTTTTTAAAAATCATATTTATTGTTGTAGTTCTAATCTCCATTCAGTTTAGCTTGGGGATGTAGCCAGTTTCTCTTGAACTGAGCCAATTTTCACTCATAGCCCACATGTTCTTACTTTTTGTACCACAAATACAATTTATTATAGTAGAATAGTGGAATTCAGAAGTCATAAAAGGAAATTTTATATAATTTCCCTTTTAAAAAGCATTCTGTAGGATATTCTCTGTATTGTTGCTCTGTAAAATCTTACTCTCCCATATGTTGTCATTTCTACTCAAGAAAAAAGTCATTCTTTTTTTTCCTTTCAGAAGCGTAGTAGAAATCCATTGTACTTCAGGATTATTTTTTTCCAAAGAAATTTAAGTCATTCATTTACTAACTCTTGAAGTCAGACAAGTTGTGCAGAAGCACTTTATGCAGTCAGTATGATAAATTTCAAGCTGCACTGGTAGAAGAATGTGAATAATGAAAAAATTATTCACAAATATATTATCCCAAACCTTTAAAGAAACCATACATATTAAGTTTCCTTACCCACTCCAGGAAAGGAATAAATGATAAATAAATATTTCAGGAGTAATTTATTCAAATAATTTATTTTAAAATTATCCATGCCCTGATTGAAACCCTATTGAAATAATTGATCTCACTTCTGCTGGTTCAGCTTCATAAAGAAATACACAAGAAGCTCCACTATTTTATAGAATCAGGCTCTTTTAACTTCTGTCAGCTTTTAACCTAGTTTAAAGCATTCTTTTAGGCAGTAAAAATTCACTTTTATTTTTAACTTTCCCATTCCTTCAGTTTTACTCCCCCCAGTTTTTTACAATTTAAAAATGTCATATTGCAAAATGTGTGACACAGTTTCTGATGGTTCTTTATACTTTTTATTTAACTGAATTTGTAGGCAATTGTATCACAATTGCCTCTTTGGTGGCTAGTTTAGCAATTTATTTATGCTGAACAAAATGTTATGTTGTGAAAGTTTGTCTACTTAGCTTTTCCATAACTTTAGAATTAAACTTTAGAATTAAACCTTCAATACCGTAAAAGACTGTGGGTTGATTTTTTTAAAGTATGCAGAGATTCAAATAAGCAGTTAACTAGATCTTCAACAGAACACAACAGCAAAAGGCAATAAAGTCCCTTGTAATCCAAAGCTTGAATAAATAAGCCTTCATGTAGGATGTGTGAGCCTGTAATTAGTTTCCTCTTTGAGAGGAGCAGGATAATGTGAGTGCCTCCCATCTGGTCCAGCCACTCTTTAGATCCAGATGGGTTAGGGTACTGTCCATGTCTAGAAGTAGATCCACTTTACTCGTAGGTTCATAAAGGGAATGGAGACATCACAGCACTAAGTTCTGCAGCACCTGAGTTTTACAACTGCCAGATTAGGCAGTAATTTCTTTATGAAATACACAATGATCTTTAGGAATGGCAGCCAAAAATGCCATTGCATAGCACAGTATCTTAAGCTAGAAACTAGGGAATACTAAAAAAACAATGTGTTTTCACACCTCTTTTATGGTCTTCCTGTTAAGTTCAAACAATTCATATTTTCATTCAAAATCAGAGAATGGGCAGTCATTATTAGGGAGGAGAAAGTTTAAGTAACCAGCATTCCAAGGGCTAGGACATTGATTTAGCATATAGAGCACCTGTTTCAGTTCCTTATTCCACCTGAAGCAATTTGACTTACTCTTTTTAGCTAAACCTGTGTAGTATTTGCACACTGATTCAACAGGCCAAAAAAACCATATTCATTGTTTTGCATAGTTAACAGAGCACTTGCCTAATACAGGTAAATCTGAATCCCGTTCTTGATTCCAAAGACCTATATTTTTATCTGAAGTGTTTAATGGAGCCAGGGCCAGATGTAGAACCAGAGTATTCCCAAGTGATTTTCTTAAACATAGTCTAAAGTCATGTTCATACTGTCTGGACCCATGCGTGTCGAACTACTTCATGCAATGTGCAGTTACCTTCAGGAAGGTCTTCAGAATACGTCGGAGTGCAATAACAAAATATTCACAGAAGTGATGTGATTTCAAATCTTTGCAGCCAGAAGAGGCAGTTATCCCCATATCTGCTGTCTCTCCCTTCCTTCCTCCTTAACCTGATGCTATTGAAACTCACGTGACTAAGGAAAGAAGAATCTGGATTTTTGCATCTTGATTAAGCACAACTGTTGCTTCTCAATCCATCTAAAGTTGTTTGCAGAGCAACTCTTTTTTACATCTGAAGACAGAACTCCGTGGTGCACTCAGGGCATGCAATTCAGACTGCTCTGAGCAGGCAGTGTCGCTGAGCAGCACGTCTGCAGTAAGTCTAGTGCATTGACCTATTGTGCTAGTAGAAGGTCTTCTCTTAACTGGGAACTTCACCTCTCTCTCTTCAAGAGGTATCATACAGGGCCTTGTCTGATAATTTCCATGTATTCACATCTGACAAATGAAATATCTTCTATAATTCTAAAACTTTTTGACAGATAATAATGATCAACGACTTGTGTCTGCAAGATTAAATTATGGATCACCTAAAGCTTACTTTTCAGTATTATGCCAAGTATGAACTGAATTATTAATCAAATATGTATTTATTCTCATTTCCCATTAATTTGTGGAAAGAATTCTGTCTCCCAAGTTTAGCAGTAGAGTTATCATTTACCAATAATAACACTTTGTCAATGTTCAAATCATTTGACTGTAGTACACTTTCTATATTTTCAGAGTTCCAGTGATGCTTCATTACTGCCCTGAAAATCATCAAGAATGGACTATTACATTTCCAAGTGCCTGGTGATTAAGAAACTTAAAAGTATTGTGATATTGCCATGTATTTAAGGCATGAGTGACTACAGAGAAAATCATATTCTCTTGATCAAATCTTAGTCTAAAAAGATGGCCATTTCAACTAAGAGCTAATATATTGTTGGCAATACAGGATGGTCTAGTCATGTCAAGATGTATTATTTCAGTAATAGGTAGGTTTTAGAACACAAGTTCACTGTTAAGTGATCCATTTGAACGTCTATGGGTGACATTGCAGTATGCTATTCTTCCTTTCACTAGCACCAGTTTGCCTTTTTTTTGTACTTTGATGTTTTTTATGGAAATACGATTTAGTAATTTTGTTCTCAGAAGCTATGCTAGAATATTTTAATGGTTCTATCCATTCAAATGCTGTTTTACATCTGACAGTCTATTATAATGAGCTGAGAAACCTCTACATCAAAAACTACATCTCATGATACCTATTTCTCATCTTACTGAGCCATGCAAAATAATTTCTCTACTTATTCCAGGAAGTTCTCCACTCTTAGCAACATTGCTGTCACAGCCTCAATCAGGGGCACAGTCTATGTGGGTTGCAATCAACTGACTAAAGTCACACAAACGATATCGTTTATGATATTATCCTTGAACAGGATCTGCTCCCCAAACTTTTTTTTATTGTGTTGAAACACTACAGTTGCTGTATGATTTTAGTCTCTCATTAGCATAATTTTTAAATAATCTCTGAACTACAAAGAAGTGATCATAAAATTTAATTTAGCTCAAATTCTACAGGATGAATTGCAGCTTTCTCAAAATACATTTCAAAGTTGTATGTTTATTTCAATGATGGTTAACTGGTTTTGTATGTGAAATTCTAGAGATATTTATATATCTAAGTTATATGCCTTTATTTTAAAAAAAACCAAACAAACTTGAAAATGAGTGTGCAGGACTCGATCAAGAAAGCAAAAAATGGGAAACTAAAGAAAAGACTCCACATTTTCAGTTGCACTTTCAGGCTTTCCCAGTTTTTTGCTTGACTGACAAAGTTTTCATGCAGAAGTTTCAGTGTATGATTCGATAAGTTTGGGGGAAATTTAAAGCTTTATTCATTTCAGATCTCTTTTGAAATTCTCATCAGGTTGCAGTACAAAACTCAGGGCTACAAAGCCCACTTTCCATAATCACATAGGAGTATAAAGTGCCCCTGTTGCACGCGATAATGGAACTCTGTGAGAAGACTCACCCATTTATGTCTTGTTGTATCTGAATGAATGCTTCTGGAGAGCTGTGGTAAGTCCTTCCCACTCTGTGTCTGAAGAAGAGAGATGAGATAGATGAGATGTTATTATTTAAATCCCAACTCTATACATGTATTAAACAAGTCTTTCAAATAAAATTTAATAATGTTCATAAAGGCCAAGGATTTATTCATCACAAAAATGTACCTTTACAGTTGGAGATTATTATAATAGTTGCTATATTCTACTTTTTTATCTAGCTTTACAGTAGAAAGCAAGTGGTCTGTTGTAGTATCAGACTTTAATAGCTGAAATCTCAACCGCAAATCAGCACTCACAGAGTTTTTTCAGACACATTATGCAGAACACTTTTAGGACAACCTGAAATGTAAGCTTTTTTCTGAGCTTTATAATTACTTCTTATCTAAAGATTAAATCTTGTATTATGAGATCTGTGGCATTATGAAATTAAATAATCTAAACTTCAACATTCTTGCTGTTGGTTAATGAGTCTTTCACAAGACTATTATTGTTCAATTTAGAAAGCTCTGGTGGGAGTTGATAATTTTTTGTTCTTCTAAATTTTACAAGCCTTTACAACCCAGAGAATCTATTTCACTCATTCAATTTAGTAACCTTCAGCAGACAATGTCGCAAAATCTGGATGTTTTAGTCAAAATATTATTTCTCTTTATTTCAACAACTACTCAAAAAGCATAAAAATAATCTTTCCTGGTAACTGAGCAGCAGGCTGAGTTGATTAGTACAACAGGTATGATTATAAGTTGAAACAGCTACAAAAATAAAACAAGGAAAACTTTTTCTGAAGGCCAGGAATCGTAAGTAGAGCTTCTGTACAGTTACTCCCTCAGTCGCATCTATATTTCCTCTGTACAAAATAGATAATGGCTTTTGCAATGACATTTATTTCTCTACTAATTTTTCCTGGAATATTTATATCCATTTTTTGGTTTTTGTTCACCTAAGAAGACTCATATCATTGTGGTCTACTGTCACTGGGGATTGAATTGGTTGTACAGGTTCAATTAATTTCCACTGCTATTGGATGACATCAGTTTCACCACATTTATGTCACTATGTTCCCACAGCTTTGGGTTTTGGGCAATGGCACTTTTGGCTTTCCATGACCATTTTCATGGACTACTAAAAGACTGTCTCTGGAAAAGGAAAAAAATAAAAGAATGCTGGTTATTTCCAAACATTTTCCACCTCTTGATTGCTATGACAAAATACTTGTAAAATTGCAGTCTCTGTAGAAAAGCTGTGATTGAAGGACAAATCAAGAAAAAATTCTTGGGGAGCTGAAACATTTAATCTTCAAATGGCTGCTTCTAGATTCTTGCCAAGAGTCACCTGGAAGGCATAAAGCTAAAAATATAATTACAGAAAAAAGCAATCTTAGCTTTGTTTTACTGCTAATAGAGAAGAGGTTGCTAAATTGTGTTACCAGTCATTCTGAAGATGTGGCAGGTTGTGGATCAACTGATTTAACAAATGAGCAAAAATTGTTTCTCACAAAGAACATGATTAAAGAATGTAAGTTTTGAAGTGGGTATCCAGTCTCTAACTCAAGTCCTTAGCAGAATTTATATGCAGTAATAAAAGGTACATAAAGTACCTCTCAATCTACAGTCTGGTGACTAACTGCTTGTTAGTACCTTAGTGGTAAGGTGGTATTCTGCACCCAAGATATCACTTTTTTTGGGGTTGTTGGAGTAGGTACCTTTAGGCAGACTATTACTAAAATGAAATTGTTTTCTTGGATGGAACTGTTATATCTGTTACTGTTACAAGGTCAGAGATTGGCTAAAAAGTCATTTGCTTCACTGGTTATTGTTATCTACATATGCTTTCTAGAAAACACATATTTCCAATGAGGCCTAGAACTTCTGAGTTAAATAAACATTATCACAGTATCTACTTTAAAGGGGAAAGCTGATTTAAGTCTTGCAGTCCCAAACACCATTGAAAAGTTATATAGATGTTTATGTAGGTATCTGAAGGGAGTATGTCAACAGGATGGACCAGGCTCTTTTCAGTGGTTCCGAGCAACAGGACAAGAGGTAATGGACTAAAGTGGTACACAGGAAGTTCTACCTGAGTATAAAGAAGAAATTCTTTACTGTGCAGGTGACCGAGCACTTGCACAGATTGTACAGACAGGCTGGGGATTATCCCTCACTGGAGATACCCAAGAACCATCTGGACACAATCCTGTGCCATGTGTTCTGGGATGACCCTGCTTAAGCAGGGAGCTTGCACGAGATGACCCACTGGGGTCCCTTCCAACCTGACTCATTGTGTGATTCTGTGAAAACATTAAAGAAAGACATTTTGGTTTTGACTTCAGCTACTCCAAATTTAAAATTAAAATTAATGATACTGGCACATATATTCATTAAAAATTTAATATAAACACAAAAATATTAATAAAACATTTCAACCAGTAATGGAACAGGAAATGTTTAATAACAATATAAACTCTCAAATTTTGTTCATGGCTCAGAAACCCCAGTTATTTATATGCATGGTGTATTTATACACACAGTGGTTATCTGAAAAATAAAGTAATTACTTAAGGCAATATAAAATATTGTTCACCAATCATGCATAATAAGTTGAGTAATAACAAAAACAAAGAATCTCCTCCCCCAAATCAGTCAGTTTAACTCAACCTGAAACAAAAAATGTCCTTGGTTTCTGTTCAAACTCTTCATTCTCCCTATCCTCTAGCTCCCACTCACGCTTCTCTCAGTTCTGATGTGATTTGCTCAACAAAATTCATCAGGAATATAGAGATTTTTTTTTAAAAAAAGCACTAGTTTGAACAGCGGAAAGTTAAAACCAGGGAAAAAGGAAAAGCAGGCACAGGGAAAACACAGAATCTTGAAAGTAAACTTTTTTGAAGGTGGAATGCTTTTCAAAAAATATTTGACATTACCTTGATGAGTATTTTGCAAATTATATCCACAGTGATAAGGTTACATTTGATTTTAATATGAATAAATTGCATTTATTAAGAAGAGGTTGAAAAGTTTCTTTAAAAGACAGCTCATGAAATTACAGTGTTTCAGTTCTGCTTTAGTCTGATCAAGGACCACATCTGGATTCCTCAGTAATTTAAAAAATACACCCATTATTATTGACAGGGGATTTAGAAAGGCAGGTTTATAAATCTTACAGGCAAGGATGATTAAATAAGGAAGTGTTTGAAAATGAAGATAATTATTATTTTACAATTTTATGCTATTGTAACTATGTGCTTATACTTGACTTTTGGTATGATTTTTTAAATGAATAAACACTACAGAGCCAAAGAATAAGCAGTTCAAGAAAATGCTGAAGAAAAAACATACAAAGCAGATCATTTTAGCATTATTTCTTTTTTCTGAATAATGAAGACCATGATATTGCAAAGGTATCTGTTCAGTTAAAATCCTTGTGCCATATAACATACTAATCATGACCAAAATCAGGTGTTGCCATCTGATGAAATATATATTTGGCAAAGTGTATATAACTTACAAGTGAAGGATTTTTCTAAATTATATTTGTATGTTTATTTCTTATCCTCTAATGTTTTGTAAGTTTTAAAAAACAGTCATCTCATTTAATGCTATTTGAAACATAGTAGCTATAATTTCATCTTGCCCTTGGAGTAATATAAGCTTAATTGCATTGATTCAGCAGGTAGATAAAACAAAAAAAAAGTGTTCTGGATATTGAAATGGTACCATCTTTCAGGTCTGTTGAATGTGTTTCTTAAACTTATAAAAACCACCTGCATTCCATGTAACAATATATATTTTTACAGTGAAAGCAGCTGCTCTTGTAAATGTAGTGCTTCTTTGAAAAACCCAGCTTCCACGTCATTATAAAAAACACATGCAGGTATTTTTCAACTCTCTTCAAAGTTGGGAATCATGGCCTGATTACCACTTGATGTATTTAGGCATTGTCTGACATCTCCTTTTTTAGGACTGAGGAGATTTTGAGATCAAGAATTTCATCTGCTGATAGGAGGATGGAAGGGAAACTGCAAGCAACAGCAGGTCTTTGAATCTGGAAGCAGAACTGGGAGTTCTACACCTGGCTCAGATTTCTGGACATAATAAACCCTGTTCCACAGTCCCATATGGAACAAGCTGTGCTGATTTCTCTTCCCAAGGGAGGCAGTTATAACAGGTCATGGGCTCTGCTCTGAGAGCAAGACTTTGTAGAGCCATACTGCTCCCTCACCATTTTACTGTATCCTGTGTCTACTGCTCACAGACATTCAGAAGACATCGTATGATAAGTTTTTCTCAAAAACTGTTTTCCCTGCTGAATTTTTATCAGAGATCTCTCATATTTTTTTGCACTGCTACCTCTCAGATCCTTTTCCTTCTACATACATTGAAAAACAACCATGGCCAAACAGGTTTTATATTATTTTCATCTCCATTCTTTTTAGATGGATTATTTTGACAGGAAGCAATAATACCCCCCTAGGGGAACTGACACTGAAAAGATATACAATAATTCCTCATCTTACAAAAAAGCTTATTTTATTAAAAATCATGCTGTTAATAAGTTGTGTATTTGTGAGTTAGAACATATTTTGTTTACACTAAAATATATGATTAGAGAAATTACCTAGTGTTGGATGGAATAATCAGGTGTCCGTAAGAATAAAAAGAACTTAGTGAAATAGCCCTCTAGAAAAGAACGGGATATGTAGGACCATGTGGCCAAAATCCCATTGTGCTGAAGTGAATCATGTTCTGATCAGTATAAATCAGGATGTTTTAGTGGCTTGTTTCATTTTCATCATAGACAGATTCTTGTATTGAACTAAAAAACTGACAATGAACATATGGAATGATTTTCAATGTCTGTATTTGCAGAGCATGAATTTCATGAAACTGTAATCCAACTAGTTTTAGCTTAAAGATAACCTTATTGTAATGCAGTAAATTTTCCTCCACTGCATCATCCTGGTGAACAATCCCCACTTCTACCTGTGACAGCTCCCAGTTGCAAACATCTGTTCTGAAAAGATGTAGCAAAACCAGAATAGTGACAGCAGATAAAGAGGTTTTAGGCCTATTTGAAAGGCTTCAGAGGCACAGAAAGAAATAGCAGAAAAAATCACAGAGCATGTAAAACCTGCTCTATTGGCTTAGGTCAAAGATTTAAGTACTTTACCTGTATTAGCAGCTAAAATATTGCAAAGATGGGAGACATAAATTTAGAAAGTATCGTAGTTTTTGTGCATCGTCAACCCATGACCATTTTGGTAGCCATGCCTCGCTTATGTGTATTGCTGGATTTCTCTTCCTTGCACACATCTAGTCCATCCTTAAACTAGTTTAAACTGTCATCTTTCTGGAGCTGATGTTGTAGGAGGAATCATGACCTTTATTGTTATTATTATCATCATCATTATTTACTTATATCTGATAATACATTTGGTTCACTCTCTTATAACGTCCCTGACTTTGTAGACCTGTATCATATCTCCCTTGATTGCTTGATAGCCCTAGTTTATTTAGTTGTTTCTTGGAGGCAAGAAGGCCCATTCTTGTGATTAATGTAGAGACCTTCTTGAACCTGACCTTTCAACCTGTCCTTATATCCCTGAGATAGGGAATCAGGATTTAAGTAGCAAGTGAAACATAAATTTATTTCATGGCACAGTAATTTTCCATGTTTTGTACTTCATTTCTCTCCTAATAATTCCTGACATGCAATTTACATTTTTTGCTTCACTCAATTTGCTTTCTCTAGGAATACTTGGAGAAAGGTTGACAAAGAATAAAGTTACTGAAAATATTTGGAAGAGAATGAGTTCTTTGCAGTTCAACAACGGTTTCTTTGGCTAGAAGACATGGACAGGCATAAAGAGACAATTTTTAGATTTCATGGCAGAAACTGATTGTTCTTGAGGACATCAGATCGCAGTCAAACTTCCAGGTTATGGGTTGCAGCTATGTTTCTTATTGTTGTAGAAATGGCAAGCTGCTGCAGAATTCAAATGCTGAAACAAGAAGACTGCTATACGTGTGGTCTGACCATGACAGTCCCATGGATCACTTGTACATCAGGACCCTTCATGTTTACTTCCTGTATGATGATGTGGCTTCAGAAGCTATCCCATTCTAACAAATTATAAAGTAGTCTAGACACAATAATACAAAACTATTGCATTCTAAGGAGTTCAAGCCCACTGACAATCTGATATCATCCACAAAATCAGAGCTGAATTAGTAGCAATCCACTTTCTTAGAAAGGATGCTGCAGTGTTGCTAGCAGGTGTTTTGAAAAATGTGCCAAAAACTCATTATAGTGATTAAACTTCAACAGATATTTACAGGTGTTTTCCTCCCCTCACCGGTAAAGAATCTGCATGACTTAATAATATTTTGATAAATAGATTATAAATGCTCATTTCTTGCCCTGAATTTGTGCAGCCTCTGTAAGCAAAATTACAAATAGTGTCCCCAGAACACAGTGTTTTTAAACTGTTTGTCTTGGAACAGTTTTCTAAAGCTTGCTGTATAGAGCTCTCTCCATTTGTATTGCTTCTAAGGTAATTTTCCAGATTTCCAAAAAGACACTTGAAAAACGTATGGATAGAGAAATGGGATGCATAAGATGATGCCAAAGCAAGAGTTTAACTAACTTACCATGTTGGTTCTCCTAGCACAGCTTTTGCAGATTTGAAACCTCAACTTGAAATAGGATCTGGTAGTGACTAATAACAGCCCTGAATGCTGAAGAACTGGGATTTTATTTTATCAGGTGTTCTTGTCAGTGGATTGCTCATCTGTAGACACAAGATTTGATTGCAGTGGATGCCTATACGAACTGATTGTAGAAGTGGAGCTCTAAGTGGTACTTAAAAAATCATTCCCTGGGTCTCTGTAGATACTTAACAACCAATGAGTGGGTCAAATGGTGTATGCACTGCTTTGGAACTCCTCTAAGGCAGTACTATGTGGCCTAAGTACAGCACTGTGCCTTTGTACACTTGCAATTACACATTACAGTGGTATGTCAGCAATTGAAAGCAAAAGAAAAAATATCTAAAGGATTTTGTACGTACTTCAAAGAAGTACTATCTTACAGTTCTTATTTGCAAACAAATATGATTGCACATATATTCATCAAAACATTTTGTTATGCCTTCTGTGAAAGTAAAATTTTTGGTAAATATCTCCTTCATGCTGCTTTTCTGAGGTGAAAATCAGTCTCAGAATATCCAGTTGGAGATGGATAGGTCAAGATACTTTGTTAATCCTAAATTAGGAGTTGAACTCTGGGTAGTTGAAATTCTTGGAAGGTCAGACATTGAGGGTGTCTGGAACGAGACTGCTTATGAAAGGAGGGACTGTCATGAGGACACCAGCTGTTGGTACTTGAACTGATGACAAATTCATGTGAATGAGCTATAGTAAATGGATATTCCACTGGCTCTCCCTATGGACAATCTGACTTGACTAGCAGAATACTGAAGACAGAAGCCTCTATTTCTTTCAGAGCCATGTGTGAAAGACTACTCCCAGGTCAATCAGAAGGGCCCTGAGCCAGCTGGGGAGCTTTCAGAAGAGTTGTCTTTCTACATAGTAAATGGCCTTTTTGAGGGAAGCAGTTAAGAGTGATCATGTCAACAACATTGGAAAGTGACTTTGAAAAGCTTGATTCAGTTAGAATTATGTTTTATTTAGCCTTATGAGGTTGGAAAACCATTTATAATCTGACATGAAAATCAGGGTTCCTCTTCAGGGAGAGGAAAAATTTTTTTCAGACCACAACTTAGCATTTATGTCCTTCTACTGTTTAGTGTCTTTTAGGCTCTCTGGGAGACTTTTGTATGAGAAAATAACTGAGCATTTCACATTTAGACAAACATTACCTGAGAGGATGTTCGGGCATTACGCATTTATAGGAAGATTCCACCTTCCTTATTTCTCAGTCATCCCTGGAAGAAAATATCAGTATCTGTTAATAAAACAACCATGCTAAGTAGAACACACAGTTGACACTGACTTGCTTTTAGTGGCATTACAGAAGTATTCTAGTATCACAGAAACACATTATAATAATAAGGGTTATATTACTGAAGTGCTCGAGTTTTTTTTTATCCTAGAGAGAATTTCTTCAGTGTTCCCTGTGAATGGTCATTTTTTTATTCAAGGTTTCATAAATTGCATATTTCTGATCCAAACTAAGTAATTTGTGGCTTGGCTTTCCACAGGACACTGTTCAGGAGGATCACTACCCCTGCCACTCCAGTTTGAGGTATAGAATCAGGGTTGTGTACACAGCATCTACTACATACACATTACCTGGGTCCATATAAGAGGATTTGGAGGAAGCATCTTGCTCTATATTTTGACATGTGTTAGTAATCACAGCAACTTTTGGTGTAATCTTTTTACTAGTATTTCCACCATTATCACCTAAACAAGCTCAAAAGATTCAGAACAATGGGAATTCAGGCCCTTTATCTAAGAAGAAATGAGCTCAACATGGAATTATTTGGGATTAATACACCTTCCTAATTAGCTCAGCAGAGGATTTATTTTAAATTAGCACAGTTCATGAAAACACAAGCTTCATGGTTAAGGTGTTATAAATAGTGTATAGTCTTTAGCTAAGCCTGTTAGTGGCATGAAAACAACACTTCTGTTTTGCAAAAATATTTACCAACTAAGCCTCACAACCCTGTTATTTAATTTTGTTGAAGAAAAATAGAAACGAACACTTTCAATAATCTAGAAGGTTTAAAATGATTTCTCTTATACACAACTACTATGATTTAGACTATTTTGAAATAAGTTGCAAGAGTGAAGGTGTAAGTGATGCTTAGCATAGTTTTTAGTAAATACATTAAATCCTGGAATCAACAACTACTAGTGTTTTCTGTAAAGTCCAACCCTTTATGGGACACCTGTACTCCCATAGTAGAAGAAGGTTCAACATGGTGTAGCTCCATATTGTACTGTTCCCTTCGTTATTAATGGACCACGACCTTGTACTAGCTGCAGTTGAGTTTAAACGCTGTTAAATGCTGTTGGGCCTTCAGGCAAAATGAGTCAAATCTTGGCTCAGTAAGCATGAGCATCTACTCTGAAACTTGTGACCCAACAGGAGGGTCTTCGGAATTCTTTTTTCATTACCCTTTCCTGTTGTTTTCTTCCTGTCCCATCCTACCACCCCCACAACCCCCCTCAAGTCTCCACGTAGGTACTTTAGGGTTTTAATTGATTGATTTTGGATTTTTTGCTTGCTTTTTCTTGGTGTGCATTAAAGATCGAGTAAAAAGTAGAGGGAATCTTGCCAACAAACTTTGTCATTCTGCCTCTTTGATATTAAACCTGTTTTGGCCGATACCTTTGATGGTGGTTCCTTAAGCAACCTTAAAACACTCATTCATGACAGGTATATAAAGGCCTAAGGATTTGCTTGGCCTTGTCTAGACTTGTCTGGTCTTATTGTAGCTAATCTTAGTTTAAGTAGCAAATTGGACAGTAGTTAGGGGACTGGAGTTTAACTTGCTTTAACTGGCTTTTTTTTAGCTTTATACACCTAGATAGTTCTAGCCCGAAGAAATTATACCATATACTGCAAATGCCTAAAAGACCAAATGTTTTGAGTTTAACATCTGTTAGACACACTTCCCAGAAGTGTCATCACAGTTTTTCTCTAAGCAGATGCCTTCAGGTCAACAAATATTTCTCCTGTTCAGAGGAATAACTTTGGTTTACGGGACAGTTTGCTAGGAAAGGTGCACAGCTGAAGCTGCTGTGATGGCTGAATTTTGCCAGAGCATGTGTTTACTGGACATGTTTGATAATGCTTTAAAACCATGGCTGTTGCTGAAATAAAATTGCAAACCTGCACAGCTCCTGCTACCTCTTGCCAAAAATACAGGGTGGGAACAGTTGGTCCTCTGGGCAGGTCTGACTTTTTCTGATCCAGTCCTTCCTCTTCCTCAACTGACCTTTGATATTTTTTTTCTGTGTTCTTGAGAACAGTGCAAGTGTAAGTGGCCAAATATATTGGAATTCCCTGATACTAAAGAGAGAAATAGAAAAGGATGGGGATCCTGTGGGAGAAGGGCAGGTGGCAATGGCAAAGCTAAAGTTTACTTTAATAGATTTTCCACACCCATGAAGGATTGAGAGGGAGAGAAAGAAATAATTGCCTTTGCTCTGAGTAGATGGGTTAAATCACATTGCCTTGCTCCCACATTTCTCATCTAGGAAAACAAAGTTCCGGACAGCAATGATAGTCCTGTAGTGCTAACCCTTGCCAAAAAACACACTGAGGGGTATTTGCTGCATGCACAGGAGCTCACTGTGCTCAAAGCAAAATATATGCACCTCCCTGCCCCAGGCACACACAACAACGAATCTCTTCTGGATATCTGAGAGGAAGGATTGGTGACACAGAATACCTGAGTCAGATTAAATTTCAGAGAAGGAAGGAGGTTATATATATATCCTGATCTATTTTCTTATAGATTTAAACAAAGCAGTACAAAACAACCTGCTTATTTTGAACAAGGTTATTTTAGATTTAATGAGATTTCCCTGCTCAGCTCTCCCCCAAGCACTGTATGCCAGAAATAATCAAGAATTGACACAGATGTGTTGGCAAGCAACCTGAGCTACTAGACCAGAAATCCTCATGCAGACTCCTTTCTCTGTGCTTGGACAGCTGTTACCTACACGAGTAATCCTGTACTACTGCTGTAGCCTGAAAAGTGAACAACTACTTGCTCTCCGGCCACAGAGGATTTGAGAGCAGCCAACTCTACCCTTTAGCTCTCATTAATTTTTGGTTCTTAAGAAATTGATAAGGAGTGTAACAAAACATGTGTAGTACACACTGTCCACCAAATAGTTGGGTTTTCAGTGTCTAAGGATGCTTCTGTATCTTTCAGCCTTGAGAGAGACAAAAGTATTTACATCTTTTGTTCCTTTTCTTCCTGACTGAGGAAGAAAGTGGTGCACATCATACCCCTCATTCAAGACAGGTTATCTACATCTCTGTAGAACAAGGACACAGAATATTTTGACCCCATCATGGCTATTAACAGTGCTCTAAGGATGAGAAATATCTTACAAAGGATATCCTAGGCCAGGTCTTCAAACCTGCAAGAACCATCTCCTTGGGCAATTTTTACAGCTTTAGGGCCGTAATGATGGAGGACTCTATATCCCATGATGTGTTGATGGCATCTTGTTTCATCAGAGAAGTGTTTTCTTAGATTTATCTTCACTTTAAGAATTGATGTTAATTAGCAACTTTTATTATCACTAGCATATGAATCCCCTCCTATTTCCATCTATGTCTTCCCTTCTGGAAAAAAAAAAGAAAAGAAAAGAAAAAAAGGAAAGAAGTTTTCAGTAAAAATTTTTGGCATTTACCTTGATCCTTTCCATCTGTCTTTGTAATGTAATGGATAGCACAGGAAAAGTGTCACTGAGAGAGAGGTGATTTCTCCAGCTTTAGAAAGCTGAAGTCAGCTCTGTCCCATTGTGGTGGCCAAGTAGGAAAACCCTCTTTGACCTACAGCTACAGCTCTGGGGAGTTTATACAATTCTTAACCTGTACTTGGGAGCTTCTGCATGCCAAGCATCTTAGAGGAGACCCTTCTATTAAATATATCTGAACCTAACTTTCAATTGTGAGAGCAGCTGGGAATTAAGCTCCTGTTCTAGCTAGGTCATCTCTGCACATAAGCAAAAACTTTAAAAACTTCCCTGAAAGGATAAACTAAGATGAAGTGGATAATGACAGTCAGCAACCTTGACACAGAACTCAAATCTAAGCTAGGAGTTTGAGTATGGTCTTGAGGATGTCTTCTTTAGATTACTCATTAAAAATAATGCTGTTTTTATGATGTCAAACCTTGCTATTCTCATCAGTAAAATTTTTTAATGATGCAGAAGCATATCCCAATTAGTTTCAAAAAATCATTCTTGTATTTTGCTACCTGAAAACAGGGAGGAAAGGATAGGAATCACAGCTTTAGGATGGTGAATGTGATTATCTGTACATAGCCTCAAAGTACAGACCAGGTTTTTTAACTTTGCTTTGGTACAGAAAGAAAATCTTTCAAAACTACTGAAGCTAGTTTTGAAAAAGCAGCTTGGTTATGACAGTAAAGGGAAAACTCTTAAACTATCAGAGTTGTGGGTTCTTTTCTGTTTTAACAAATGCATAGAGGTACCCTGTATATACTTGAAATTTGATTTGAGTAAAGGGTAACAAAGGCATTCCTTTCCTCTCTGGGAAGGAAAAAAAATATGTCTACCTGCCACAAAGCAAAGTAGAATTGACCTGTGATTTTGGCATTTTCTTTTAGCAGCTGAGCCTCTTCTCCTGTTGTTAGAGTTGTTTCTTGTCATAACTTCTTGCACTCCAACATGTTGTCAAATTGCCTAATGCTTTTCTTGGTAGCTGCTCAGTAGGGATACCTGTTTTGAACATCTAAGATCCTAAAGTTCTCTGAGTCATTCTCAAAACACAGCTGGAGTTGGTAGCCATGCTATTGTCCTAAATAAAGATATTGGAATAGAGTGCAGTCTGAAATACAAGTGAGTGAACAAAAGAAGATAAGATTAAATTCTCCAGAGAGTCATACTGCACAGGATGTATTACATTACAGGTATGCTGTGAATGATAATATTTTCATGGTTATTGCATTAAATTTTAATTTTTAGCCTTCTTAATTATAAGTGTTTGTTTCTGCTATGTATAAAACCTGTAAAAAGAAATATGAAAACACTTATTTTATTTGTCATCTTTCTCTCACTGTGTATGTGGCAATAAATCAGAACTTATTCTGATGGCATTATCAGCCACAAGCATTACAAACTGACACATTTCCTAGCAGCTTAGCATTATAATGAACTTTGCATACTGCACATTGATATTCAACCACTGCAAAATACTTTCATTACAGAACATTTTTGTGTTCCTTCAGTCATGTAGAAACCTAAGAACAATCTGCAGAGTTAAGGTTTAGTTTGAAATGTCAGTTTCTATTCATAAATATAAATAAAAAGTATTTGTCCTAATAGCATTTGGAAGCAACAAAAAAACCAAACCAATTTGTGCTTCAGAATGGCATCATGAAATTATTGCTTAACACACTGAACACTCCATTATTGTATATTTGATCTTTATTTTAAGAGATGCTCAGTGTACTTCAAGCCCAAACTTTGCGTTTCTCAGGACTCCTAAAAATTGTTCATATATAAAAAACTCATTGCATTATTCAGCTAATTGATATGCTAAAGCTCCAAGCTTCCCTCATCCTTCATCTAATTTTGATTCATGTTTCATGGTAGCATGTTAAGTTCAGTTTTTATAAATTTTGTAGTAGAAAAGGAGGTTTGAAACAAATCAGAGATTTCTTTGCTCAATCTCAATGTTTGGTTTTATTCTACAGCCAGGTGTCTTGAACTGCTTTAGTAACAATCTTGCATGGAGTTTACGCCCTAACCCTAAGACTTCTTGAAACAATGGGATGATGACTATGTCTAAATTTGACACCTGCCAAAGTAAATAGCTATTTCTCAATTGAAAGCCATGATTATTTATTTACTTATTTAAGTATTAGCTCATAATCAATAATCAACTTGAAGTTTAAGCAAGAAAAGGTAAGAGCAAACATTTTATATTGCTGCCTTCTTGAGAACACTAGCAACTGACAAACACAATCAAATTCCCTGGAATAGAAGAGGTTGAGCCTTTAAAAAAAGTTTTAATTGCACTTACAAACAAACACTGATTTCACAGTGGCATCTAGAACATTGGGCCAAGAATATAGATCATGAAATTACTGCACTAGCTTAGTGTACAGTTCAAAACTGAACAAGATGGTGTGAAACAGAAGACTGTCTTGTAATGAATCTGCGCAAAGAACCAAGTTCCTCTGGAAGGATGAGCATGAAAGTAGGAACTGGGACAGTCACTCTGCTGGTAGGCCAGAAAGAACTGTGCTGAGAGTGGGGGTGCAGAGGACAGAAAAAAAAGAGGAATGGGCTCACCATTATGTCTTCTTTAAATCTTTACTCTTTTACTGACAACAGTCTGTTTCAAAGCAGCTCCTTTTCTCATGCTGCTGTTTCAAAGGGCTACTGTTGTTACCTGTTTCTGTAGTTAAGACATCAGAAATCCCTGCAGCAGGTCAGAAGCAGGGAGAATTTTTAGCTATAAAAAGAATGCCTTATATGGGTCTACCTCTTGAAGCACCTGAATGTATAAATAGAACAAGAAGCGGAACCCCTGACTCACAGTGGCCTCTCTTCACTACAGAAACACATACCTTTTCCTGCTTGCCTAGCCCTAGTGGTTTTTCACATGCTCCTCTCTGAGACATAGAGTAGAATGTACTATGTTAACTTAATGATGAAGATATTCCGCTGGCTTCATACACGTGAAATCCCGAAAGATAAAGAAGGCCAAAAGTTGAAGTCTGCTTGGATGCCAAACTCCTTTACAAATACCAGACAACACCATTTCCTTTATCGCCATTTTAAGCACCAAGGGTTGGTGCTGATAAATTCTATCCAGGAATATTAGTCTTTCCCTGGATTCAGGACATAATGCAGAGGAACCTCAACAGGCTGATAAATCTTCTTCACATTCCTGCTGCAGGCAAGCAGAAAATGGGAAGTTAAGCCAGACAAGCATATTAAGCCTTTTTCTTTAGTTTGATCTGTTTGGAATTTTTTAATTACCTATTTTTGATCTTTTGAGCTTTAGCATTCATTTTCTGAGATGCTTAGTTCTCTATCTGTTGTAAGAGAAGTCAAGCATTGAATTGTGAGTAAATTCCTGTGTAACATCCCTGCTGGGTTCCTTAAGCTGAGGTGCAGCAGTCCCTTACTCACTAGTGCAAAGTGTCCAGCAAAGCACCTAAATAGATCACCTTTGAAAAATATTAAACATCTTAGCATGATAAAAACAGAACAGAAAGCTACCACTATAATTTTGAACTTCAGAAAGAAAAGCTACATATGGAAATAAAATAGTTACAATGAAATTCAGAAAGAAACTGTAGTGAGTTAATGTCTAAATTCTCTCAGACAGACAGTATAGAAAAATAAAAACCATACATGAGGCAAACTCTCTATGAATACTGATTTAAAAAGGCTAAAAGGTGATAGTAAACAGCTAAATGTAGGGGACTGTTAGAAATTAAAACAAACAAACAAACAAACAAACAAAAAAACCACCCAAAAGCAATGGTCATGAAAAAACACACAAAAAACTCTCAAACAACCAAACAAAAGCCCTCAGCAGTTATTCAAAAGATCAAATTTGGGTCTGAATGAAGAAAGTAGAACAGTGAATATATGATGGTGAGCTAAATGTCACAGTTTTGATGAAGTATTTAGGAGTGATTTACTAACATCATTAAAATTTCTAATAAAGGATTTTTAAGCACAGGAAGTCAGGAAGACGGTCAAAGATTTAATGAGGGTCAAAACATGATACAGGTGCTACAGAAACACTTAAGGGAGTAATGTGTATAGCAGAACAGCTAAAAATGTAGTGTATTTGTTCTCCTAATGTTTCTCCATAATGGTTTTCTATTTTTTTAATGAGAGGACACTTTAAGGAACAGTCTCCAATTAAAGTGTCAGTAAATGACTACTGAGATAAACCAATAAAAAGATTAATAAGACATTGACTTGAAGAGATGATATTCAGCCAGGTACACTGAAGGTGATCAAATATGAAATTGCTAACTACCAGTTAAAATCAGAAGGATGGAAAGGATCAAATAGGACATAAATTTTAAAAGACTTCAGGAGAGAACTAGGAAAATGAACTGACAAATCTTATTTAACTTCAGGCAAACTGTAAAGATTGGAACTCTCAGACTGGCAGGGGGAAAGAAAAGAAGAGAGACAGAGAGAAGAGACAGAGAGATGGAAAAGGAAAAAGAATCAATGGATATTCTATAGAGAGCATACTTTCCATCCAAAATCAATACAATACTCTAAAAAAGTCAGTAGCTGCTTTGGGAATGTTCCCAGGCAATGGAACTCGATTCTATTTACCAATAAACTGTTAAAATACTCTATGGCAGGCTACAGACTCATGCCAGCTGTCACTGTCCTGTTTGCAATTTAAAAGCTAACACAATCCCCAAAGACCATTCTCAACATGGAGCCGCATGTTTTGGAGAATATGAAACAGAAATGATGCTGTTCTTCTGAGCTCAAGTGTCAGAGAACAGTCGTAGGCACATTAAATCTGTTGGTATTAATACACCCTTTAAAGTCTGAGAATAATGAAGATCTAATTGTTAGAATGTGCAGATGTTTACAGGGGTTTAATAAGGTCTTCCATCAAGGTACCCTAAAGAAATGGTACCAAATCCAAAAACAAAATCTGTACCTGGAGACAGTAGAAAGGATGGGAGAAGGGCAGTGGTCCTAACTCTACACACATAATGAAAGAATTTAATTTCACTGCAAATGAGGTAGAAAACATTTGGTGTTATTTGGGGTAGCTTAACAAGAGTAAAAGATTTCTGAGAGCAGTCAAGAAGGCAGGACAACCGGTGTTACTGTAAATCAGTGAATGATAGAATTATTTAGGTTGGAAAAGACCTTTTTCTCCAAAGTAACCTCAAGTCATTGATTCATGTAAGAATGTAATTGGGCCTTTAGGTCTTTAACATTCACTCACAAAGTTCACCAAAAAGAAAATTATATTTGCTGTTTTCAATATAAGATGCTCAATAAGCAATAATGAGGTAGTGCCACTTCGGCTTCAAGCAGACAGTTATATACTTGTTATTAAAGACTCACAAGAACAGAAACTGAAAAAGACTATTAGGTACCAATATGTGAAGTACAACTAAATTGTGTAGCATTAAATTGAACTAAAATTGAGGAGGAACAAGAGTGATGTACAAAATAGTACAAGAAAATTTCATATTTAATATTAAGTCTTGTGATTATATGGGAAAGTAAAAACTTTTAATAAAAAAGTAAAAATTTCTACTAACTAATTAGAAAATATTTAGCATTCTATGAATAAAAATCAAAGTTAAAATGCAACTTATATCTAATCCAAAAACTATAGTAAAAATAGAGTAAAAGAGTTCATAATCTGAAGGCAAGAATAAAATTCCTACATTCCCAGACCATTACACAATTAGCAAAGACCTTGCTGGACCAAAAAGACCCTCCGCTTCCTCTGGCATTTTCTTCAAAATGCTTCCTCTGGTATTTTTCTTCAAAACATACTTGCATGCCAGGAGTAGAAGCATGAGGGAAAGGTTATGCAGAAGTCAATTTTACTTTCTAGTTTTTGTCAGCCATCACTGTAGGTATTGCTTTGAGGCCATACCTGGACAAAAAACCCTTGAAATGTACATGGATGATTCTAATTTGCCTCAATTCTTTTTAATTTTATAAACCCTTCAAATGTACATGGATGATTCTAATTTGCCTCAATTCTTTTTAACTTTATAAATTTGTTCTAGCTTTTTTTTTCTATGTGAAGAAACTCTACAGTTAAATTCTGAGTCAAGAGAAAGCAATTCTTTTTCTGCAATTTAAACCTTTTGCCTGATGTTATAGAATCAGGTTCTTGTATTCTAAGAAATGGTATTTTTTCTTGTATTCCATTCATTTCATTATGTCTTTTTTGTTTCCCTTTGCTGATTTTCTTCTTTCAGGCTGAAAACACCAATCCATCTTGTTTTTTTCTAATTATCCTTTTTGAGGTGGTCAAACAAAAACACATCTCTTTCTCAGGACTGAAGAAAACCATAAGATTTATACAGATTTATACACAACTATTCTGCTGTAATTTGTCTGGATAAAAAACTGGCTGGATGGCCGGGCCAGAGAGTGGTGGTGGATGGTGCTATATTCAGTTGATGTCCGATCATTACTGGGGTTCCCCAAGGCTCAGTATTGGGGCCAGTCCTATTTAATATCTTTATCGATGATCTGAAGGAGGGCATTAAGTGCACCCTCAGTGAGTTTGCAGATGACACCAAGTTGGGTGGGAATGTTGATCTGCTGGAGGGTAGGAAGGCCCTTCAGAGGGATCTGAACTGGCTGAATCGATGGGCCAAGGCCAGTTGT
>VXBT01004356.1:983007-1040999 GCA_013400235.1 Oriolus oriolus | reverse complement strand
GCGGGCGGGGCCGGGGCCGGGGCGGTGCGGAGGGCGCGGGAGGTGCCGGCGCCCTCAGAAGGGCCGCCCCCCGTTCTCGCATCCCACAGCCGAGGTGGGTGGGCACTGCGAGCTGCTCCGCGGCCTGCAGACATCCGCTGTCCTGCAACCGTCACAGCGTGGTTGGGAGGGACCTCTGGAGAACATCCAGTCTAATCCTGCTGTTAAAGCAGGTCGTCTTAGAGCAGATTGCACAGGATAGTGGGAGAAAGAGATTCCTTCAGGAATGGTCAGGCCACCTCTTCTCGATGCTGTAGGTGGGAAAACCTGTCAATGCTCGGCCTGCTGTGTTCTGTCTCGGAGCAGAAGACTCAATTTCACTGTCTTTCATAGTCTCTGCACGCTTGCTATCCCATTTATGGTGTAATTTCCCCCATATTTTTCCTATATCTGTGTCTTTCTACCTACATATACGTCTATATATGGGATATACAAATACATTCTATAGGACATGTCTATATCCCTAGGAATAGGGAATTTCTGAAATTCCCCCATGGCTCTCTGCTGTAGGCTGAAAAGACTATGCCATTGGATTCATAGTTTAAAAACTGTCCCTGATGAGGCTGACGGTTGTATTTCACTCTGCAAAATAGCTACAGACTGCTGGATTCTTTTTGCTGGTCTAAATTTTGTCAAACAACTATTCTTTGTGATTTTTTTTTTTTTAACTCTAAAGTATATTTGATTGTCTCCTTGCTATGTTATGTTTTTTAAATGCAGCCAGATGGCAGTGAAACCTTTACTACACATTGCAGTTCAGTTGTGAAAGGTGTTTTTAAGAATGTCCCAGTTTGGGCTTTCTTTTATTCCTGTTTAGTATTTTCAGTCTAAATAGTATGCAGTGATTGAAAGAGAATATATATGTAAAACAGACCCATGTGAAAACACTACTTAAAATATTTCATGGTTTCTGATGCAAGCTATCAAAAAAATTGCCGTTTATAGGAATTGAAGTTGTATCAAACTAGTATCTAATTGTAAATGTTTATTTATACAAGCAGGACTTTATAGAGTTTACAACTGTATCCTGCATTATGGTGTAGAAAAGGACCAATTTTATGAATGGCCAGGCTTGGTGAGGCAGGCTGGGTTCTAAACTGTGCTTAAGGTAGCCCAGAAGCCCATGAATAATAGAGAGGAGGGCTCATCCAAAAATATTATTAAAGAGAAAGGTCTTAGCTGAGTGACACTTGATGTTTTTTCCTGATCTTTACAAGGGGTAAAACCTCCCCAGCCTTGTGCTGTAAGACTGGACAAGTTTACCTTGTTTCTGGGAACGTGTTGCTCGCTGTGTAGATAGTCAGTCAACCTTCCTGCATTCTTGATCGCTGATTAGTGCTGCTCTCCATGGGGCACTTCCTCCTGACTTTGAAAAACAGTACTGAGATAAACTGAAATCATCTGCCTTTCTTCCTGGACTGAGAGCAGGAGTGGAGGCTGCTTTGCTGTACACAGAAAGAAACAGAGCTTCTTTCAGGGGTAATAGCCACAACATTCTCCCTCCTGAAGTTTGGGTGTTAAAATGAGAATTTTTATTAGAAGGAAACCGTGGATTTAAAAAAGAGGTTTCCCACCCTGTTCTCACTTAGAACAGCTGTCTCCTTCACAGTTATTAAGGTTTATAATTTAAAAAGGCTGTTATGATATTGTATGTTCATAATGAAGCTCTATTTTTGATTGCATGTTTGCAGTACAGCGTGGGGGTTGTGGAATTTTGCCATTGCTTTTTACTCTGTTCCAGACAGCCTTAGTGTTTGATTTTGTTTGACACTTAATTTCCTCTGATGAAATTCCAGCAATGGCATGACTGTGGGTTATTGCACTTGTTGTTTGTGGAGAATGTGAGCTGCAGCTTGCTGTGTTTGTTTGTTCCCATTTTTCCTTGCAGAGTCGAGGCCAGTGTGAGATGTTCCCTTCAGCAGTGCTGGCCACAGGGTCTCGATGGGCTGTGCAGCTGCCAAGGGACCGAGTCCTAGGTACCAGCATGAACAGGTGTTTAAACAGTGGCCTGACTTCTGCTGAAGCACAGCACTTGGAAAAGCTTGACTTTTCCTCAGCTGTAACTTGAGGGGTGAGTCACTCGTTTAGCAAAGAGCTGCAGCACCTGAAGGTTATTGCCCTGCTGCCAAGAGTTGCAGAGGTAGCAAGGGGCAGAGCGGGATCTTGGAGTGATCCACACTCCCTTCACTGAAGTCCAGTGACAGCCAAGCCACCAGAGGAAGAAGCTTGAGGGAGACCCCTGAACTTCAAGGTGAAAGTGCTGCGGTTTACTCAAATTCTGTTCTCGCAGCTTTGCTGATAGGTAAGGCAGAGCCTGAGGGGAGGAGACAAAGAGCTAAGGGGAGTTAAATGAGTCAGTAGTAGCTAAAACTCTGTAGCTCTGCCCCATACGTACAACTGCAGTGCTAATTCCTGTTGCCGGTTGATGTCTCTTGCTTGTAAACTACCAATCAGTTGCTGAAACTGCTTTTGCCAAAAAGATCTTGAAATACCGCATGGAATGAGAGAAAAAGAGAGGAAAAAATGAGAAATGTCTAGGTTTTCTGAGAATTAGTACTGCCTAGTCAGGAAAGCTTTCATTGGGACTTCTCAAAGATGTAATGAAAATTGCAGAGGTTTAAGACTGATGAAATTTCCTATGCGGGCGGCTGGAGCTTTGTTCCTTGTATGACGAAGATTGAGTGGAAACTCCTTTGTGTGTGAAGTAGGATAACACCATGCTCTTTGCAGTGAAGTTGCAGTTGTTTCTCCTCACAATGCAGTGCCTTTCTGGTTTGGTAGCTTTTCTACTTGCACTGTTGGGTAGCTGATGTAAAAATAAAACAAAGAAACAAGCCCCTCAGAAAGAATATCTGTTGGGGACTGAAAAATCTAGCAAAAGGCACACTGGAAGGATGCTGCTCTGAACAGCACAATCTGGACTGTGCTTTAGGGGTATGTGATCAAGATGGGCAACTTGCCAGCGGTTGTAAAAAGATTGAAGGAAAGTGTACTCTCTGAACTATGATGAAATGCTTTCTGTGATACCTGTTGGAGCTCCACTAACATTAGGAGGGAAAGGTAAGATTCACTGATGGGAGGAACGATAGTGGATCATTTTAACAGGCCCTTAGGCACAAGCTTAGCTGTGCAGGATGCCTAGGCTTTTGAAGAAAATTCAAAATATTCTTTGTTCTTGCTTCATAGCAGTGGTATTTTCACACTTTAATGTCCCTGGTCCTCTTACCTATGCTTGCTTTCCTCGTGGCTGATCAAATCCAGCCTAAATTATATAAACTTACGGAACTGGTAGTGTGATATAAGCTAAAAATGTTCTAGACAGCATTAGAGCTGTATTTTTTTCCTAGAGATTTCAAACATATAATTAGAGTTTAGTTACTAACTTGATGATTAAAATTCAGCAGTTGTTTTATGCATAACTTATATAAAGAAGTGTCTCTTACAGAGTTGGAAATGAGGGAGGTGGACTAACAAAATTTTGCAATCTAAGTTGCAATTTAAGATAGTCCTTAATTAGTATGCTCTCCAAATTGGTCCACACACATTCAGAAATCATGGTGAGGAATAGGAAATAGAAGATGCTAGAAAAATACTTAATTTAAATTACTTGTGAATTTGTGGAAGTAACACCTTCAGGTAGCGAAGTGCTGTTGCATCCTGAGTTCATCTTATTATAGAAGTTGCGTGGATACAACTTCTAATTAATCACTGTAGTGCAAGCAAGAAATTTTACAGAAATGTGTATGTCAGTACTTAGTTTTTGATGACTATTTATTTAGAAAGGTGCCTCTTGGGATTTATTGTTGCAATGCCCACAGCAGTGTGTCTATGAGAGAGAAGTGTGAACAGTATTCAAAGTGCCATTGCTGGGTCCTCCAGAACAGTTTGGGCCAATGTTCCCTATAGATTGAGAGTTACAGGACTTGGGAATATTTAGGAAACAATCTCCAGTCATGTATATCATTAAAGGGCTTAACAGAGGTGTATAATTCCTCCAGGTCCTTGTGTAGACTGTGATAAGAAACACACAGAGGCCTAAGTGGAGCCTCCCTAAAAGCTGTTCCTTGGCACTGGCTGGGTGCCATTCAGAATGTATCTGTGTGGTGTGTGAGGTGAGGTGGACAGGATGGTGACCATTACAATTCTACAAGGAACTGGAAGGACTTGGCAGCATGTAACAAGCTCCAGTATCACTGCTGACATGACTGTGAAGGATGAGAATAATTCCTTGTCCTGCAGGTGCAGAATGTGAGCTTTGGTTTGCTCAGAGTTGTGCAGGATGTCTGGTATATGGAGGAAACTTCTGTGTAATGCGGTTAGATTGTAAAATGATCCTTCAGCCTGGTTGTAAATGTGTAAGAAGCAAAGGAAGAACATTATGAGAAAATATCAATAGTTAATATCCTGCCTTTAATAGATGGAGAAAATAAAGCATGGATTACTGGGCTACATTACCATGTTCTGCTGAATTGCTGCTGTTGAACTCAGAAAAAATATGAATGTCAAATATTTGTCATTTTTGCAGATGGAGTGCTAGGTCCACCACAAGTTAAATTCTAATAATTCAAACAAGATGGAAACTGAGGTCTGCTTTAAAATATATATCTAGTGAAATTCAGGGCTCCCTGGCTTTCATGAGGCTCAGATGTCAGTTGATCTCTGCAAAGGAGTTGCAGGACTAGAGAAAATAAATTAGCCATGTTCTGTGATGGTCTTTAATTTAAATAATGCTTACACATAGGTTATAGCTTTACTCATTAAAAAGAGAAGCTGCTTTTCTTGACAGCTGGAATTATGAAGTACCATAATGTTGTAGAGTAGAAAATAGAAAAATTACACAACTTAATGGATTGCCTTTATTTTAAGTTAGTGTATAATTAATATTATTTAGAAAGTAAAAAAAAAAAAAAGAGAAATCTTTTCTATAAATCAAAAATAAGGCATTCAACTCAGCTAATGAGTTTTTGTTGTTTTCTAATCACATAAATCACTGTACATATTATCCCAATGTATAATGTCAGATTGTATTAGCCCTAACATTCATAGAAAAAATGGTCAGAATATTTAGTATTTTACTAATTTTTTTTGAAATTTACTTACCACATTTAATTATTTCAATCACACATTCCATTGCATGTCAGAGCTAGAAAACGCATTATCAAGTCTTGTAATAGAGTCCATATTTTTATATATCTGAATTTTTTGTTTGTCACTAAATTAGAAGTGTTTGAATTAATTTAAATTAGCAGAACAATTTAGGTAAAAGCATCTGCTGTAGGCGTAGGTCTTAATTTGGCAATATTACAATCAAAAAGCATTGCATGTATTCTACTTGCATTCTGTCAGTTTATGACTTACACCTGATGGATGCCATACAGGTTTTTGTCTCAGAAGTTGGGGCATTTCATTTTAATCCTACTGTGTGCCCATTAGCGACTGTGATAGTGCAATTTGAAATAATTCTTTATCGATTTAATGCTTTTTGTATTATAGCGGTTAATTTTGGCGTTCTAGGATAAATATCAAAAGCTTTTTCAATACCTTATAAAATCAGAAGAATTTCTTCTTTGTGTGCTCAAAGTATTTGCTGTCTCTTATGACCTATAGGTAGATTTTCCTCCTTTTGCCCGCACTGGAATGTAACGCCAGCAGGGACCATTTACATTTTTTGTCTAATTCTTTGCTGTGTTGCTTTGGATTTTTGAAAAATTTTCTGTCAGTTATTAAAGTTTTAGATTTGTGTTAAATGAGTGTGTCTTTGATAAACCGTTGCCATTAAAAACGTAGCTGTTGGAATAAAGCAAGGCATATTCTAGGCACTGATGTTTTTCTAGGAATAGAAAGTCAGTACATTTTTGTGGTTGCCTCTGACCATTAAGACTGGAGGAAGGTTCTTGGAGAGAATTTCTAGCCAAGCCATGTACAGGTAATCAGACACTGCTCCTTTTCTTGCCACAGGGAGGCTCCTGTTTGGGCAGAGGGAAAAATAAAACAGTCATTATGAAGGCAGGAGTAGCCCAGGCTTCTCACTAAATATTAAGTAGAAAACATCACTGTTCATATACAGCTCCGTTATAATTAGACTGCATGATAGTTTTAATATCATAAAGCAAAAAATTACCATTGAGCCTTAATTTCCAAATCCTTGCTTACCTGGTTGTACTGGACATGAACTGCTTGTAATTGTGGCCTTAAACTGGTAAAGAATAGTTTTGGGGTCATAAAACGCACGTATAATATGATTTTTTTAAAAGGATAAAAATACAACATGTGCACAGTTTTGCAGTCTATCAGCCTATTTTCTGATCTGCAATTACTGTGAGATGGGAGTTTTAAAACATGGGTCAATTTGTGGTAAGCATTACATGCTCACCCCTTTTTTGGAGACTGAATTAATAGAACTGTAGAGGTTTATCTATGCATCACAAGTGCAAGCTAATTTATTGAAGCTGTGTATAAAAAGTGTCTAGATAAAAATTGATTCTGGAAAGGGCCTTTTTTTGGTAATTTTATCGGTGGCCTCTTTTCCTTTATACAACTGCTTCATCACCAGGAAATAATTCATATTCAGTGTAGTCCCAGAGAACCATCAGTCCAGATGCAAGTCCTTCAGAAGGTACTTAAAAGATTACTTTTGTGCTCAATGAATTAACACAAAGGTTTCTGTAGCTCCAGTTCAGAATCCCACTACACATTATTCTTAGAATCAAAAATCTTGCAACTCACAGGACAATGAGGTTGGCTGCTCTCGAATGCTCTTGTAAGAGTTCATTCAGACGGACTTGGCGGTAACTCTGGTTAAAACACAACAGGGAGAAGAAAAAAATCCGTTAGGTCAGTGATCCTCAGTTCTGGTGTCTTACGGACTTCTATGCTCCCCCTCAGCTGCAAGATTTTCTGCTCTTGCTTTGGCAGCACTGAAGCCAGGTTTGCTCTGGGCTCCAGAGTCACAGCAATGGCAAAATATGAGGCCAAGCCACACTTTTTGATTAGTATAGTTACATTAGGGCCAGAGTCGTTCACCCCTGTGTAAGGTTTCCTGGGGATAGGGATTATTTTTGTGCTGTACTTTATGGTCAAGCTCAGGCCCTCAAAGTTTTTATAGCTTAACAAGAAGTCACAGGGAACAAGAGGCCAGGGCAGGTTTGTGTAAGATAGATGTATCTTAACTGATTTTGTAAATTACTTTTTCTTTCCCTGGAGAAAGTAAAAAGCTGGGGTTTTTTCCATTCAGACCTTAAATTCTCCTTCTCTGCAGAAATTTCAGTGTTCTTTTACATGTTGTATAGGTAAGAATCCTCATAATTTAGCCAGTTGTTACCACATGAGAATCATCCTATAACATAGCCCTTTATCTGTGCTGCCAGGTTTTTCTCTGCTGAATTGTAAATGTGTTCTAATGTCCTCTGTAAAATTCCCAGAACTGCCTTACTTCTGATGATAAGGGTCATATCTTTCCAGATGTATAAGCTAAACTTTTTGTTGCTGTTCTTGTTTTACAGAGTAATTTGGCATTTTCATATTGCTGACTCTCTTCAGCCTATGGGGAATTTTTCTGGTTCCTTTGTTAGTGACCTAGACAAGACCAAGCTTAATCATGTATTTTTTTTCTGTCGTGTCCTCACTGTTTCTGCACACAAGTGTCTCTGATTATATTCTTGTTGTCTTTTATAGTGAGATGTTTTAAGGGCTCTGACTCTCAATTTTTGATAATTTAATGTGAGAGTAATTCTAAGGTTTTCTGCCCATAGCTGACTACTATAACCTTATGCTGGTTATCAGCTGCATGAAGAGGGTAATACAGTGAGCAGTCAGTCTGCTTCCCAGATGCTGCAGAGTGTGTTGTCTTAAATCATCGATTCCTGCTTATTTTAATGTGTCAGGCTGTGACTTCTGGAAGCTCTGAGCTCAGAGTTGCAATCCTTGCTCTGCTGAGGAAGTTACCAGCACCATAAAGTGGAGATAACTAAACTCCTGATGTACTCAGGTTAATTCCGCAGGAACCATAACTAAAACTGCGAGATGAATTCTCTGGGAGTTACAGGAGAACTCGTCTCATAAGGGTGAAAGAGTTTGCGGTATCCTTTTGTCACTGGCCTGATGAAGCCTGGCAGTTCATTGGTAAAAAGGTATTTTTCCAACAAATTCGGAGAGCAACCTGGGTTGTAATTCACCCAGTGGATCAGCCAGCATCAGCCTTGAAGTTCCTCCGAACTGCAGGAAAGCTGCTGCATGGTAGACTGGTTTAGTCTTCACTCTGCCATTGGGGTAAGAATTCATGCTCAACCTTGCCTTTGGAGAAATTTCTAGCCTTAGTTGAAGTGGCTGGATTCAGTTCTAAATTGCCCAAAGTGGTGGATGTTTGGAACTTTAAGAGATTCAAGCTCTGAAACAGTGGAGCCATTTAATAAACCTCTCAGCAGACCCAATTAGCTCAGGCTCAGTGCAGTAACTGCGTGGCTTCTGGTTCAGAGGTGGTTTTCATCTGGCTGGCTTTGATGTGGGCAGAGCTTCTCATCAGCCTGGAAAATGCTGTGTAAACATGCCAGGGTCTGAGAGTGCTCAATAATGCAATCATAACACACCTCTGCAGTGTTTACAATATAAATCCAATCTGTAAATATCAAATACAGGTTTGTACATGTCGTGTTTCTAATGCCATATCTGGTATTTCATGTTTTCTTACTAATCGCTTCAAACATCTGGAGGGTAAGAAAATGTACATATGTAAAAGGCGAGGCTTTACCTTCTCCTTGAATGCTTCCAGCTCTGCATCTGTAATTTTCCATGGAGTCTCTCGCTTTAATTTCTCAGCAGTTGTTATATCTTTGCAGCTTTCATGGAGGCGATACGGTTCAATCATCTCTTCAAAGAATTTCCAGCTGAAACAGGAATTACAAAGGAGGCCTTGCTGCAGGGTATGAACTCTCTAACTTATTTCACAGTCACTGTGTATGACAGGCCTTGCTGATAATAATTATAGCTGAAAAACGTGCAAAATCTTTAACTATTCTTCGCTACATTGTGCCCCAGGTTATATCTGTGCCACTTCTGTATGTTTGGGTTATTTGAGGATAATTAAAAGGTTATTTGAGGATAATTAAACACTGCATTTAGCAGAGAATTTTCTGCATTGTCCTGGTTCTAGCAAAAATACTGAAATTAGTTTTACAGCAACTCCAAACTGCAGTGTATTGGTCACTAATATTAACAATGAATATGGGTGTCCTCATGAATATTGAACTTTTTATTATTAGCTGGACCAATCACTTCACTGATACGGTTTTACTGATGGTTTTAATGAAGTGGATAAGCAGGTGATGCAAATTGCCTGTGACAAGGGGCTGAGGGAAACACTGTAGGTTTTTTGCCATGCGTGGACTCAGAATTGTGTTCAGATTTTCTCTCTAAACTTCAAGTTGTTTCTTGAACTTTTGAGTCTTTTAATCTGGAGAACCTCATTGTCCTCCTGTACTTCCTTGCTTGCCCATTGTTGGAAGTTTCTACCATCCGGCAGAGACCTCAGGGAGTTTCTTTTGTATGGATGTGAATGTATTTCCTGAGCATTTTGTGCTGACAGTCCTCACTGTGAAGTGAAGTGAAGTGGGAGACTGGGCACAGGCTGGCCTTGCTGTACGGCCCAGAAGCCCAGGGATGGGTTAAAGGCCGTGATAGGCAGCATTTAGTGTTGCTGTTGCTAAGTTGTCAGAGTTTGTCAGCATCCTTACTGTCTGTTTCACTATGTAAAATAGAGATAATCCTCTTATTATTAATCAAATAGATGGGATGCCAGCTGGAGGAGATACAGTGGTCTGTCTAGCAAGTGTCTGGCATAATATTCACTTGTTCAGTTCAGACAGTGCTGATGCAGCAAATGGATGTGGTTTTTATGTTAATGCCAGATATGAATTCTTTTTGATAGCTTTTATTTATGTAAAATCACTGCATTGTACTGAAGGAAAAAAAGATATGTATTGCACAGTTCTTTACAGAACTAAAAGATATTACCTGAGAGATCAAGAGGGCACTAAAAGGGGACTTTAGGTATGTAGTTACAAAATCTTTATGTTCTTTAGTTGCAACCTAAATAAATACGAGAAGTCATCATAAAATGTCTGTTAAATTTAGTGGCTCATAAGTATCTAATTAGTCTTTGCAACATAAAGAAAAAGACTACACATGGTTTTGACCCTTTAAGCTGTGATTGTTAAAAGGTTCTTTTCTTTTTTCTGCTCTTGGTAATTAGAAAATTATTACAATAAAGCGACAGTGTTATTTTCTGTGTTGTGGGGTTTTTTTCTGTTTTTAATGTTCAACATGAAAGAAGTAAGCTCTAGATAAAGGCTAGCTGCTAAATAATGGATTTTGGTAATGCTTCTTACCTCTCTTTGTTGGGCTTGATGTTGATATCACAAATGATATTAATATCAGCAAATTTTATTCTGAATTTGCTTAGGAGTGAAGCCATCCTGAAAACAAAAGAATGTTATCATTGTACTTCTGAGTGCCTTGTATCAAAGAACACTTGTAAATGAGTTAGACAACTGCATTTTATATCTTATCTTTAACTATATGACAAATTACTTTCAATGCTTTAGTGTTTCAATTTCCAGTTACAGAACTGGATTAATGTGATTGCTGTAGCATAATTCATTTAACTGATGATCGATGAAAATCACCAAAAAATGGAAATTAATGGCAGACAGAGGGCAGGGTGTTTACATTTTGGGAAAAGAGTGGTACTTTAAGTATTTCCAAAGGCTTGAGTTATAAAGGAAGAATATTCAATATACAGTAGGGCAGAATTCTCCAATACTTACAGAAGGCTTCTGTTACTGTGTTACTGTCAGAATGCTGTGGATGGAGTTTTACAGTACTGGTGTTGCTTGTGTTGGTGAAAATTTGGTCCAGAAGGTTGATGTGCAATACTTAAAGAATCTTTTTCATCTTTTTCATTTATTAATTTATGTTGATCTACTCCCATGTTGTCTTTACACATGTTCATAAAAGAAAATACTTTGATTTTCTGCCCCAGTTGGCAGAAGGAATAGTTCAGAGTTTTTTGTGTGTTTGTGCTGAGGATAGAGAGGTTTAATTAGGTCAGTTTTGCCTTTGTTTGAACCATGGTTGGGATCTTGTGTTCTTCCCCACACCTCCTTCTCCCACCTCCTTTTTTGTTTATATTTTTGGTATGTAAGCTTTGGATTTTGAAAAGGTCAGAGAATTCCTAGGAGCAAACCATGGTAGAAATACATATTTGTTTATGACCTGAGAGTTTACTCTCTTTAAAAAATATATATATATAAGAAGAACATACTGCTTGTATAAATCCTAACGTCCCTTGTGGCAATCCTTGTTTTGAACACGATGAAGAGCAAAATCTCAACTTCTGTGAAAGGTTTTAATATTTGGGGAATTACATGCTAGTAGAAGTCCAGCTAAATTTCACTTCTGAATTCAAAATACGTGGCTGAAATTGTACTTGGATGATTTTGTATTAGATCTACCTAGGGAATGGAGGAACCACCCAGCCTAGATTTGTCTCTTTGAAGGCTTTTGCATGTGGCAGGTAGATCATGTTTTGAGGAAAGCTGGTGTTTAGGTAGCAATGCAGACACGTACAGTTTCCTTGGGGACAAACTGGGTTTTTGTCAGCTGTCCTTATCACGCTGTTTACTCTGGCCTTTGTGGGACAAGCTGTGTGTGCAGGTGTCAGAACTGCCTCTCTGGAATCTGTCATGTTTTGACAAATGCCATTTGATGTCAAAACTTCCTACTTCCAGCAAAATCTGGTGACTAGAGGGTCTAGGTTCATGAGCCTGTTTACAGTCCTGAACAGCCAAGACTGGGCAGACTCTGGGCAGGGAGCAGAGAACACTTCCCAGCAGGTCCTTGTGCAGCTCTAGGGCTTTTCGTACCCAGTTGTAAGGATAGTTTGTACAAACACTTGTGAATCTCTTCTGCAGAAGTACATTAACCTTAGGGTAACGTTTACAACTCACAGAACCACAGTGGAGCAAAGTTTGCTTTATGTGTTCCTTTTTGCTTTAAGGGAACATCCTGTCTTTCCAAGGCGCTGTGTTGTAATCCTAGTGAAGCACGTGATTCTAACTCCTGTTCTGGCACCCCTCTCACTTGTTGGTCACTGGAGTTGTGGCTGGAGATGTTTTTAACTCTCTACGTGGTGTTTGTGCTCTTTGTTAAGCAGTCACTGACTCTCATCCCAAATTGAGCTGCTTCCACTGGTGGTGAAATGGCTATGCCTCCAGTGTGTAAAGTGCTTAGGAAGGAAAGGTCCTACATACAGTGGTGATAAAAACAAGTTTATATTAGTACCCTTCATTTGCTCAAAGGCAAATGATGATTATGAAATTCAGACTTTTTTTAAAACGCTGAGTAAAATCAACTTGGCCTTAAAGTTGATTAACTTGCTCTTTAACTTCTTTATATTTTACCATAGTTAATCACATTTATGTGAACTATCTGTCTATCCTATTTGCATCTGAGAGCTTCATGTGCAATTTCAGTTGCTGTTACCTGGACAGTCTCATGTAAATCCCATAAAAGTAATTATATTCTCATTACAGAGTGCAGACTGCTCTTCTCAGGGAAGGGAATATGAGCTATTAATGGGAAAAAGTGCTGGATGTGAGTTTCCTTTGGTAATCACCATTTGCAGAGCCTTGAGGGCTATGCCATAAGCTTAACACCTTTCAATCAAGTACATTGTTTTTTCATGCTGCCCACAGTATAACAAACCAGTTGTGGTTTGTTATAATTCCCACTTTCCTGCTGTATGCATTATATTCAGCATGAATTCAAACTCTTTAAACAGTGAGACAAATAAAGTTATATTTACACTAGTTTTTCTTCTTCAATCCTATTGACTTTTCCTCCAGTGAAGATCCTTAATTTACAATTTTTCCACTTCTTCCTGATAGTTAGAATGTAAGGAATCAGGATTGTTAGACCTAGAAGAACATATGAAAATGGAGGAATAGCAAATTAGTGCATTGTATGGTGAAAATTCCATCTTTCGCTTCAGCAGTGTTGGACGTAAGTTAGTTTTAAAACATATAAGCCTGACGTAAAATGAACTATATAAGCTTAATAAAAACCAGTTTTATGCAACTTCCCAAGTCCGTTTTCATATTTGGTAACAGAATAATCTCTCTCCCTGTGGTTCTTACTCAAATTCCTTACCTCCATCATCGAACAGCCACCAGATGTCAATTGTACCTTTTCCTTGCTTCTTTTTAAATTGAGTGCTGGCTTCCAGCAGCCTCTGATTGAATTCACCCACATGCATTGACTGCATGGTGTTAATGGTGCTCTCTGTAATGAGAAAGGAAAAAAATGTGGAAGGATGTCTGATAAGTGAGGCAGTCAGTAGCTTTAGGGAGCCAAATGGAGGGAAAGCTTCAGGAAAATGAACTGTTTCTGACATAATTTCTATACTTAAAATCTGAAAAAAAAGGTACAGAGTAGATGCTTTGGACTTTCAATGTTTCAATATGCACAGAAACCAAAGCTTGTGTAACACATTGTCACTGGATTATAACATCGTGAAAGAGGTTACCTGATTATTTGTTCTCTGTCTCTTTTTAGTTAATGCAAAATTCACTGGGGTCTTAAAAAGCAACTGGGAAATACCTGATAGATTGTAGAAGTAAATGTGTCATTTTGCATCATTTACAAGCTCAGCTGTCTTGTAAAATACAGAGCTCCCTGAAAGGCACAGTCACAGTGCATGAAATGAGCTGGTGCAGTACAGGGAGAGCATAGGCGAAGCTGGAAGTCAGAAAACACAAGCACATATGGCTGTTTCCCTATGCTGACATGGTCACTGCTAATTGGAAATAAATTTTGATTCTTGCTGGTTGTTTGGCTGGCTTTAAAAGATACAGTCTCGACTCTGTACTAACAATACCTTCCCTCATTCCACCTTTTGAAGCCTGTGGCTTTATTACTGCTTCTCTTTCAATGATTTCAAAGAGACGGTGTCAGAGCAATATTCTAAATGGAAGAGACAGGCTTCTTTAGAGGTTTTACTCTGATCTGCTAGGTTCTGAAAATGCTTTGTTTGGTTTTCCTGTTTTTCTGGAGTGTGTACAGGATAGTTCTAAAGCAGTTATTGGCTTTGCTCTACGGTTCTAGCATCTCTGCTGGAAGGCGCAACAACTCTGGGGACTGTGAACATAAAAACAAAACAGAGAGGAGGGGCTATTTATTAACACAATCGATCTAATATAGAGAGCCAAAATGTGTAATATGTATTTCCTTTATGCTCAACTAAATCAAAAAGGGAAGTTGAAACAGGGGTACACACTCGTGGTGGAATTGTCATAAAAATATATTCTACTGAAACAAAATGAACTGAAGTCTGCCAGCTGAAGAATAATGGCATTTTATGTTCCTGGTCTGTAGATCTTCCTGTACCTGTGGGAGTTGCATGCACAGCCAGATGTAATAGTGTCTGCAGGTGAAAACTCTCAAAATACATGTCTGCGTACAAGTGTGGCTCCAGGTGGGTCATTATCATTACAGCCCAGCAGTTGTGAAATGAGACCTTAAATTGGGTCTGTATCATTTTACTGTACCTGAAACGTAATATTGACTTCATCACCTACACATTTAAGTTATGTGGTAATTAGCTATTTGACAGTATGCTGTGTATGTACTTTCAGTACTTCTACCACCTTCACTTGTGCATTTTTATGAAATTATGCTTCGAATATGGAGCAGTTGTGCTATTTTTACCTGTTTTTCAGCTGTCTACTGAGTTTGTGTGTATGTTAAGTAAAGTAAGATTGCTTGTTCCCTGCATATTGTGTGTATGTTCCTATTTTCTTTAGAGAGGCAGAAAAAAGGCCTCTCTTTAAAACACCCTATTAAAAAGAAAAAAACAACCCCAACCCCTCCCAGCCAACTTGTTCTGTATTCTTCAAACTTTAATAACCATGTTCTACCTTTGACAAGTAGAAGTGAACATAAGCTGAGCTGAGTTTATCTAGCAAACGAGAGGGAAGTGGTTGTGTTGTAGGTAGTGTGTCCAGCGAGCAGGGATGTCACTGTGCTGCGTTACAGGGTTGGGGCCACCACGGTTTGCACAAGGGAGGTTCTGTTCCAGGGCCTTCTGTGTGGCTTGGGAGTTTTTGGCTTGGAGTAAAGTCCAGTTTGCATATTGGTGAAAGTGTGATGCATTGAAGGGTTGGGGATAAGTTGTCATTTTGGAACTTACCCTTCTTTGTTTCGTGTTTTGAGATATTGAGTGTGCTGGCTTTTTTGAAGAATCCACAGATGCCCCTTTTTCCTTCTTCAAAATCATTTTCTTTAATGGTGGCTTCCAGTGCCAATCTCTCCTGCTCCAGCTTCTCTAATTCCTCTGTATATTAGAAAAAGTAAGAGAACTGGTAACACGTTGCTGTCTTTTAAATTAAATCCCTTACTGAACTAATGGCGATGACGTAATTGGTGTTGTGGTACTTTGTAGACAATGTAAAGCTCCTGGGATGAAAAATTCTTTTAAAATGCTTTTTCTTTGCAAACCAGTAGGGATTAGGAAGTTGACTTCACCTCAGGAAGCCCTAGCTTAGGGTGCCTGTGCCTACAGCACTGGGACGTGCCAGCTGCTCTCAGGTTGTCTCTTCCAAATCAAATTCAGTATTATGACATTTTTTAGTTACATGAGATATTATTTACTGTGTTATTTTTGTGGATGTTTGGTTGGTTTCTTTAGCCAAGAATTTGAAAAGACATTAGGAAAGCTGTTTGCCTACACTGAGGAAGCTGAGGTATTTAGTTCTAGCCTGTGGGTCTCTTTTCTTAGAACAAAGTCTCATGGTTTGTACTTTGAGATTCTCAGAAATAAGTAAGGATCCTGAATATACAGTCATTCACTATGCTGAAATATTTTTCATGTTTTAATTTTTTGAGCATTTGCTGCAAAGATGTAAGGTTTAGCTAATCAATTCTGTAAACTTAATAATACAGAAGAACAATTTCATCTTAGCAGTATTAGACTTCTGCTGAGAAAAAGGTACAACGTGTTATTGTGGAATATTTTACGGTGAGGCACTAATTAATATGATCCAGCCACTTGCCTGCAGAAAACTTTTTTCATAAGGAAATCTTCTATTTGAGTAATACATGATCTAAATGAGGTAAGTTCATTTAAGACCTTGTGTTAAAAAAGTAAAATAAACCTTCACTAGCTAGACATTATTAGCTCTGTTAGAACACTCAGTTGCCAACAGAAAGAATATACTTTCTTTTACTTTTTAATCAATGACAGTCACATACTTCTGATTATTAGACATGGTGATAGCCACGAACTTAATGGTTGCTCAAAACTAAAATTTCAGCTTTTCTATTGAACAGAATGCTGTACCAAGTAGAAGAGAATACAATGATCATTGTTTTCCACTACAATGACTCTGTATCTGCTTCAAAATATTTCTTTGTATTTGAGACTCCCCCTACCTTAATTCTTTCTGACTCCTTGTGTTTTAACACTTGGAGAACATTTGCTCGTTTGTAAGATTGCAGAGTTGTTTTTCACTGTATTTTTACAGGTGTTCCAACGACTGTATATTTTCAGCACTCAGTTTCTGATTCGCATCAAGCAGAGATAGGCAGATCTCTCAGAAATCACCAGGGGGAGAAGAAAAGCTTGATTATTTCGGAATTTTTTCTGAGTCCCTGTAGTTTTGCCCCGTGGGTCTCCATGCACATCAAGCTACCAGTGCTGAGTGAGTGTTCACCTACCCTCGTTCCTTAGAGGCGTCTCTGGCGCCTTTTAATTCTGCGAGGTGATTTGCCTCGGAGGAGTTACCTCATTTACCTCAGCCTGCAATGGCAGCGCTTAACGGGCTGTTAATTTGGCCGCAGTGAGGCGAGGCGGAGCGGGCTGCGGGCGGGCAGCAGGCGGCAGCAGAGAGCCGCGGGCCCCGCACGGCCGCGGGGAGCGCCCGGGCCCGGCCTGGCTGCTCCGGGGGCAAACCGGGGCACGTGCGAGAATTATCCTGCCGAACACCTAGGGAACTGTTCTGCCTTTGCCACCCGCATGGCATGTCTCCCGAGGTGGTTGTGGTATGGCGGAAGGTTTTCCCTTTGCCCCTGAGGTATGCACTGCTAACCTAAGGAAGAATGAAGGAAAAGGTGAAAGAGAACCGATGCTTCCTGCAGCTTCCAGATTTTTGCATGGGTGGGAACTCTGTGGGACTCAGAGTTCCACGGAGATGGTACCAGAAGTGCAGCTGCCTATTTTCTGCCAGTCCCAGAGATACCAGGTAGGCAGAGGGAGGAAGGTATGCCAAGACCAGGAGGGAAACATGCAGCAGAGTAACTGGTTGCTGTGGCACAGTATGATTTTACTGCTTTGGTCTGTGCTGGAACTGCTTTGGGAGTTGAGTTCTCTGGTGTGCAGAGCCCCTTAATGTGTGAGGCTTGGACTCCTTCTGTCACTGCCAGTGATCAGCAAGGATTTCAGGCAGGATTTAAACTGCACAAACAAGGATGAACTGTGGAAATTATGAGTGTAGGAACTATTCTAGAAACCAGATGGTGACTCTTACGCGTGTCAGAGTCCTTCTTATGCTGTGCATCTAACCAGCATAGATACTCAGCTGTCAAGCCACTACATACCTTGAACCTGAAGGACCTGAGATATATCAAATCCTTGGCTAATTCTGACGATAATTACGCCGACCTCAAAATCAAAGGCATCACTGGAAAGAAAGAAAAAGAAGAGTAAACGTGATTTTGCATCGTGCATGTCGATAAGGAAAGCTGCTTTGAAAAGATCAGTGGAGGTGTTCACAGGGAGGACAGACTAGGTAAAATTGCAGAAGGAATTGCCCCAGATAAATTTGTGGTACTTATCTTCCCTCATTTAAAAAAAGGGTGTGATTGGGCATGGGAACAGATCAGCTATTCCTGAAATGGGTCTTTCAGGCAGCACTTTTTTAGGAACTAGGTTGCCATAGGGTAATTTTTTTCTCCCTTCTCTGAGGAAATAACAAATTTGAGGTGGGGTTTGTTGCTCTGTAACTCGCTTCAGCTTTACAAATGAATTTTGAGCAAGCATCTATGAGAAGCCTGTATTAAAATGACTGTTTCCTAGCTAAATCCCAACCCACAGAGCTGCTGAGCCTTAGGCACACACGAGATTTGAAGCAAAGCTTTTCCTGTCTCCTAGGCTTAAAAGAAGAATTCCATGATGTTCTCTTATTCCCTTAGTATGTACATTAGGGTTGTTTTTCTCTTGAGCTCCTGCCCACTAAAAATGGGAAAATACAGTTCTGCAAAAGCACTGCTGGCAGCAGTGCAGCTTCTTCAGCATTGGCAAGCCACATCAGCTCTGATGGTGCCAGGTGTTTGCTAAGCAGGTCCTACAAGGTTTGGGAAGCCAGTGAGCCTTTTTTGATGGGCAGTAACTTCAGCTACAGAGCTAGGATATGTGGGCCCAGGTTTGCACACATTTCCTTGCCTTGTTTCTACGCATCAGATTCTGTAGGGAAATGCTCTCTATAATCTATTAGTCTAAGAGGAGTGAAAAAGGAGCTGCTGAGCTGACTTACTGTATAATGCCCACATAGTTCTCGACTTGTGTGGCAGGTGCACTTCTCCAGTCCTTCTTAAATCCGATCACCAGCGTGTTTGGTTTCATTCGACCCAAGCCCGAGGCCTGACAATATTAAAACACTGCTTGAGAAAGGTACACATACATGCTTTTACTGTAAATGAAAAGTAATGGCAAAAGATAACTGAAGTAATGTTCTGGAGACACTTACAACTAGATTGCATTTCATAAATGCCCTTCATGCTCATACCCATGCAGAAAGCAGAAAGATTAGCTTTAAATCATTCCAACTATAAATGATTTTAGATGACAGAAGTGTAGTTTTGCTAAATTAGCGTTCATTTGCATTTCTTCTGACATGCTCTCATTAAAATGGTTCAATAACTTGGAATCAAGAGAGAGTTCAAGAACTGTTTGTATGCTCATTCTAACATAATGGCATAAAGCTTTTATCAGCTATGGAATATTCAATAGATGAAGTGGGTCTGAAGTCTCCTAAAATATCTCAGATACACAGAGAAGGCATAGGCTCCTAATTTTGCAGTTTTTTACCTTGAATTTGGAAACTGTTGCTGTTTCGTTTGCTCTGTTCTTTTCAAAAGATTATCCAAAATCTGCTGGGCATGCTTTATAGATAAAATTACGGTTTATAAACAGGAAAAATAAATGGTTTGTCAACATATTAGTTGGCCTTTAAAACTGGTTCTGGATGCTAAAACCTGGACAAGTAAAGGAAGTCAGATCTAGATTCAGCTGACTTAATGTTTATAGAAATCTAAATATTCAGTGTATTGGGAACCTTCAGGAGGAGACATGAAACACCAGCTTGTAAAGTTGTAACTCTTGCCAATTTTTTACTAGCAGCTAGCAGAAAACAGGTAAAAACTGTTGGAACCCTGGTGGGCTTTTTGAGTAGCACTCAAATCGGTAATTGTTGCTGATGTCCGTAGGTTACAATAATGATGATATGGTTGTCCTTGTGTTTGCTGGAAGGGAGTTATTTGGGGTCCTGTAGTTGACTTTGGCAATAGTGCTTCAGTAGCAATGGAAAGGAAGAGATCATCAGACTGTAGCAGTTCTCAAAAACATCAGAAGGATCTCCTTCTGAGACAGTGTATAAGCCCAAGATGAAGTGTCTTTGTGAGGCTTTTATAGAACAAAGGGATCTTTATTAATAGCATTTCATCTTGCTCAGTTGTACGGTGCATTCAGCAAGTGTGCAAAGAGCCCTGGTAGGACACCAGTGGGTGACCTACCCAGAGTATTTTAGTTGGTTCCCTGCTGTCTCAGTTGGCACTGATGGCTTTTCAGCAGTGTATTTTGTGCAAAGGATATGAATTTTCTCTACATTTTGCCTCAATACCTATATGTTTAAATATTCATATATGTGAGAGAGGGAGGGAGATGGGGAAAAATGAAAAGTGTCTCTGTGCCTTCATTAAGGCCATTTTAAATGGACTGTTGGAAATGATCTGCTGCATTCTTAGAGTTATAGAAAAATATTGCAGACTTTTATTTAAATGACCTTCTCGCTATTTGCAGCAAATGTATATTACACATTTTCAGTTTTCATTTATTGCCAGAACATTCTCAGTTATTTAATATGCTGTGTAATACCAAACAATAGAATTGATTTGAAGTGTATCAAGTGTCAGCTGCATAGACATTCATATCTTGCCCTGTAGATGCCTCTCTTTTTTCATAATATTATCTTGTTCATTTAGGAGAGAATCAGTCTGCCTTTTCTCATAATTCCTTAGCCCAGAACTAGATCTTTACGAAATAATCTGTAATATAATATAAATGTACCCCCAGAATGCCCTTTCTGTCTATAACATTATCCATATATATGTAGGGCTTCTTAACAAGTAAATAGTAATGCTTCACATAAAGGGATGCTTTGATGTGCACTCTTCTGTGTGTTCTGTAAACAAAAAGCTTACTTGAAGTAGACTTTTGACTCCATCTCTGAAGCTGTCAGCTGCCACTGCTGCATAAAAGGCTTTTCTTTTGTTCTTTGTGAGCCAGGCCTGCTTTTTTTCCATGCCACTGTTCATCTCCTTAACACACAGCTTGCGTGGTCCCTGCATGACACAGTAAAATATTATTAAGAAGGCTTTGTGTTGTACATCACACAGTGATTTTGAAGGAGTTACCTAGTCTGCTGTGGGAGCAAATGGAGAGAGTCAGAAAAATACATTTCCAAAAAGGGTCCACAGAGATTCAGCCCTTTGAAAAGAACTGTGCTGCAAACATAAATTCACATTCTGTTTGAGAGGGCTGAGGCTGTTAATGCTACTTAAATGCAGTGATTCTGACAGAAAGAAGGATTGTAACATCTACTATGGACTGTAACGTCTTAAAAAAATATCTAAGTTATGGTAAAGCATCTCAGAGTTAATAAAGTCCCTCCCTGACCTGACTATGTAAAAGAGTCTCAGCAGACCTAAATATACATGGTTAAGTTCCTGTCTACTGGTGTAAGAGAAAAGAGTTGAATTAATACAATTAAACATGCAAATGCCTTTGTTGCCAGTTTTCATTCAGTGATCATCTGGTAATTCAATGGGAAAAAATCCATGTGCATATCCAAGTCACAAGACATGGATATAACTTAAGAAGAATTTGATCTTGGCTGTATGAAGAGCTGGGAATAATAACTTGAACAGTAAGGTTGGGGTTTCATTGTGAGTAAGGACAGGGTAAAAACAAGTTTTGCCCTTCTTCCCTGTCTCTCAAAGGAAGGCACCTGAAGGTGGTTTTGCAACTGGCTTGCACAATATGTTTCTGCTGGCCGAGGGGCCGGTCCCACCCTTCTACCCGGTGACAGCCTGTCTGTGGCCTCCCCTGCTCCTCCTTTGTACCTGTGGAATGTTTGTGCAACTGTAGAAGGAGTCCAGTGAATTCGCAGGCTGAGGACTAACCTTGCAAAAATGTTTTACATGAAGGCATGGAGTAAAAGCAGAAGTAGTCCCTTGTACTAGAAACTCAGACTGTTCAAACCAACATGCAGCCATAACCTCAGAGACAAGTAAACTTTAAATCATCTGTGTGTTCTGTTGCGATCTTTATTTTGCCTATTTCTGAGCTATGTATCACCACGTTCCTGGAAAGTTTCTTGCTGCCTTTTGGAAAAAAAAGAGTGGAAGATGTTCTCTCTGGCATGGTGTTTCAAAACTTTATGCCTAGCTAACAGCATGTCAGCTTTTGAGGCAAAATGTGCTGGGTGTTACATTGATGGCTGAATAGTCTTGCTGTATTTGTTGTGATATATATTGCAGGCTGCTCTTCAATGTGGTTGCTAGGAATTTTATCATCCACGTTTTACCACAATTTTACAATTCATGAAGATTCATTTTGTCAGACTTTTATTACCAAGGAAATCAAATTTCACTTAAGTTGCTGAAGAAATAATTAGAAAGCCCCCCCAATCAATTACAAAGCTTATACTAACAAAATAGTGTTTGGGGTTTTTTTGTATAGACAGGAATGAAATCTCAGTTCTCCATAGAAAGTACTAATAATAGAGAAACATGCCTAAGAATTCAGAAAACTTGCTGAAACTCAACTTTAGGAAGCTGCACAGTCTCAGGATCTTGTTGGGATTGGTTCTACGCTTACTGAAAGCAGAGAGAAGTCTAACAATAATTATAGTAGGGAAGAATTAGGACCAGTCACTCTTTATAGATTCATTTGATTTGGGAAGAATCACGTGTGGACCTTCCGTACTCCGTTTCTGCAATGTGGCAGCATCAAATGAATTATTCCTACATTCCTGTAGAGAAATACATTATCTTGGCTGGACTGACTCTATTATCTAGATCCTGCAGACCCATTTAGTGCCAGGAGGTGTTTTTTTCTTTTTCTCTCTCTCAAAATTAAAAGGTCATTGTAATATTTAAAATACATTTTCTCCTTACACTACAAACCTGTCTATTTTTGTTCTGTCCTAATGAGAGACAAGATTTTCATCCTCTAAGATACATAATTTGCTGGGTATTTATATGTAGAAATACACTTGGCTCCTCTTTTTAGATCTCAGAAGAGCATGCTTATCCTCAAAATTAGCATTGTAAAAGTTTTGGAGGAACCACTGAAAAGAGAGCTGAATTACTTGCCAAAATCCAACTCTGCAAATCAGTGACAAAGCTGAAACTAGAACCTGGGTAATTTGACTCTCACACAATAACCCTTCAAATTTTGTGTGTTGTGTGGTTTGGGGGTTTTCCATTTTCTAAGCCTAAAATCTTTCCTTGTAATAGTTTTTGGTTTTTTTTTTCCAAACCATTGTTTGGTTCACCTACTATGAACTTTGAAATGCATCTCAGGGAGGCATTTACCAGCAGGCTTTGTATCGGCCCATAGCTTTCGTGTCAAATTATGACAAAATCCATTCTCAGTGCAAATCTCTTTGATGGAGCGCGCAGATGCCAGTCAGCAGCACGCGGTGTGCCGCGTGAGAGCGGGATGTGTAAGGGACACCTGAGCCCCCACTGGTGCTGAGCTGCCCTTACCGTGTACACTTCACAGCAGATACACAGCCCGTTGTTCTTCGTGAAGGTGTGGGTGATGTCTAGCAGAGCAGGCCTGACCATAGGAGCTCCTGTTAGTGCTAAGCACTGGGGTCTGGAGGAGAAAAAAGAGGTTTTATATAATTGGCTGATGTACATATTCAGGACAAGCCATTCTGCTGTTCACTGAAAATCTTACCTGAAGTTTTTCACGTGGTCTTCCACTGTGGTTAACGCCAGAGCGCTGTCTAAGGCATTAACAAAGTAAAGAGCCTGCGTAGAGGAGCCCCAGTTTACTTCTGCATGTAATAAAGATAAATAATGCAAATTAAACCATGGGCTTTTCCCTACATTCTGTTGCAAAAATCAGCAGTGGTGTTCTCTATGAAAAGCAGAGTATATTCTCGTGTACTTCATAGATACAGACCTGTTGTTCTTTGTGCTTCATAATGGAATGAATAGGTTTTGCTTGTGTGATGCAGAAAATCCCATGCAAGTAAATAGTTTCATTCTTTATTTAAATACTGTAGGGGATGTTCTTCCCCTGCTTAAAAACTATTTTCTTATCTGTTGCATTAACTTTGTATCCTTCTCCCATTTAGAAAATGGACAGCCCCGAGTCACGTATGTGGTGTGGAATTTCAGGAAGTGCAAATGAAACCACTAGGAAGGAACATTGCCAGTTCCAGTTTGCTCTCTTCTACTGTATAGGCCAAAAATTGTTCTCCAAACCCAGTTTTGGCATATACATCTTTTCTCATTATTGTGCAGCTGTTTGGTCAATGGACAGATATAAGAAATGTCTTTCTACACTTGGAGATCTACATGAATGCAGAACAAGTCCTGTTATGCTAAGATACAAAGCCAATATTTAGTGCAACTAAGTGGAGGTTTGTGTAAATTCTCCTTTTCTAAGGAATATGAGTTTTTTCTGAACCCTCCAGTTGTTGGTAAACTAGTGCTGAAGAAAATGCATTCTCTTAGCAGGAGATAGAGGGCTTTTGCACAGCATCTTCAGTGAAGTTAACCAAGCTTTAAGGTGCTACTTTGCATCAGGGACGCTGTCAATATACAAGGAAAGGGCAGAAATACTGAAATGTTTTTGACAGCTGCCTTGAGGCGAGTGTGCTTTCCTACAGCTGATGATACATTTACAGGGAGAGAAGCACAGATCATCCCAATGGGTGTGAGAGAGCACAGATAGGGAGGACAAACAACACTGCAGCAATCACAGAGAAGAATAACGCAGTCTCAGACCAGGTGTTGCTGTCCCAAGCTCACTCCAATAAAAGTACATCTGTTGCTGGGAAACTTGACTCTTTTTATTTGTTGGTTTTGTTTTATGTTTTCTGCTGCAGAAGTAATTCAGGTGGTTAGCATTGAAATCTGGGCCTGGGTTAGTTTTGTCCTGGATATGACTAGCCAGACTGTCTAGTCTTGTACAGCACACAGGTTTTTGAGGACAGCTCCTGTGATTTGCTGAGCTACTAAATGTTTTTTTCCAGCAGTAAAGTGGGCCCATCTGTCTTGATTTATGGGGGAATTGTAGGGAGGTGCTGGAGGATGATCAGTTCATGAGTAATTCAGCTTGCATTTTTGTTGTATAATGGGCAGCAGGTTTACTGCTTGAGTGAGGACCCTGCATGAGTCAGCTGGGAGCACTGCAAAATTCAGGTAAGGTTTTGTGTGTGGGTGGAAAAAAATTATGAGTGATACTCAGGTAAAAGCCCAAATGTCATAAAGATGTGATGGGAATAAACCAGTCTGCTGGAATGTTTACAGAAAACCCTGAACCATACTTGAAGTGCTTGTTAAACAGGCAGTCACCAGACTAGCAACTTAATCTATATTATATAAAGTAGAATTTAATGGGGTGCTTCAGACTTCCCTCTAAATAAGGATAGCACAGAAAAATAATTTCTAATTCTGTAAGCAGAATTAGTTCCTTTAAAGTCCAGTCTAGCAGCATAATATATACACATAATAATAGTGGGGTTTGGCCTTACCTGGCTTCTTATATGTTACATAAATGTACAGGAAGAGCTCAATGGCATAAGTGATGAGAGCTGCCCACCAGTTGATGACAAACATCACCCCGCAGCACAGCAGGGCTCCAAAAAGTGACACCCACATGTTATAATATCTGAATGCAGGTCTCCAACCTGTTTAAAGAGAATTGAGGAAGTTGGAAGAGCATAAAATATATTGATAAAATAGTGATCCATGATTTTTGTGCGTACAAACCCATGTACAGTTAGTTTCAGGCTCTGTCAGAAGGGGTGGGAGAGATATCTGTAAATTCTCAGGCATTGTATCAACAGATACTTTCAGGTATTGGCTGATGTAGGTTTTAATTTATTAAATACTGGGTCTTACAGGCCTTCTACAAATTCCTACTGCTTTGGTCAGCCTGGCTTTGAGTAGCTATTCTGTTTATATGTATTTTTGCAAAATTAAAGTTTACTGGTTCGGAATATTTCAGAACATCAGAAAGAGATTACCTGTAACTCCAGGTAATTGGTGACTGTGTACTTTTGATGCATATACACAGAACTTATTACTGGTAGCTAAGCGCTTGCTGAGATGAGTGTTTATCCCAATACTGTAAGTGCACCTGTCTTAAACCTGGAAATTGCCTGGCCTTGTGGCAGAAAAATAAAATCATCTGCAATTGACTTTAAAAAGATATTATTCCTGCTGCTCTTCAGCTGCAGTACTGATTCCATCCCCTGCTACCAATTAAAATGATGAGGCAAGCACTGAGCCTTCATGGATTCCAGGTCTCTGCCAGGTGTTCTACAGAGCAGACTTTGGAGGGGGGAAAAAACACAGAAGATACAAGAGGCTGAGCAACCGTGTCTTGGATCATCTTTGTAATGAGGGAATGGGAAGGACCTGCTGGGAAGAAATTTGCTGTCCTGCAGCCTTGCAATTATTATAATCTGTCACTGTGAATTGGCAGAAATTAACTGGAGGAAATGAGAAAAGAAAAATGGCTGCAGTCCTGTCTGAAATGTTAAGTAGTGGCAGCGTAGAGTCAGATGCACGCAGATGAAATCTATAGAGGTAATTGTCACTCAGCTCCAAGGCCGTGTGGAGCAGATCTGCATTTGTTCAGCTGTGCAGGTAATTAGCAGAAGTGCTCATCTTTCCTGCCCTCTAAACAAATAGCACTGTGCAGATCTGTAGGAAGGAAGTTGATGCAGGCGTTTATGGCGCTACTGCAGTTTCTTCACACTGGAAATCAAAAATGTATTCCTCGCTCCTTGAGTTGAATAATTAATTCACAGAAGCAGGAAATTGTCTTTCCTGTGTGCCAAACCAGTGTTGCTCAGCTGATTGAATTTAGTCCTGAAGGTGTCACCCCTTCATTCATGAGACAGTGAGAATCATTCTGCTGTGGCAATGCACGAGTCTGACAGCCAGAATGTTCCTTTGCTGCTCAAATGTAGAGGGAGGATCTCAAGTTACCCCTGAACAGGATCTCGTTGTGCTTCCCAATTGTGCTTTACAATTCTGCTTCTAGGCACTGCAGAGCTGTGCTGGTGCTGCTTGATGGACCTGCTCTTGCTCTACACGTTCCCTTCCAGGCGGTATCACTTGTAGCACAGTTACCGTGCTCAGGAACCTCCCTGTACATTTCTCTGTAGGTTTGGAGAAGAGAATGATGACTCCCCACTATCCCTTGCTTACTTCCTTGGCCAGAGTTGGCATAAGCTTTTACCCACCCATGTTTTGTGATAGTGAGGGGAAAAAAGCCACCCTGAGGAAGAGCTTTTTTCGCTCCTGTGGGATCCACCAAAGCCTTTCTCATCCTGTACAGCTGCAGGGATTGTAAAGACTGGAACTGTTATTTTTATCTTTTGGAGATAAATAAAATGCCATCATATTCAATAAGGCATCGGATCACACAGCTTAGATACTTTACACATACTGCGATTTTCTCTGACATACAGTTAAAAACTTCCAGAGATCAGACTGTAAAGCCCATATTTAAATCACAGCTGAATGCAGACTCACCTGGAGATTTTGCATACGAGGCATGAAAGCAGGAGAAATTAATCAAAGCGTATGAAGCCAGGAAGAAATTGGAGATGATGGGAGCAATGGTATTCAGTTCAGCTGCAAGACACATACACAGGTCAGACAGAGGCACCAGTTTCCTGGACTGTTGGCTGGCTGTTTCCTAATGATGCATTAAATCAGATCATTGTCTGCATTTATCATCCAGGGAGAGCTTGGGTATTTTCCTGTCTTACTAATTTAAGGCCACCTTGATCTACCTTCATTCATATGAATTATGCCCGCTAATGCTGATTTTAATAACATTATGCACTGTGCAAGGTTATACTTGGTACTGTGATTCAGCATAGTGTCTCTTAATGATGTAGATCTGATGAAAAGTTCCGAATTTTAAATACATAACTGAGATAAATGGATGCATTTAAGAAAACTATTTCTAGTTACGACTTATTGGGAATCTGAATTCTCTCTGCTAGACATCCTATTTACTTAGTGTAAGACAGTTTGAATTTCTTGGAAAAACTGATTAAAAAATCTCTGCACCCCTAAATGTGGTAGCTGGGATTTTCTTTCAGCAGTGCTGGTAAACTGGGGTTTTCTTTGGAGCTGACTTGGGAAAAGCTTGGGCAGAATAGGCTTCCTAATTACTTCAAAATTACCTCAGAGCTATGTGCAATATTAACTGGAAAACCCTTCTCAAAGATTCTGACTTTGCCTTATCTGATAGAGTTCTAAGCACTGCCCTCTTCCAGCAGAGTGAACAGGAATTGCAGCTACTCCACATCTTGGAAAATGAGGCTGTGCTGGTAGTGAGAAGTCACTAAAGTCCCTGCTGGTTTCTTTTTGCCTTCATGAAGAACAATGGAATTGCTACCAGGACTTTGAGTATGCTTGAGTTTATGTCAGAGCTTACCTGACTGGAAATTTTTCAAACCATAGCTACTGATTATATTATGGTATCAGTTTGTGTAATTTCAGAACATGATACTACAGCAGCTGTGTAACGTTGTACAAACCAATCAAAATGAACGCCATGGCGATCACGAAGGTGAGGACATATCCCCTGATAGGCTCGTTGTTTTTTCCGTATCCTTTGGCAAAGAATTCTAGCCCTTTGTAGACGTTGTCCTTGCAAAGAGCCTAGTAAGAAAATCAGCACGTAATTCTATTAAGCAGCACTTTCTTGCACCAGAAGTCACTGTCTGTGAGTGGCAGCTTGCTAGGCTTTTGCTAAACAAAAGTTAAAGCTGTCTTTGTGCTTCAAGTACATCAACTGCTGTGGCATGTGAACATTTAAATAAGGTGATAAGACAATGTGCTACTATCTTATATATCGTGGGAAACAGAATCGCAGGCATTTAGTGCTTATTCGGTGCTTTAAAAGAAAAAGGTAATTAAATAGCTAAATAGAGTCTAAAGTGGGAGAAATTGAAGCATAAATCAGTGGCTTGGTGTAATTTGTACAGGTTATCTCTCAGTCCCATGCCCTCTGCTCCCAGTCTGTCCACATTGCTGCTGCCCAGACAGCTTCTGGACAGCCTGTTAGAGCACACCTGACAGCACCTGAATCTTATGGTCCTGAGGGCTCCTGGCTGCTTACAGCGTGGCTTTCTGTAAGAAGCTAAAGTGGTCCTGAAACTACCCTTGCAGCTATTTATGACACACGAGAATCCCCTGCTCCTGCAGCAAAGCTGAGCTCTGACCAAAGGAGCATTATTGCCCTTGTATGATGATAAGACCTGTCTGTTTCTGCTGAAAAACATTCTACATATTGTTTTCCCTGCCTCTTCCTCCCACATGTGTCAGTGTTGTTTAAATATACATTACGTTTGGCACAGAGTTCAACTTTGTGTTTGAAGTAAAACTGAGTATAAGGAAATGGATAATTTAATTTTACCTGGAAAACTTTGGGTGCGCTGACGAGAGATGCTAGAGCTGATGACAGAGTAGCTGAGAAGATGCCAGCTGTGATGAGAGGACCAAAGCCAGACACCATGCTCATCACCTTTAGGAAAAAAATGAAGGTAAAAAGAATAGGCTTGCATTTGGATGCACTTTTTGATGACAAACCCATTTAAGTGCTCTGTTTCTATGTGTCTCTGCTTTTCATGGTTCTAAATTTAATCTGCAACAAACCAGCTGTGAAGTAGGGAAATACTATTATTTCTGGTTTAGTTAAGAGCAATGGAGGCAAAGCCAAATTTTTATTCAAGTATGCAGCTGTCTGCTGGGACAGATGAGTACTCTGTGAGATTTCCTCACTGCCTTTACTAACTGATTGCTATGAGAAACAGCCTCTACTTGATGAGTGAATAGTCAGCTTGTAGAGGACAAGACAATGGAAGTGGCAGGAAAAAGCGCCAAAGTATGAAATATGGTTGGAGGCACTTTAGTTTGTCTGGGGTTTTTTTTCCCCTTGATTATTTAATATGGCTAAAAATGAGAGAAAATGCCTGATGGTGCTGACGTAACTGCAGTGCTGCAAACAGTAATGCTGGTCACTGTCAGGCCTCCCTCAGCCCTCCCAGGGGCGCTGGACTGGCCTCGGTGACTGCTGAAGTGAAAGGGCTGTTGAGAAGCACCAGACAAGGAAACTAAAAGATGGATGGATGTGATTGCCAGACGCTTTTGGTGTGTGGGCAGTACTTCAGGAAAGAAACCAGTGAATCCTGAAGATTTGTCAGATGAAGACATACTGTTTTCTGGCTCTAGTCTGGCAGAGGTAAATGCAAGAAGTGAAATTTTGGCTGGCTGTAGGGAGGTCACTGATTTTAAGGGGTGCCCTGAGTGTGGGCAGCTGAACTGAGGTGGGAGTAAGGATGGTAAATGATCAAGGAAGGAAGGGAAATTAGTCTGTGAAAGGGACAGCATATCCCTTTTGAGGTGGTTGCCCAGCCCTGTCATTTAGCAGAGCCAGCTGGGAAAAAAGCAACTGACTTTGAAATCTACAAATGACTCGTTGAAAAGCATGTGCAGGTGGGTGGTGAATTCCTCTCGCTGGCTGTGAAGCACAGGGGCTGAACAGAGATCTGGGAGCTGTGGTTGTCAGGCTGCAGAACTGCTTTACTTTGATGCTTAGCCTAAGGTTTATTTTGAAGAATAAAAATGGCAGACGGTCTCTCTCTCTGGCCTAGGAGAAAGACTCCATTACTTCTCACTTGATTTTTCTGTCGACTACTTTTGGATACTTTTTTTCAAGAAGTCAGAACTCTGTTTTTTGTACTGTGACAAAACCCTTTAACAGTGACCACAGGACCCCTGAGGTAAAATCACATCCATGTGTCAAGAGCAGTGAGGTGAGTTACTCTTCTAACAGGAGTTCCTGAGGTCTCTGTTAAGTCTGGGCTTTCAGATTGAAGATGTTACAACATACACTGCTGCATGGTACTTGTTAAAAGAGGATATAAAGACCTTACCAGAGTGTTAGGAAGGTAAGTGATGGGCAGTATGAAGGCAAACGTGGAATGCAGGGGATTTTTGCCTTTCATCATTCCTATAGTTCTTTAGGTTTTTAGATAGAAGTGGTTGTCCTGTTGTAGTTAGTTGTCTGCAAATAATGGTTTTGCATGTTTGTACTTATGTATTCATGTATTGCTTATTATGCTAATCTATGCCTATATGGTAATACATATTATCTCATTAAAACCTGAAAATTATTCATCAGCCCATAGTCACATGGCTGACTTGCACATCTGGAAAAATCATAGCCCAGGCCGCAGGCAGATGATCCATTGCAGCTCATTCCAGGTACAATTGTATCATTGACGTTCCCAGTAGCATCTCGTACAACACAGGAGGCTGTGGAAACAATGATACATTTTTATTTTGCTTCCTTGTGACACTGAAAGAATGTTCTTGCCACACTTTGACTCCTAAACTGCACACCTTTTGTCCAGCTGATGCCTTAGACTCGTCCCAAAGAGCAACGTTTCGTGTTGGGCAGGGGTTGCTTCCCTGTACTGTGACTTAGTTTCTCATGGTGTCTGTAAGCAAATATTTGCTTTTAAAATAATCAGCCACTTAACTAATAAGGATTAGCATATTTCTGAGATTAGAGAACCAGACAGAGATCAACAATAAATTGACCAGCTCCGAAGTCTTTTATCTTCCTGTCACCGCTTTTAAAAGTGGTATTCAGAGCAGACAGGTCAGTGAGGGTCTTAGGTCTAGGCATACCCTTTCATTTGTGTAACAAGGACACAAAATTTGCTTTACAGACCCAGATCCTCAGCTGTTCAGATTGTCGTAACCCTACTGATACCAATATGATGAGAAAAACTTTGAAAAGGAGAAATTACCTATATTCTTTTTGTTATTGGTATTTATGTTGTCTTTTTTTTTGCTTGCCACCAGAAGTGAGAAGAAACATATGAAGCTGGAGTGTTGATCTCAACATCTTTAGTGGCCAAAATGTAAGTTTATATGATACCTTCAAATTTGTCAAAAACATTAAGAGTCCCAAAATACCCACTGGCTATTTAGGAAACTAACATGCAAACATGAAAAAAAAAAATAAAAGAAGAAGGAAGTATTACACTGAAAAATACATGGCCCTGAAGCTGAAATACAGCTGCTTCTTGTGAGACCAGAGCAATGTTCTCAAATAAACAACAATTTATAATATAAAGTGAATTTATAAAAGAAAGTGAAGAATGACTTAGTTTTAATTGCAGGGGGAAATTTGATCCAAATAACACAATGACCTGAGCTGAGGCTTGAGTCAAGTATTCTGCCTTATGCATGAAGTTCTTCAAGAACCACAGGAGTTAAGAAGACTTGTGAGTCATCTCCCAGAAAAGGGAGTTCTGTGCAGGGCTTTCTTGTGGTATTGAGATATTTGGTCATAAGGAAGGGTGTTGTGTACAACCCTCTTTCTTACAATACTATTAAATGCAAAAGGAAAGTTATTTTTCTTGACCAGAGATTTATTGTATGCTTGTGATGAGAATTTAACTGCATAATCCTCCAACACAGTTCATGGCTTCAGTACAGGTCTCCTTTCCACTCGTGTCTGTTTTGTTACCTCGCAGTAGAACATGTAGTTGTGTAGCTCCTTTGAGACAGGCAACTGATTTCTGTCTTTGATGTGTCATGTACAAAATGTGTGTGTTGCCCTGTTCTGTGATTCTCACGAGTGTTCAGTCAGACTAGTGAATGCAAGCAGAAGCCATGTGAAATTTCAGTGTGAACCAGGAACAAAAGATCAGCAGATTGATCAGAGGTTCCTTTGATCTTTATTATACTCATAGACACTATATGCTGGTGGTCTTTGTCACTGGATCTAATGCAAAAACAACCATAAAGTTACCTGAAGGTCCAGCTGCCAGACAGGGACTTTTGTTTTTACTGACTGCTGCTTTTTTTGAACCACTGTTTTGACATACACTAAAACCAAAACTACTGTCTCTCTACATAATAAACCCATGGGATGAAAAACCAGTGAGGTTAATCATTCATTTGCATGCCAAGCTTTCAAACTTAACTGCACAAGTGAGGACATGAAGCGAAAGTTCTGTGCTTACCTGCACATATTGCAACAGCAATGTAAGCAATCGTGGTGATCAGAATGGCCAGCATTGTTCCCTGGGGTATGGCACTTTGTGGGTCCTTAAACAAAGCAGTGACACGACAAACGCTGTGAGTTTGTGTGCTGCACCCTGATTGCATTTGCATGCTGGGAGTTCTGCCACACTGCTATGAAGATACCCCTAGAGAGTTGATTTTTATCACTCTGACCTGCACCAACATTTCTGGTCCCAGCACGCAGACGGAGCAGCACTCCTGTGGTGCAGCACTCCTACCCTGGACTTATAATAATATCCTTTAATAGAATAAATCAGGAGCAGAGCTCACATTTATAGCAACAGGAGGGGCCTGAGCTCTGCATTTCTTGAACTCCAAACTCTCTTTACATTGCAATTGGCTTTATTTTAATGTTTAATGATCTAGTGGGTAAATAGTTACTGAACCATCAGACTGTTGTGGATGACAAGATGGGACCATTTTGGTTAATTGGTAAGATAGATGTAGTCACCCTGTACAGAACACAGTACTTCTGTGCTTTGCAACCAGTAATTGTTAGTTGGGTCTTCAAAACAGCTACATTCTTTCACTGTATTGACTTAATTTAGATAATTTAATGCAGCTGGGTTATAATGCTTACAGACTGGCTCAACAACTACAGTATCAGCTTCAATAATGCAACTGTAAGAGTCCAAAGAGCTGCACTGTACATTTTAAAAGGATTTTTCATGCTAGATAACCTTATAATTTAGGGTGTGTTTGTTTATGCTAGGAAGAATTTTTTATGAATTTTCTTCTTAAGTTGGTTTAGCAAGGTTTTGTAAATCAAAGATTTGTTGAATGCATTTTAAGTCACGGACTTTTTATAACTATGCTTGTTGCAGGGTGAAAAACTGAAATACAGATATGGAGTTTATTGTGAAGCATGGATGAATTGCTTAAATGTATTAGTAATTAATATAATTTATAAATGAGGTAAGGATTTATTGAGCTGAAAACTAACTGTGAGGTCACTTCAGCTGCGTAAGACCCTTTGCACTCAGACCATGGTAACTTTATGCAGTTCTGATGTGCATGTTTTAGGTCACTGGTTTCGTGGAATCTTGTGGTTATCTTAAATTCTGTAACATTACATCTTAAGGTTAAAGCTTCTTGCAACTTAACAATGTTTATGTTTTTTAAATTTAAACCCATATCTCCTGTGCTGTTAGCACTTTAGGGGCTAAACCCCAGTGAAGTCAATAGGAAGTCACTGGGAAGCTGTCCCTGTAAGCAGGCTCTGGAGTAGGACACAACTTGGGTGTGTGTAGTGGCTGCGGGAGCACGGACGTAGGTCTTAGCAACAAATTCTAAAGAAAGTTTGATTGGTAGATTTTACACTTTTTAAACACTCCTTAGCTTGTCTTTTAGATTCTGGAGGGGCTGGCTAATTTAATTAGACTTGTCTAATGCATCTAAACATGTTCAGTGGGGAATCTGCTGCCTGGAGGTCTTGCTTACAGAAGTCCACTTATTGTGAGATTGAAACAACTGCAGAGATCCAACGGGAGAGCTGCTTCCCTCGGTCTCCTCAGATTGTTTCAAACAGCTGATGAAAGAAGTGCTGCTGCTTTGGGAGTCTGCCATGCAGGCAGAGCACCATATATGGCAAAAGAATTATTTTTGTTTGATAAAAGGATGGAAATTGTGTGAGGCTGGTTCAGTCTCACTGGGCAGAAGTACAATGGGTTTTTGTTTTTTTAATTAAAAATGGAATCTCATTGACGCTATCAGTGGCTCAGTTTCCACGTGTTTTCTCTGTGCTTGGCTTGAAAAGCAGTCTTCTGAAAACAAAGGAGCTGAGGCATGCAGCTCAGGGTGAAGAAGGGAAAGAGAATTGGCTCTCAGAGGTGGTAGGATCTGTGAACTTGTGACTGCTGTGCCAATACAGAAATAATATACCTTTGATTGAATCCTTAAGGTCTGCAAGGCAATGGATTTATAGGATAAGGCCAAATAACTTTATTTGACATGCTGGGGTTATCAAGCTGTGAGCCACGTCTTGCTGGTGACTTTTTTTCCTTTTTTTATTTTGGTTGCTTTTTAAATGTTTTTGTCATGAAAACTAGGGGGCACTCAAAACTAAATTCCTGTCTTTAATTCACCTGTATGTTTAGATACTGGAAATTCCATCTCCTGTAACTGCTAAACTGCAGGAGGAGAATGGGGAACTGACAGAATGGCCACAGCAAGAAAACTGGGTACCCCTGGACCTCCTTTTCCCTTTCTCTTCAGACTCCTCTTTTTGTCACAGCTGCAAGCTCGCAGCTTTTCCTTTGAGCAGCAATAGTGACATGGGATTGGGACATACTTGCTTTCATTCAATGCTCTGTTTGCTCTGCCCTTGCTATGACCCTGAATATGAAAAGCTGGTCTCCACTGACTTGTGAGTACAAACATGAGCTTTCCAGGTATGCTTTTTGGGATGATGTTTGGATTGATGTTTACAAAAGATGAGCTCCAAGAGATACACATGTAATTTCTCCTATAGCATGTGCTGCTAATGGACCATTAATGATATATTATTGCAGGTTATTGAAACATATTTTTAAATGATATTGCAACCCAGATCTAGCTACAGTAATTTCTGTAAATACCCATAATGCATTATGAGAGAAAATGTGAATTGATGTTTTAAATAATAAAGCAGGCACTTAAAAGAGAGAGCTTTGCTTCCCAAAATAAAACATGATTTAAAACTGAATACAGTGTTGATTCATGATTGGTTTTCTTGTTATTTTTCCAAACTACAGCTAGTATTATGAAGTTAATGACATACATACTTTCAGATCTCCTGAGATATTGGCTCCTGCAAGAATGCCAGTGGCAGCTGGGAAAAAGATGGCAAACACCGAAAAAAATCCTTCTCCACTTCTGAAATCTGGTCCAAAGTTTTCTGCAAATATTGATGCTGCAAATATAGGTGAGAATTAAATATACCAACGAGATTTGATTCCAAAGCTACTTAATGAAGGAGGTGAATAAGCCAGTCTTTCACATCTGGACAACTGGGTTTGAATCTGTCTCACATCATAAGCAAAGTGAATTTGATTTCCTTAGTCTGGTCCCCAGAAGGACGTGCTTGTCTGCATCGCAGAGCTACAGATCCATGCTGAAGTGACAGAAGTGTCACTGCAGCATTTGCTCTTAGCTCTCTGTTAAAGTTCCTCTGTGCTCTACTGATGTATAAAGGACTCAAGCTGCCTCTTACTGTGCTGTCAGCTGCAGCAGCAGCGAGACAGACTCAAAATTAGAGATGAAATCCATTCCCTTTGTTTGCAAGCTCAGACTTGGGCAGAACATTCTGATCTTGTGACCTTTTTCAGTGGAATCCTTAACTTACTATTATGTCAAAAGAATGCAAACATAATTTGAAGATAGATAGCATGGTTGCTTACCTTGGTAATTAAAAAAGCCTCTTGCCTTCTTTTCAGTGTTGGTAGGAATGACTGTCCCAATAAAGAAGTTTGCAATGGCAATAAGGAGAACTATTAGAAGAATAACTTGAGCCTATTAATAGAAACAAGAAGATTCTCCTGTTGCTTTTAACTTTGTTGCTGTGGGGATGGCTATATAGTAAGTTATCTGTATCTGTTTCCTATAACAGGTTATTAATTTCTATATTTTTTGAAAAATACCAGGAATCAAGATAGTTGAATCAGCTCATGACAACAGTGGATGCTTTTTACTAAGGGAGTAATGAAATATAGAGTTAAAATTTAATTTTAGGTTTGCTTCCTTACAAGAAAAGGCAAAATGGAACAGCTAATACATTAATATCAAGTATAAGACATTTGTATATTGTTACAAAATTTTTTTAGTTGCAGGGGGTTGTCACTTCGAAGGTTATAATATCGAATTGTTTTCTGATCTCCTTTACAAGTTGTTCTAGTCTCTGTCACAGCATAATGCAAAAACAAGGGTGCTGTTGAACCTCATTTCTGGACCCAATTTCAATAGCTGTATTCCACTCTCTAAAGTATTTCCATTTGAATTTGCATTCTGACATTTTTTACAGGTGAAGGAATAGCAGAAATAATTAGAGATTAAGAATGGGTAACAGTGAGAGCTCTTCTGCTGAGTAGGGCTTGAGAGAGTACAGTGATAAAACCATATGTTGTTTTTACTGCTGTTTATTCTATCAAGCTGCATCAAAAATAAGGGCAAAAGGGGCACATAGCCAAGGCTCTAAATGATGCCATGAATTATAAAAATCAATACAACCAAGCTGTCTGCAAAACTCAAACTTCCTCTTTGCTTTTAAATGAATGTTCAAGGAAGAGTGTAGAGTAATTGGGCTTTCATTGAATGTAATGATTAAACTGCTATTGCTTTTAAAAAGATTAAGCATAAACTGAAATGGAGTGCTTTTGAAAATTCCATCTGTTGAATAGCATTCCTCTGACACTAATGCTGTACAGCAGGTTAAATACACTGCTTGCTTTTAAAGGTTTACCTTTGCTTCCCATTCCATGCCAGCAACAGAGATGCCGAGAAGACACACCACAGTTATGGTCCCTATGATTCTGATGTCATTGGACTCATCCACCATCAGTGTATCGCTCTCCTGAAAGTGGTAAGAAGAGGTATTAGAACCAGTCTTTCTCTGCCCAACTGGTGGGATCAAGTAACAAGGTGAAATAGAAAGCAGCGAGCTGTCGAAGTTTCAGAGATTTGTGAGGCCAAGTGTTTGTACGTCGTGTTCCAGCTGGCTTTTTGCAGTTTGGGTCATTTGGCTGTCTAATGGGATGTCTGTTCCTTGTCTGATTTTGAAATTCTTGTCCAGAAACGTATGAAATATACTCAAAAGGTAGAAATAATGAAGAAGCATTCTGTGGCATGTTAAGACAGACCAGCTTCTTCCCTGCTGAAGATGTCCCTCAAGCCGTAACTAAAACATATCACTACTTGTGCAAATGCATTATGTAAAACAAACACCATCATCACCATTCCCTGCCCCCCACCCCACAAAAAACCAGCCACAAAACAAAACTGAACCAATTTCATCGTACGCATGAAACATCTACATTTACCTTAAGAAGTTCTACAACTGTTTCAGCAAATCCAACTACATACATGGCAACTGCCACTGCGTTCGCAAAGGCGAAGATAAGTCCGATAGATCCACCAAACTCTGGGCCCAGACTTCTTGAGATCAGATAGTATGCTCCGCCTGCAGACAGAAATGATTGTTGTTTCAGCACAACTAAACACTCAGCTTGTGCTTTTTTTTTCCCCCCACGTAACTGTTACTGCAGAAATCTGTGCTTTTAATCTCACAAATATCATCAGTCTTTGCCCTTTATTAATACGGGACACTGCAAAAAAGTAATGTTCTTTGTGCTGGTTCTGCCTTCAGACTTTTCAGTATGCCTTTCTATTCCAGAAATCTTTTTAGTGCGTATTAGCATGCAAAAGTGGATCTTGTTATAATTTTTCATGATACATGATATAGTAATACAAAGGAGAGAGAACCTCAGTTCCGAAAAGGTTTTAACTTACATAGATCTATCCCAGTGTCAGCATGCAAGGTCACGTTCTGTGGTACATTGTTTAAGCTCCTGCATCATAGTGATGCAGTGAATCTTTAATGTTTTTTGCATTGAATATATACACATCTCAATTTGCTGCTGACCCACTGGGAGAAATCACCTTAAATATATATATTATTTCTTTGCTTAGAGCACAGTTATCTCAATTCCATTTATTTTTCTAATTCAAATCTGCAGACTTTTATGTTTTTCATTAGGTCATATTTACTTACCTCCTCTTACTACTCCATTAGTGCAAATGGCAGACATGGAGATACCTGTCAATGTTGTTACTACTACACTCAGAGCAATAACTATGATTCCAAGACCTGAAAGATGTGAAAAAGAAAGTATATGCAAGTGTATTCCAGTACCTGTTCTGCTTAAGTGACGTAGCGAGAACTTGCCATTTCCACAGGGCTTAGACCAGACCAGTTATAGCTTAAAGGCTCTGAAATGCACTAAAACTTTGTTTCATAAAATACCTGGCATGGAATTTCACAGCCAAATTCTTTACCCATCTTCCAAGGAGTGGCTGAAATGTAAGGAGTGTTATAAAGAAGGCATTAAACTGAAGATATCCACTGATCTGCATCAGTCTTCGAAATGACAGGAAGAGATGTGTCACACTCAGTTTTTGAAGAATGTCCAACCTGGAATGCTCTGAATAGGAAAGACCAGCTGAAAGGTGAGAGAAAAAGCCAGAACCATCCCTTGCTCGGCAGTTGGCAGGAACATCTGAAATGTACTTCTCAGACTGAACTGAAATCCGTGGTTTATTAGAAGTGATAGCTCAAACACGCCTTAAATCGTGCTGAGAGGTGGCTAGAATTGTTACCTTCCAGTTCCATTAGACATGCCCTTTGGTTTATGGTCCCTCTGGTTTGTCCCATACGAAAATAATACATAAATACCTTCTGGGCTTTGAAAGCATTAGTAACCCTAAGATTTTTACCTCCACGGACAAACCCATTAGTTGCTATTGCAGAAGTTGACAACCCAGTAATTGAGGTTACCATCGTGGCGAGAAGAATTATGATTACTCCAAGACCTGTCAGTAATAAGAAGATAAAATATTTTACTCATGTTCCATGTTTCCTACAAATCATTCTCTCTTTAAATTGAATTTTCAGGCCAGAATCAGAGCAATAAACTGAAAAGATGGTTTGTTGACCACTTGCAGCTTACAGAACATTTTCATGAAGTCCATGTCATGATAGTATTATTCCCATCAGTCTTCAAGCAGTGATTCTTTCTGATAGGAGTACCCTATCCAGGAATTCTTATGATTTCTAAAGGATGGAGGAAATGAACAAACAGGCGTCCCTTGGCATGGATGCTTATATCTACCTTTAACACACATCCTAACTGTTTAAATGAAGAGATTGACACATTAACCAGAGCTCTTGTAAGAATGCTGTTGTTTTTCATCAGTTAATTAAATGCTGAATCAGAGGAAGACTGACTGTATAGATTCATAGTGCATGAGGACAAAGAGTCTGTCAGGCAGAGGGAGAAGACCTGAGTGGGAGCCTTCCCCATCCTCACTTGCCAAGCTATCAAGTGCTGGGCTTCCCCACTCTCTGCTCATCTCCCTCTTTCCCTGCAAAAAGTTGTTTTACTCTAACACAAAAGAAACACTTGAAAATGGAAATACTGCTTTTTAGATGCCATTTAGCTGATACCACAAGGATAATCAAATATCTGAAGATCAGTGATAGGTGATTAGTTATAGGTAAGCGGGTTTCAGTGTGAGTAAGACTGAAATCTGAGACTATTTCCAGTCTTTGGCTATATGGCTGGGTTTCTGTTAATTTTGTGAAACTATGCTAGAAATTATATGAGCAGAATGTACTTTGTATGATTTAGAATCACAGAAGCATTGGTTTGAAGTGACTTCTGAAGGTCTGTAGCTCAGCCTCCCAGCCATAGCAGAACTATTGCCAGCACAGCATTAAATCAGTGATGACCTTGGCTAGCTGGCTCTGAAAACCTCCATGGATAAAGATCCCACAGCCTCTTTGGATTACATGTTGCACGGCTATACTACCTGCCCAATAAAAAAGCTTTTGATTGTGTACAAACTGGACCTCCCAAGGCACAATTGCAACAATTGCTGTTACGTTTCTGCCACTACCGCGAGGAGTTCGGCTCTGTAGTTCCAGAACTCCTTTGTGTTTCAAGTCAGGTGAAGAAATAATCTAATGTTTTTCTCTCAACTTTATTGCTTTTATTCACATTTCTATCTATGAGAGGGGAGGGAGAAAACCAGGAGGAAAAAAAAAGAATTACAGTTTGGTGCCAAGCCTGGAATCAGTTCTTAGTTTTAGCTGAACTTGCTAGGGCTTGTGCAGTATCTGTCTTGTTTCCATAGGGTACACAGGCATTCAGTGTGGAACTGGAGAATATACATGGCTTGCAGCAGTATTTATTGACCAGGGCTCATCCAAATTGAAACTCGGATCCTACAATTGACATTGAGCTAGAAGTACTCAAACTTAGTGATTTATCTGCTGTATTTCTACCATCTGACTTACAGATCAGATTCCTGAGTTCAGTTCATACTGGATGGTTATAGACATCCAGTCCCTGAATTAATGTTCTTTGCTGCTTAAATTATAGCCATGTTATCACAATCCTTTAAGATAGAGCAATGTAATCTGCGAGCCATAAATGATATATAACATAGTGTAGGATATTTAAAGTGATTTGAGCCTCTAATAAATCATGTTTATCTTGCTGATTTCTGAACTCTTACTATAACTAGTCATGCAAGTGTTTTATATGCAGGTCTGTATAAAAAAAATCCAGATGGTCATTCCTTTTGGTCAGCTGCCATTACATAGGAGGATATTGTTCAACCATGCAAATTTTGTGTCTGAGAAGTGGCTGGTTATGACTTTAAGAGCTGTTAACTCTTAAATCGACTAAGTTAAGACACATAATTCTCAAAGCAGTTTTAAAATTATTTGGTTAGTGTATGTGCATCCTAAGGATACTTTTCAAGGATGTTCTGTTGCATTTCACACTTCATATTGTTAACATGTATATGATATATAGGGTCAGATACTTTGCTAATTTGATAGTAACATCTTCATGGGAAGGCTTTAATGATAATTTAATGATAATTTTTTAAAAAATATTTTAGCATTTAAGAAGAAAAATCCATAAAATAAAATGACCCAAACAAAACTTAATTGTAATGTAATGTAATGTAACATCATCGTAACATTCAGGGCCAGATTTTCAGGTTGCATAAACTTGGTGTTTTTCCCTGCCTTTGTCTAACCATTCCATGTATAGGTACAAATACAGATTTCAGAGAGTCCCCAGATGTTAGGTGGAAATACCAGACTAGTTTTGGACCTGTAATCTTGTCAGAACCCTACTGTCCCTTTTTTCCTAGCTGATGATAACCAGAGAACCTTGCAGAATCCTATTTTTCCCTCTGTAAGAGCTTTTACCCAAGACAGCCTATCAGGGTATGGAAATAATTGGGTTGTCTCTCTTTGGCCCTCTAATGATGGGGATATAAATGGTGCCCAGATGGTGGTTTAACTGTCTCATTTAATTTCCATGTTAGCAGCAGTACCCAGTGAAATCCCTGAGCCTTGGTGATGATGAGCTTCCATCACTGTTCTCCTTAAGCAGCTTGGCTGGGGACTTAAAGCTTATTGCTCATAAGGCATTCTGTAAATGCATTGAGAAATTATTCAAATGGAATTTGACGTCTCATTTTCAGAAGTAAAAGTAACCCCCTTGCATAACACACGCAATTTTAAAAGGCAACAGCAGAGCAATAAACCATAAGAAAGAAGAGCCTGCTTATCAATGAGTTAAAATGGTAAAATTAAAAATGAAAGCAGAAAGGTTGTAACTGATGTTGGTGCAAATTAATGTTAAAATCTGATTAAAGTTTAGATTGAAAACCAGGCATATGGCTCCTAAGTAAGTTGCTCCAAAATGAATTACTCTTGCCTATGGCTATTCTCACACCTCAAAACAAAGTAATACTTCTTGATGATCTCAATAAGTTACTAAACTGCCCTTAAAAACTAATTTTGCATGAAACCCCAGAGCAAAGTCTTGGCAATATTAAGATGCAGAATTTTCATGGCAAGGCATATACTTATGAGTGCCCTGGGCTGTATGTGCTCATTTGGTATGCATCATAAAATCAGAAAGCACCCTTTTGTCAGGCACAGTGCTGGAGCCATGCATGGAGCACTGCAGAAGTAGTAAAGTTCTTCCGCTTAGTTCTGGATCTTTTATTGTTGGGTTGGTTTTTCTTTTCCTATTTGTGTCTCTGTAAGTCTGTGATTTTTTTTCTTAATAAGCGTTTCATTTGCTACCCTTGCTCAAGTGAAACTTCTATGAAGTTACTGCTTTTTATTAGAAATAAGACTTCAACCATGCAAAATTTTGGAGATGTTTCATTTAACTTCCATTAACAAGAATGTGAATGATATTTATATTTGATCTGATTTTGAGCACTGACTTTTATCCAAGCCCAGCAGAGCTGGCACCCCTTAAATATTACTGAATGTTTCCATTCTGTGAGCATCCAAACTGGAATACTTGCCATCCCGCCTTTGGATTGCTGTTTTTTATGACATCTGAGTGCCAGTCAAAGACCAGGGCCCCACTGCTGTGATTGTATGATCAATATTGTCAGAGGGACACTGCCGTGGCAGCTCGGGTTTCTGTGCTTCCCCAGAGCAGTAGCTCTAAAGAGGGAGCTGTGGCACCCAGCTGTGGGACACTGCGCCTCACTGCGCTGCTCCTGCAGCGCTCGAGACCGGCAGTGATGGGAGCACTTCCCTCTCTCACCCGTTTCACTGAACACTCTGCAATATACTGGATGGAGGCCTCGGGGCCCGGTCTCCCAGGGGCCTGGGATCTGGAATTTCGATTAATTAAATTGCACAATGCAGAAGCAAAGATACAGCGCACAATGAAATGTCCTTACTTAATTTATATGAAAGCTGTAACAGAGTTTTTAAAACTTAGTCTTTCATAGTACACTAGTATCTAGTGCTGTTCTGTAGTTAAAAATAACAAAATCCTGATGAGATGAGACCTCCTTCCAGTTCTGTTTTCATCTTTGCAGAGAAGTGTGAAGAGGTGTTGTTTATAACATGTAGGTGACAAGGTTTGGGTTTCACAGATAAGCAAAGTGTGAACTCTTAAAGGTTAACTCTGTACGCACATATTAGAAATTGGCCCAAGTCATAAAGTTTACATCTGTTACAGGATCTAAATACAAATTTCACTAAAGCTCAGAAATATTCAAATGTGATGATCATATGCATAGTTAACAGATCTATGCCTCTAAGCAGTAATTTGGCTGTGAGTCTGGAAAATTCCAATAGTTTGGAGGATTAATGTCTTTTACCCTGGCAAGCATTTGAAAACATTATTTAGTTCAGCATGCAAATGCACATCTCAGATTATATATTAATCATGATCATGTATAGTTTATCCTCTTTATCCCTTTCACTGTTGAAAATGATATTAAATAAGATACATACCAATTCCTGCTTGACCTACAATCCAGGAAAGTCGAATAAAGAGCATCACACCCCAAATATTAAGCATGCATCTTACCTAGGTTTTAAAGAAAAAATACTGCATTAGTTCAATTTCGAAAGTAATGTTAAAAACCAGAAAGGTGATAAAGTGCATTTCATGCTTTTAAAAAGCACCCCAAACATCCCTGAAGTCTGCCTCCCTCTCTTAATTCTTCAAAGACTGAAGTGTAACAGAACTGAGTTTATTTTCTTTACTTATTTTTTCAGAAATGCAGGTAAGTTTCTCACCAGCACACCCTTCACCCATCCGAACTTGACAAATCCTGTTTTGTTTTCCTCTTCCTTGCTGCCTGCAGTCTCATCTCCGGCGGTGCTTTCTCCATTCGCCACTCTCTCGACTGAGCCGGTGCTCACGGCAATGTTCTGGAGGATCACATAGAAAACAAATACATTTTTTGTGCCAGGCAGAGGACACCTGGCTGCAAAAGGGAGACATCATGGAGAAGAATTCCAAAGATCAGGTTTTACTGTCACTGGAGTAGAGAGCAATATTCTGCTCACACCAGGCATCAGCAGGTGGGCTTGCTAACAAGGGGGGGAGATGAAAGCATTGCTTAAGCAGAGTAAATACATTATTACCTGATCTGATAGTAACCTGTTTTTATTGTAAGCTATTCCACATACACATTGTGTTGACATGTTGTAGAGCATCTAACATAATGAGGGCCTTGTGGTTGGCCTCTGCATGCTCTTGCAACAATTGATGAATAACGCTAAGTGAAGAAACGGGGATAATTACACACAGTGAAAAGAGACCTAACCGAGTGCTGCACGGGGAAGTTCTGTGATGAAATCTAGTGTTTCCTACTGAATAAAGTACAAACATAACTGCAGCAGCAGATGGGTAATGTATTCCTGAAAACAATTAGAGAAGTGCCAGTGAAATGTAGTAAATGAATAATCCTTTCTGTGGCTTTGCCACCACTGGTGTTACCATAGTAGATAGGATTAGGAATTGCTGTATTTATGGTGGAAATAGCCCAGAGTTTTAGATTGTTCACATCCAGTTACCAACATAAATGTGTATTTCATCTCTTCAGCTCTTTTGCCCCAGAACCTTTGAGGCAATTTAGCACCATGATATGTTTCTTGTGGCTTGAGTAGGAATTAGTTGTGGTACTGAGATTTATACTCGTTGTCGTTGTCTTTTAATTTAATTTAATTTAATTTTTTTTTTTTTAAATTCAGAGCTCTCACTGTTCCTGTGAGGAGTTGGTGTTAAATTAGCAATTGCTGGATTTTTCTGGGTCCTCCTCAAAGGCCTTCAGGAAGGACCCCACATGTTGCCATAGCCTGGCAGAGAGTCAGGAGCAGGTACCACTCCTGGAGAGGAATCAAGATGCTTTTAGGCTTTGGGAGGGTGATGAAGATATTTCCAGATTGACTAAGCAGGTCAAGGAGGAAAGACATCTGTGATTCTGTGAAACATGAGATTTTAAATCTTGGTTAACTTTAAGGTTGTTTCTATATATTGTCCATAAATTAAAAAGTAGCAAACACACAAACCCAAAACAGACATAAAGACCAACTGTAATGCCTTTTACACTAATGTTTGGACTTGCCCCTCAGGGACGGGGGCTCTAGCCAAAATGATGTAAGGTTGCAGAATGCCTTTGACACAGTAAATCCAGGACTGTGCTCACAAATGAAAAATAAGTGGCTGGATAATACATTTCGACATGGGCTGAACTTGGTGCCTATTGCCCTGTTGGCCCTAAGAAAAGTGGGAATAAAAGATCTATTGAAAGCCTGTGACTTTGAGCTCCTTTGAGATACTTAGATATTTTTGACAATTCTTACCCTGAATTAATAATGTCTGTGTTTGCTCGAAATACAGTAAATGATGAAAGTGAGGGAAGGAAGATCAGCAGAATAATATGACGGGCTTTTGCTACAGTGGTTGGAATTTCAAAGATAAAAAAATTAAAAGGGTTTGGTCTTTGTACTTGAAACAAGTTGTTTCCTCTGTACTTTGAATTAATTTGTGCTCTCTCTGCCATTATCATAAATTATGGCCTTAAACCTTCCATAAATGCATTTTAAATTGGTGTGCTTTAGTGAATGATTGGTTATTTACCAAGCAGCTGTACCTGTGCTACTCATGCATTAAAGATGTAGAATAAAAGTGACAGAACATTTTGAAAAGCTACTGAAATAAAAAGTTAACTGCTTTAAAAAAAAAAGAACTAACCCAAACATTTTCCTTTCCTTGTTTCACAATGGTTTAGTCTTCATCTCTCCTGGGGCTAAAGATGATGAGCTCATCAAATCTCCATAACAAGTGTGGAGAATAGCCAAGAGGAAGAAAGGTTAGATTATTTCTTCTGTAGGGTAAATATTAAGCCCAAGTAATTATCACCAGCCATCAGCTGTGAAATAGCACTTAGACTATTTTTTAGGGATTTAATTAGCTTAATGTGTACGAAAACTGACACATCTTTCTAAAAGATGACACAATTTGACTCCAGCAGTGTGGAAACTAGATGTTTGAAGTTCCTTTCAGCCTGTCTTGCATTCTGACATTTGAAAAATTACATATTAAAAAAATGTATTAAATATTAATATTTATCTTCTGATGTTAAGCCCAGCATCAAAGCACAATGGGAATGCTTATGTGATGTTTAGCAATCTGAAGTCAAACATATGCCACTTCTTATCAGAATCTGGCAATGGGCTCTGACAGAACAGTTGTCTTCAACAACTTGAGTTTCAAACTGGGGGCAAGGGGGCTGGGATTGCCTTGGGGTATGGTGTGGTAAGCCCAGATTTTAGTGGTTAAGTAAAAAAGGAATAAAGCATCTGCTTCAGACGTGCACCTTGGGCTATTACTGTAGCTCCTGTCCACGCTCAGTGTGGCATCTCATCCCCTCCTCGCTGGGGCTGCAGCCCCATCCCGCGCACGTCCAGCCTGGGCCTCCGGAGAGGAGCGCTGCCTTTTCCCACTCTCCGTTCCCTTCCCTACTGAGCTCCTCTTTGGTGACCTCGTGTTTGTTTATTCTTCAGCGTTAAGCTCTGCAGAGCAAAGTGATTTGTCCAAGGTCACCAAGTGAGACCATGGGACGGCCAGGAATGGGCTCCAGCCATGCTAATTCCAGAGCTTGTTCCAGAGCTCTGGCTGTGCTCCCACACCAGGGCCACAACCCACGGAAGGGCACAGCAGGGTGCCAGTGTAACAAAAATCCCATTACCTATGACATTCACCTTCCTATTTTGAAAGGCATAAGATTATCTTTCTGTAAGATGCATGCTGGATACTGGAAAAAGTCTGGAAATTACCAAGTTAGATTATGCTCATTTCTCTTTCCTAGCAGTCCCAACATGTGAAACAATTTTCTCTTCATTATTCTGTGATGTAATCTGCCTTCTTTTTAATCTTCTTTAAGTGGAAGCCTTAAAAAAAACCCTAAGTAAATGTATCTAGTTATGTTTAAAATACACAAACCATTGAAAGATAAATCAGTAAAAAACCCAGAATTTTCTGGTTATGATCAAAGCTGAAATCGTTTAATATGCTAATATTCAATACATGTTCATTCAGCATTATGTTCAAAGCCAACACAGTTTTACTCTTCTCCGGCCAGTACTGAAGTAAATTATTTCTAGAAGAGGAAATTTCTTCTGGGCATGGAAACATGCTTAGCCCTTTGAGTAGCAGTTTGTACATCTGCAAATGAGTAGGGATACTAAATTAATATTTTCCCCTTTTCCTATCTGCTTTGTTTTCATCTTTGGAAATGCTTCTCCTCTCCTTGTAAGCCATTTTACGCAGGTCTGTGGAGAGCTTAATTTGAGTAAGTCACGCCAAAACTAGGAAACTGCCCTAATAAGATCCTAAAGAATCAGGTCCTAATTTACTAATGGCTGTATTTTTTTTTTTTATTTCATTACTTTATATTATCCCTCCTTAGGAAAGAGGGATCTCCAGAAAATGGAAGTCTGAACAAGATCTAGACCAGCATTCAAAAATCAGAAGCTTGTCCAAATTATTCAGACCTCAGAAGTATGAAAAACGAATGGAATGGGGATGAGAGCTTGCTTGCTCTGAAGTTTTCTCATTTCACGATTGCCTAACTCAAAAAAGAAAGAACAGGAGTTTTTGCTGCATATTGACACTTTTAGTCTCAGTTTAACTATAGCACTGATCTTTCTCTTTCCAGCCCTGCCTTGGTAAGAGCACGATTAACCTCAAATTTGTTCACTGAATCAGCACCTGAAAAGTGTTGTCTGTTATCCCTCAACACCCTTGTTCTGGATTCTTTCTTGCTGTTTGAATGGTTTGTTACAGCAACAATTGGGTAGTGCTCTGGATATCTGATTAACTGTAATGCATTTGTTGCACAGAATATTTTTTATAATACTTATATTTGTTAATGAGTACAACGGAGGAATCTGTCAAAATTAGTTATGCATTGATGTAAAATTCAAGTTTAGAATAAGTGTGAATTGTGTAGCTTGGTTAAATTATGAATTGACATTCACCATCTGCCATCCTAACTCTTATGTGAAACAGAAGAGATTTGGTAGATCCATACTTTTAGACAAGATTAAACTATGTTTTTCTGCTTATCAAGTACATTACAACTACCTTTTAATAAAAATCTTTGCTTTGAGCAGGGTACAGAGCAGAAAACAGACTGCAGCCATCAAAGGAAATATGGTAAGTAGTTATTTGTACTTTTTCTCTTGGGCAAGGTTCATGAATTTAAGGACTTTCTCTTATTAATAAACAGAATTAACAGTCTGGAAATGGAATAGAGAAAAATTATATCTTTCCTTTTCACTTACCTTTGCCAGTTGTTCATGAATTTCTAATAAGCTTGGTCTGTTGAGCTTATTCCCACTGACGCTGCCAGTGTTTCTATAATAATCAATTTTGGGAACTGGGTCCATTGTGTTATGGCCAAAAGTTTGTAGATAATACATTTTACTGTGAGTATCATAAGGATGTAAACTAGCTTCTGTTTTCTCCCCATTTTGATGGAAGTTGTCATATAATTCTCTTTTTCCTGGTCTGTAACTGATTCTCAGTCTGTTATGTGTTTCATCAGTAAAAGATGTTTCTTCATAATGTGGTGGGTCAGAGCCCACATCCTCTTGGGTTGTTTCATTGTTGTCACAGTCTTCATTAATTAAGTTAACTTGAAACCGATTAGCATTTGGATCCAAGAACACATTTGGAGTGTTGTTCATCGACATCTTCGGGGATGCTACAGGCTTGGGTCACTGATCCGTGCACTCTTCTGCGGCTGCAGCCACTCAGTTGCAGCTACAGCAAAGGGTTTAGTGCTGTTGCATATCAGATCTTTGCTTCTCAAATAGTGAAGGGCTGAGAATTTTCTTTTGAAACTCTAAGCAGTCTTCCTGATGTTGGCTGCTGGTTTTCTGCTACAAAAGATAGAAATGGACTATTTCTATTATCTTGCATGGTTAGATAACGTTTTCCACCACAAGCTTTCCCCTCTCCCCTGCCTCACCAGGCATCCATGAGACTGTCATCCTATGACTCACTGAGTAAAAGCAGAGCTGACGCAAAGACAGAGCTTGTGAAGGTGTTTCCATCTGTGATGGATGCACTTGACCCTCTAACCAAACCAGCAGTATTTTGGTACAAGCTCCAAAGGAGGTAAAGGCCTGAGTTGTAAACGGGCCAAGAACTCTAGTTTCAATCTGTTTTATAAAAACCCACAAAAGAGCAGGGTGACCATCCATGTACACAAGCTTGGAACACGATCGTGCAGCTAACACCTGGACAGCGTGGGGCTCACTCCTCGTAACCTGGTGCTCCCCCAGTCCCTCCCAGCAGAGTTGCTGTATGGGGCAGGTGTTAAATCTGTTTGAGGTACAGGATTTGCATTTGTCCTTGTTGAATGTCATGAGGCTCCTGCTGGCCCATTCCTCTGGCCTGTCTATGTCCCTCTGAGTGGCAGCCCTTAGAGAGGTGAACACACAGCTGCATAATCTGCTTCTCATCTCCTCTTTCCCACACAGACCCCTCAAAGAAAACCAACGAGCAAACAAAATCTCCAAGAGAAGAGGGGGTATGTCTATTTAAGGCCTTTAGTGGGTTAAATACCTTTGCAGCAATTTAAAGTATGGCCTAGATGGCCCTGAAATGAGCTACTGAAATGATGGCAATCATGTGTCTTGAAACAGATTTCTAAGGAGATTAGGGAGTGTGGTTGTATGGACCTGTATTATTCAGTAGGAGCACAGGTTTGTTCAAAGGCACTAAACCAGAGCATGCTTAGACACTGAAACTCTGCAAGCAGAAAGTTTTAGAAACAAAATACATCTTATAAACAAATATATGAACTGAAAATCTGGATAAATAAGCCCATTACAGACATTTTTTTAAAGTTCTATATTTTCACAAGAGGTTGGACTAGATGAACTCCTAAGATTTTTTCAATTTAAATTTCTCAGTGATTTTGTGAAATGCATTTGGCCCTTTGGCACTGAAAGATAAAATGCTGCATCAATATTTATAGCTCAGCAATGTAAATTTTCTCTAAAATCACATATCCAAATTATAATTTGAAGAGCTGATAATCAGGTGTTCTCCATCTTCAGTATGAGATACAGCTAAAGCATATTTTCTTACTTCTTCCATCAGCTATAGGTAATATTCTGCTGTCACCTCTCTGCTGAGACACCACTTTGTCACCCTCATATTTATGCTGGTTTTCCTCCTTGATGTTGTGTAAGCCTCACAGCAACATATTACATTTATTTAGTTTATTTTACTTCTACTGGCTTTGTATTATTATTATTATTATTAATATTATTACACATTTATGATCATAGACAGTATTCTGCTTCCTTCGGCCTTTTAAAGTTGCAAGGAAGTGTTTCATCTTCAGGCATGAAGGAGCAAAAACAAATCTTCTGTCACTGAGGTCAGTGAAACCATGTTTGTTTCCATCTCCATGACTGAATGAAATCCTGATTCTTTGATGACAATGAAACTTCTGCTGCCAAGTGAAATGATTCTGTCATTTCACTGTCTTATTTCCACGTTAGTGTTTTGCTAGGAAAAGTAAAGTCTCTTACCTTTCTGCTGTTCTTGAAAATAATACTTTGGTTTTCACAATGTATTTCCAGAGATCTCGGAACTGTTATTTGCCATTAACTTTGTGTTTAGTTTTCTAGCATTATGCATAAATAATCAAGTTTACCTTATCCAGAGTAATTTAACTTACCATTCAGTGCTGTGTTTTTAGGGAAGGACAATCTGCCCCTTTTATTCATGCATATAGTGTGACCTTCTCTTTGAGGCATTACAGACTCTGCCTTATTGGCCAGATTTTTCTCCTGTTTAATATACTGAATAGGCCATCCAATCCCTCTCTTTCAAAACATTTCTAGATGGTGATTTAGAAAGGCATTCTAGCTTGTTACCTATTAACCAGCAAAAGTACCTATCCATTACAATTACTGGGTTTATGGCATTGCAAAATTTCTAAAGGGGCCTGAAAATACTTTTGTTATCTCCACTTCCCTCCCAGCTATGCCTGATTCTGCACAGATCATATTCTCTCTATCTTTCAGTTCTGCATATATAGTCATGCAGATAACAAGAGTTCAGGTCAGGATCTGCCCAGTGCATTTTATGCAGAAGATTCAGTGAAGTCAGTGAGATCAAGCTTTGGGGGGTCCTCTTGTCCTACATGCGGTTTTAAAGCATTTACTCCTGACCCTGTTTAAAGTTTTACTCTGAATATTTAAAGAAAACCTTTGGAAAAATATGTTCTCTGTATTATTTCTGGGAAGGCTGACTTCCTAGTCTTTTTGGGATGAAGAAAAGAGCAGGCAGGAAATGATGAAACTTTTTAATTATAAGGGAGTTAGATAATTGCTTCCAGCAATAGATTGGGTCAAGAACAAAAATAATAAGACAATATTGGGGTTCTTTGGATATGTTTGCAGGGTTTGCTGTGTAGTTCAGAGAAAACGGAACTATATTTAACCCAGATAACTTAAGTACCTTCAGCACTCTAACCTGACAGCACAGAGCTCAGCTGTGCTGATTAGATGTACATAAAAAGAATGGCAGTGTCAGGTCTCTGCAGTGGATGATCCTATCCAGCAATAACAGCTCACATGAATCATTGTACTGATATCTACCTTGGATTTTATGGCTAAATTAACTAGAATAAATGCAACATACTGAATCTCTGAGGGTCTGGAATTTTTTCTTATGTACAATCTGAGGCAGTTGAAAAGCCTTTACATTCACAAAATTGTTTATGTTTTATAATTTGAATGGAGCAGTGTAGATTAATATTGGCAGTTCCTGTCTTGTATTTTTCAGACAGGAGATTCATGTACTTCTCTGTACAATCGAGTATTTTATGTTCCAAAGGGCACTTGAGATCTGCTGTTCCACTGTCTGCCTCTGCCTAGTACATGGGGCAAAAGGAATAACATGTATTTTTCAGAATACATGAAAAAGAAAACAGCTGCTGTAACTGATCTCCTTGTCTCAGCTCCTCATTGCAAACAGATCCATTTAGCAAAAGTGACAATGCCTAAAATTCTAATGCCAGCCTTCTTAAAAACGGAATTGAATTTCTGTCAAGTACTGTCACACTTGCTAAACAGCTGTGTGTATCAGGGTGACCTTGAATATCCAGATTTGAGTCTCTGCTTTTGCTCTTTCACTTCTGCTTTGATAGGATCTCCCACGACCAGTTCATCAGTGACAGCCCAGATCACATACTGTGCACAACTGCAGGAGCACAAACAGAAGAACCAGCTGTGCAGAGCTCTGGACCCCATCCCTCCTCGGGGCTGGGTAAAAATGGGTAAGCAGCATGACTGTGTCTGCTTTGGCCTTGCCAGGCTGGTGTAATGACTGTTGGGAGCTGTTAACCAGACAGTTAAAGTTCCACTTTAAACGGAATCATCTTCTGTAACCAAGTGGAATAAAATCACGGACACACACCTCTTGCAGGCACCTCCTCTAAGCCACAGCCTTTTGTTGTCCTGCACTTTTGTATCCTCAGTGTACAAGTACAGACACTGAGTTTCAGCAAATTGTGTTGGATGAGGAGGGGAGGGGGCTACCACTTAAACATTCACCATTCATGAGCCTGTCTTTTGTGTTCTTCATCTTTTTCCTCAGCCTATCATGAGACACAGTAGACACGAGATCCTCCTCTGAAGAGCCAGATATCATCTGATCCTTAAAACACTAGGCATGGTGACTTTCTAGTGAATTATTGTGTATTTGTTTGCTGTTAGCTATTTTTCATCTACCATTCCACTGTTCATCAAATAAAAGCAACATGAAGTACCTTTTGAGTTTGCAACAAATATTTAATTAACAAAATGGATGTCACCAACATATCTCCAAAATGCAAGTATGTATAACAAACGTAACAACAGTTGGTTTCCAAAATGAAATCAACATCAAATTTAAGGCAGGATATTCTGTGAGTTTTCATGCAAGAGCATATTCAAATGTTCCTTTATCCAACCCCTCAACTTCATCTTCCCACGTGGAAGAAGGCATACTGCTGTAGGGGTCTAGCAAGATTTTGAAGCATCTGATAATTAGAAGTCCCAAGAAAACACACAAAATCCCCACAAAGGCAAAGCCAGTTTTTTGTTCTAAAGTCAGAGGGAAGGCAGACATTTCGTTGACACTCATGCTGGCTGAAGTGTTGCTGCAGTAATTACTGCTCATCATTGGGCATCACATCCTGGTGACTCTGTGGGATTTTCACCTCTATTGCTTCTTTGCCTGTATGGAAACGTCAAATCAGTGTGGTTAGCTCTCAAAGAGGTGTGTATATCTGAGCTGTAGCATATGAGCATTTGAAAATGAAAACCAGCTTGGATTTTAGAAGTGCCCTGTTGTTTTTTCACGTTTAAATTAATGTGATAAAATTACAACTGTTAACCTCTGCACACCGTTCACTTACTGGCTTCTGTTTTGAGACAGCAGATTCACAATTTTATGGCTTTCTGTCTCCTTAAAACAGAAATTTCAGTTGTTGCAAATGGCGTTTTGTCAGACTGGGCATAAGTCTACAGATTGTGATCTGGCAATACTCTCTAAGGTCTCCACATGGAGAAACCTGGTATGTTTCCTGAAATGGCTTTACATCTCTGTGCTTAAACTAGTTAAACTTGCATTGACCTCAAAGGCAATTTCAGACAAATAATGTGGATTTTGCTCATTTGATTTAGCTCAGAGTCTACATAAATAGATCCAAAAGCCAATTTCAGGAAAAAAATGCTGTGTGTATTTAGAGCTTGTAAGAAAGTGAGCAGATTGATAAAATTACCCCTTCACCTCTCTCTATACGTGTCCACTCTTGTGTATGAGCAAAGATTGGTGGAAGAAGAGAGAAAAGAATTAAATTCCCTTCCTCTAAATCTTGCTCTCATTTGTTTCTTCTCCTTGGTCTTCCCCATAGACACCCTGCCATTTTTACAGGCACAGTGAACAGACCTGCCCATGCTCCTGGCGTTGCTCAGGGGACTGACCCCGACCTGTGTCCTATGGAGGCAGGATGCTCAAGCAACTCCACCCCGCTGCTGCCACCAGGAGAGTTCTGCATGTTTCCAGACAGGAGAAACTTTTTAAATTTGTCTTTTTAAGGAGATCTTACGTATAGATTTTAGTTGGGGGTGAGGATCATTTTGCTTTATTTTAGGTTTTCCATCAGATATTGGAATCACATCTTTCTTTTGTATCTATAGACAGTGGGAGAATTGGAAGGACTGGGACATCAAAACGCCAAAGGACAAAGACATTTTTATTGTAGGGTTAGAACTTGAGGTTTTCTGGCTCTTGCTAACACCTATTTAACGAACATGCCTCAGGGGAAACTCTTTTTGTTAACAATTCAACCTCTTTTTCCCCAGGGAATTGCCAGTATCCATTTATTTCTTGGCAGAGTAATTAGGCCACTCAGAGCTCTGTGCTGCCATGGCTACACTGCTTCAGGTACCTGCACTGCTAAGCCAGGTTCAAGGGAGGTCCAGTATCTCTGTACTGCAGTCATGGCTGAGAGAGCCACACTCTGAGTCAGCCTACAAGTAAAAACAACAGAACAAGTAGAAATAACTTTTGGTATTCCCAAGCTGACAGAAATGGACAGAACTTTTCTCTTGTTTGGTGTCTCCTTTCTCACTTCAAAATTTGTAGGATTTTTGACTATTATCCTAAAGAAAAAAAACTTTAGAACAAAGATCAAAAGGGCAAAACACAAGTATTTCTTTTTTTGCAATAAACCTCAGTATAGATATTAAATACTGTTTCCTGTTAGTTTTTACAGATTTGCCAGAGCATAACAACCAATGTTTTATTTTTTCTATAGAGCTGTGTATGAGATCTTTCCCTGTTTTGAATTATATTCTGCTCTTTGGGTCGTGCTGTTTTAATTCCTGTTAAGCTGGAAGAAAGATTCAGATACAGCCTATAGGAATTAGAAATAATGTCAACAACAAGCAATTTTCTGAAAATACATCATAGGTAAAGCCCACCCGCTGCATGGATTTTCATTGGGCATACTTCCAATTTTTCTATTAAGTTTGACCTTCTGCAGGAAAAAAAATCACAGGAAGTTCAATATCCCAAACTTACGTTAGAAATCAGTTGATTTGAGCAAAAGCCAGTAAAGGAAAAAAATACTTTCCAAAAGTCCTAGGGCACTGGGTTATAAAAATTAAATACAAGGCTTATACAGGAAAATTATAAATAGTCACTACCTGGAAAAGCCAGACCCAAAAAAACCAGCTGTTCTCTTGAAAGGCATTGAGAAGAATGTTAGGGATAAGCTGGCCATGGAGAACCCTGAAGTGGAGTTGAGTCCAGGCAAATACATTTGTATTTGACATAACATTTCTTCACCACAGAGAGTAATTTTCCAAGAATATGACTTCCAGTCTTACTAATTTTGCAGCTTACACACTGGAATTAGATGGGATTTGTTTGTACATTATGTGCTTGTCAGGAGGCATTATGGGACAGATCTCTGTGCAAAGCTTGATTGATGCTGAAACATGGAGAAATTGATATCTTAGTCTTATTTAACAAAAGCTTGCTGGAAAAAGCTGCATGAGAAAACTGTGTTTTGCCTGGCAGGGGAGGGGGATTGGTTCTGGGAAACTCTAATGTGCAGCTTTGTGTTCTTCTGTTCCTTGTCCTGAATTTCAGAATTTGTAATTGAAGCCTTAAAGTTCACAGGAATTTTTGTTCTAATTACGTATCCCCAAAACTGTGGTACCAAGAGTGACCTTGAGTACCTTTTATTGCTGTCACATTTTAGTGCTGCACTCAGGTTAGATGTCCTCTCCCACTTAGTCAGATACACTGCAGCAAATAGCAGGGTATCTGTCAAAGTCCTGAGTCAGAAGACTGAATGCTAACTAACCTGGCCTGGATCCCAAAATCCTCAAAGATAGCCTTTAGGACAGCATCATGAGGACGAGCATTGTATCAGTTAGAATCTGCAGAGCCATTTTGTGGGGGCTGGCCCCAGACTGAGCTCAATCTTTTTTTACAGGTCAGGACTCTTCTCCTCCTTTGATTCACTACCCATACAAACACTGGCAAAAAAGAAAGGCTCCTTAACATCCTGCTGTGAAATAAAAGGCCAGAAGAAACAATCAGAGTCCTAAAGAAAATAGGAACGAGGAAAACAGCTTAGCACTGAGCTAAGAAAAACAGAGGTATGAGCTGGGGGTGCTGGCTGCACCTATGGGGGGATGAAGGGGAACACCATGGGTACTAGGTATTGTGAGGCAGCTGGAAGGAAGATGTTAAAATTCTTATTCTAGCAGAATCACCAGCCCAACTCTGCCAGTGTTTGGTGTTGATTGAAGATCCCAGCCCTAGCTATTTGGTGGTTTGGGGTGACAGGGTGTCACTTTTTTCAGACCTAGCCTTTACTCTCATGTTTACAGAGACTTGAGAAGATCAAGAAAGTAACCAGGGTAATCTTCCTTGGGGTTTGGGTTTCAGTCCTTCTCTCACAGAACACCCTTGTGGATTTTTTTTCTGATGGCTCAGTACTGGAAATGACTATCTTTACAAGATCTCAAGCTGGCAGCATTCACCCTCTTGGCACGATTAAGCCTCAGGTGCCTAAAAACTCACTTCCTAAATGATAGTTTGTAACAAAATGGACCAAATCAGTGGCCATCTGTTCTCTTCTTGGACGTCTGCAGCCCAGCTGCTGGTTCATGGATGTAGTCATTTTGAAAGTGCTTCAAATAGCTCCAGTCCTGAGCTTGTGCTTGAATAACAGCTAACCTAACTTGAAAAGGCACGTATAAACAGGCATTCTCTGGGAGCTTTGGAAGCACCTCATTTGCACTTAACTACCTGCTCAGGGAAACTAAACTGTATTCCAGAAATGCTATTACAGAATTTGGTCATAGAAGGTGGTAAGATGAAAATATTAACAATGGAGAAGTCCTATAAAATACACTAGAAATAGAAATCAGCATGAATATGGAATTCTCTGAAGAGTCTGAGCTATCTGAGTTAACACCTCATGGCCAGCAGTGCTGCAAAGGGAACGCTGTGAATGCACAGCCGACCTGTCATACTCGTGCTCACTGCATGCCTGTAGTCTCTCAGTTGCTGGGGAGAACATTGTCTCTGCGGGTACGGGTTCTAAGACAACATACAGGGAGGTGAAGGTAGGAAGGCCAGGGCATGGATGCTCAGCAAATGAAGGCATGGCTCACAGCTCTGCAAAGAGAGCCCCACGCAGTGTTTGCAGCAGCATGGTAACTCAGGGTGCAAGCAACACTTTTCCACACAAACAGCATTCCCCTGCAAAGAAGCAGCAGCCGAGCAGTGACACTTGCAGCCTTTCAACAAGCAATGAATTGCAAAAATAAGGATTTATCCGTAGCAAATACATGATCCTGGAGTCTTCACTGGACAAGAGCTTCTGTGTTGTGAATTCATATACGCGGTCTAGATTTGGATAATACAGAGATGCAGGAAAATAAAAAGTAGCATCATCCTTAACTTGTGAACGTGGAAAAGTGTTGCCTGCTTCCCAGGGGATGGAGGCTGACAAAGACAGAGCACCTGCAAAGCAATTGTTGCTGTAGGATGGCGCGCACAACCTTCGCTTTCACGGGCCCCGCTGCCCCGGTGAAGGCGGGTTTAGGCGCTTACCCT